>RJWH01001533.1:0-358159 GCA_004363575.1 Solenodon paradoxus | reverse complement strand
ATGTAGTAGTAATTTATTGTAGTAACTTATATACTGTGGCCTTTGATACTGGAGCTGGTGGACAGGACTTCAGTCCAGGTAAGTTCAACACCCACCTTCACACTAAATTATCTTATTTCCACTCTGGTCTGTGTTTATCTGTGCTTTAGTCACTGAACCACAGAGGGGGTTCTGACTTGTATTTATCTTATTATTTAACGAATTCAAAAACTAATACGAGAATCTTGGTGCCAGGTGATATATGTCAGAACTCTCTCTTTCTAATGATTAAGCAGGAAAGGTTAGTCTTGGGAGTTGGGAAGAATCAGTGGTCAGGACCTAAAATGACACCTTTCATTCCTTTCCATGCAAGTGATAATAACAAAACCTAACACAGACATTCTTTAACTTTTGGACATTGTTTAAAATGAAACCCCTATATGACACCGAAAAAGGCTGTGACTCTCTACTATTTCCTTTTTTGATGTGTGAGATCATTTTAATGGTGATGGCTACTTCATATGCTATACCTGAGCTACTTTTACTCACTGACCTCTACTTTAACCTGGATTGGGGTTGGATGTTTAAGGTGAGGAATATGCATGACCAAGACAAACCAGTTCACGGTGCCTCTGTTTTATCTATAGTTTATATAGTTTCTGTGGGAGAAAGACTGCCCTGGTCCTTATTTTTATTTATGTATTTTTTTGCACAGATGGGTGATTTATATAATCTGGTTTCTTACTAGCCTTGGCCTCTATTCTTATGATTTCTCCATGCTGGCCTTAGTCATCAACCTTCTCCTGTCCTATCAGTGTCTCCCATTATCCCACTGGGTTACAAAAAAGTTTAGGAATCCAGCATACCATACTTACATGGTTGTAAGGAGTGAGGAGGCCACTGATGGGTTTTCCTCCTGTTCTGATTTGGTCATAATTTTGAATGAAATGAGAGGTTCCTCTTAGAACTACCATTATAAATCCAGGTTGCCTATTCGAATCCTCTGATGGAACGTTAAGAAAATCACCCATGCCCGAGTCCCTCATCCCAGACTAATGAGAGGTCTGGACCAGGGGCTAGCCTTGAAATGTTCTAATGTGCAGCTATGCCCAGGGAAGGAGGACACCAACTGCTTGACCCCACACCGGTGCTGAAGTTCTAGTGCCTTCCTCATCCCTAATTATTAACACTGATGGTTTCAGGGATTTGAAATATGCATTGGCTCCTGGTTCATCTTGGCTTTGAACAACGTTGTCTTCCTGATGACTGAAAATAATGATTTTGGGGTATCAAAATTAAACATTTAGCTTTTTTTTTTTTGTCATCTTGTTTCAATGAAGTTAAATATCCCACAAGCAAATGGATGCCTCTGGCAAAATAGAGGCAGGGTCAGGAATAAATAAACACAGAAATACAAAGCTAGTTAATATACCTCAAGATTAATATTTCCAACCTAGAGGTGAGGTACCTGAGGCAAGGAAAAGATGAGTGTCCCTTGCCCTAGTTCAGTTAGCACGTGATGGAAATTGGAGTTTAAAACATATTTGCTATACTTCAGCACTGTTAGCACTTGAAGATAAGTTCTTCTGGCATCCTTACTTACCAGATGAATGCCAAATATATTTTTAACAAATATGCACTCTAAAAAAATTAGATTCATGAACTTTTACTATCAAAGCTTTTAAACCTATAGTGAAACCGTAAATTGAAATCTTTAGCTCATCTGACCTAATTACTTAAAACATCTTTTTATATGAGAAAATATGTTCTATGTTCAGAGTAGCTTTGGACTTTAATATCAGACTTCTGTGAGTTATCTGTATTCATATTTTCTTATCAATTAATGTTCATGAAGTTATAAAATAATTGTTTCTAAAATGTAGTTATCTTGGTGTTGAATATTTTTAAAAGATATACAACTGCACTTTTATAATGAAAATCAGTGAGAGAAAAATTTTCCGTGTGAATTTGGAAGTCAAAATCAGATTATCAAATAGCTGAGAGGCAACAAAGATACTTTTTTTCAACATTTTTTCAAACTGAGTGTCTGGTTTGTGTCAGTCTGTATGCTAGATGCTGAATGTACAGACATAAAACCATTGTCTCTTGTAGTCACAGTTATTTTGACATATTACTAGATACAAATTTCTAAAATAAAGATTTTTTTCAGACGTTGAAGGAAGTGGGTAGAAAGCGGATTCCAACTTTCTCAGAATGCAAGTACATAATTTGAGTCAGTCTTGTGTCATATTAAAAAATTTAATGAAAACTTAGAAATCATTTTCATGCAAATTTTAAATAAATCTAGACTTCCTGAAACTACGCAATTGATTTATTTCTAGGAGTCATTGATGGGGGAAGGTGATGATTTGTGATTGTCAGAAAAAAAAAATTGCTGGCAAATGTCAGAAGTAAAGTTTTATAATTATTCTTCATTAAACTTTTTGGGAGGTGGAGACTTGACTTGAGAGTCAGAAATCTCAGAGGATTTCCATTTTGCTCAGGTTTCATGTTATTGGGAGAATTCACCTGGTGGACCAGGACCCTGGAAAATAATTGTTTAATTGCTACATATGGTCAAAGGAGAGCTGAAAGACTTCTGAGCCCGCTGTTTTCTTTGTTCTGCCTTTGTAAGGCAATACCAGATGCAGAGGTACTGCTTCATTTGTCTGTTGGGAGAGCTTGCTCGCCCAGCTCAAGTAGCGCTGAGTGCAGCATCTGACAGAATTGTAGGACAGTTTGCAGCGTGCCCATCAACACTCTCCATATTGACTCTGAGGAAGTGCTAAGGATGCAGGTGATGCGGAACACACCTCTTTAGCAAGATATCATTTCTAAGAAATATATGTTGTTGTTGTTTCCCAGAGCACTTTCCAAGGTTTAGTTTTTCAACTGGTTGATTTGCCTTTTGCTTAAATATTGATGTGTTAAATTTAAATTCCCAACATTAATCACCTTTTGTTCCTTTTAAATTAATGACTGGAAGTTGGACTTTTATAAATGGTGTCTCTAAATGTTGTTTGTGTGTGGGTCATAGTTTTCAGAGGGTCTGAAATCTGGAATGTTTTTCAGTCTTTGTTTATGACTGGATAGTGTAAGAGTGGGAGATGTAAATTCTAAAGACATGGCAAGCAGGGATCCCGGTAGATTTCGGTGAATGCTATAAGTTCTGTGCACAAATGGGCTGGTTCTTTCAATGTCGGACATACGGCAATAATATTATTTTTTTCTGGTCTCACAGAAGCAAATGTCAGCAGGGACCAATGGAACAGAATATTTGAAATCTGAACTAGATTGATTATTTGAAGACCTCTGGTTATCATAGTCAATGCACACAAGTATATATGATCAGGAGTTTTATCCATGTATGAAGAAAGGAAGCCTTCTTATGGTGTTGATTGTTCACAAAGAAGGGGAAGAGAAGGAAGGAAGGCAAGATGAACTCATTTAAGACATTTAAAGCCCAGCCTGGAGTAAGAATTCCAAAGTCCCATCTCTTTGTTCAGATTGAGAGTCTAGGCATTAGGAGAGATGTCATAAAGGGGTTGAAATAATGGTTATAGTCCATGCTTATTAAACAGTTATGTTCCAGGTAGCATGCTAAGCTCTTTATATGTAATAGCTAGTTTTATAATCTAGGCAGTCTCATTATGGTTTACTTATATGTGATTTGCCCAAGACTGTAATTGTACTCTGGATCCAGGCATTCTGAATTCAGAGCACGGAAACTTGATGACTGCTTCCTTTTCTCTGGGGCTGCATGTCCCCTCAGTAAATTTTTCAGATTTTTAAGAAAGCCATGGTTGAGCAGAAGAATCCTGACTCTCCTGCCTCATGCTTTCACTATACCAGGGAAGGTGTCGAAAGAGACCCCATCCCTGTGCAGGTATGTCTTGCAGCAGTGGTTTGGTATAAGGTACAGTCACGTAGAAAGTACTGACAATCCTGAAGATCTGAGGTTATTCATTCCTGTCTGGGGTGAGAGATTGGCTGTTCAGTTTTACCTGAGTTAACAACCAGAACAAACCAGATTTATTTATAATACTTTTGAGGCAGTTTTGTTGACTGTTTAGTTATTTTAGTCCTGAATACATTTTTTCCCGTAACATATGTTGAAGCAGAATTCTCATCTGCTAGGAGCAATATTAAAAGTGCTTACATAACAATAATGTTGATACAAAAGACCATTTGTATCAAAACAAAGAAGTTTAACTACTGTACTTCATTTATCTTCATCTGTCTAACGTGGCAAGAAAAGAGATGTAGAAATATAAGGAGAAATAAAGCAAAGAAAAATACATTAGTGTTTTGGGGACATAGCAGACTTTTTGAATATCTATGTCGTATTTATTTTCATGGTTTTCTTTCTTCCCATTATTTTATTTTGTGGTTCTTTTTCATGTTTCATGAGTTATTTTTTCTTTTTCCTTTTCCCAAACTCTGTTTCAAAGAGTTCAGCATCTGGGTATAGTATCATCCTCTGATATAGAAGTACTTTCTCTACTTGGTTTTTAATTGACCGGTGCCATGATCTAAATAAAAGTGAGGTCTACATAGCTGGATCAAAACATAATCTGCCTCTTGCAGAAGCATTTTTCAGATCAATTGATTTTATAGGTATTTTTACAAAAGCAGTAGAATTTAACTAAATTTTCCTTTTTTCTCATCTTAATAGATTTCAGGTTATAATAAATTCTGGCACACGTGGGTGTCTTCATATTCTCAAGTAGGAGTTTCTTTTTTCCCCCCTGCTTGATTTTAACTGATTAATGTTAAACTGTATTTCCATGTCTACTTCTCCTTTTCTTGACATAGTTAAATATAGATGTCTATGTTTTGGAAAAAAAAAACCATTCGTCTTTTTTTGTTTCCCCTCTACCACTTTCTCAATGCTTAAGCATGGGTAATGCCTATAGAATATTTCTAGAAGCCTCATTTGTTCAATAATATCTCCATTCATGTATTCTGTAGACATTTTTTTTAATACTTGTTATTTTCCAAATGCTGGAATCTGGGGTTACAAAGATGATAATATCATAATTCTTTTTGTTAAGATGCTCAACTTCTTATAGAGGTCGAATGTCTGTTTGAGAAAGCATGGTAGTGATGCGTATTAGAAGAGAACTTTCCTTATCTGTGAAATAACCACAAGCATAAAATTTTCTGTCCTCAAAGCATTATCAAGTGGAGTAAATGACATATGTGATAGTGTCTAGAAGGCACCAAGCCACAGTACATCGTTCATAATATTTCATCAGTAAATAGCTGTTATTATTAAGTATACGGTGGGTTCATAAAAAAGGAAGAGATCACATTTTGTTGGGCTGGTTCAGTAAAGAATCTCAAGTGACCCATGAGGTGGGATATGCCACCATCTTTATAGTACCTGACTTCCTTTGTGCCCTGCTTCACTTTGAGGTACCAATCAAATCCTGTAATTTAATTCTCCAATGCATCTTTTCAATGACCCATAAGTGCCTGTGAGTAACTGAAAGCAGGTGCTGTAACTATAAGCATCTTTGTTTTTCCATGGCCTTTCAGAAATCTATAAAGGTTGAATGAATTTATAGAATTAATTGATATATTTTGGGAGGAATCACTTCTGTGGATTACTATGATGTTAATTGCCAAAAAATTGCCAGAGCTGTGAGAAAGGAAAACATCCTTCCACTTGCAAGGGAGGGATTAGTTGTCTTTATCCTAGGTCATGTTTTGATATAGCAGTCTGATGAAATGTAGGTTCAACTGTAGGATACACATAGATATTATAGCATCTGGTAATTGCAGAGACAGAGAAGATGAGGCCAGCAGGGGTCAGTTTAATGCCAGGTTAAGTCGAAAGCACAGTCTTTCCCTCCACTTCTCTGTAAAGTGGAATAAAAATAGCAACTGAAATGCGCAGTCTAAATATAAGCTTTTAAATTTCAGACTATTTAATATAATTGCCAAAATTTATAAATCTTTAACCATTTTTAATGGGCAATAAAGACTATTAGCGAGAGAAGATAAGCTGTGGAAAGCAGATGATCTAGCTCTCTTTTCTCGGATATGGCAGCTTAGGACTTTCAGACAAAGCCATTTTCCTCACTGACTATATTGACATATGCTAGAAACAGCCTGGAAATGTGGTGTGCATTTTTTCAGTCTTAGTTATTTGGAGGACTTTGTAATATTTAATGGCTGACTATTTTTTGTTAGCTGTCTGTAAAGATAAACTAGCACAAGTGTTAGCTTGCATATGAAATGTCAATATTTCAAAGAATTGTGTTTATAATAAGAAACTGGACATAAAATGATTACTTCTGGATATTAAACATCAAGTAAAATAACAAAGGAATATATATATATATATATATATATATAATAGCTAGAGGTTATATTAGAGAATTTGAATAGCCTTTTCTTTGCAACCTTGATGTATGGGGTTGACATTTAAAAGATTATGCTCCCAAATGCTAAGAGTACAATGTGTGCTAAATCTCAGTATGTTCATCGTAGTTATTGAGAATGAATTCTCTTAGCAGATAAAATAGTTGTTTTCTTGGTGTTCAGCACCCCCTACCACCTATGGGATTAGCTTCTTGTTACTATAATGGTTGAATTAAAGATTCTTATGTTAAGACTATAAAATGACAAACCATTAAACCTGGAAGATGCCAGTAAGGATCATGCAGCCCTTTTCAGAGAGGAGGCTGTGTGATGGATGCATCATGGGTAGGATGTCACTGGCAGGGCACCTCAGGTGCCTTATATTTTTCTTCTTCCCATAGCACCACACTCTTTCATTCTCTCTATTGAGTTTGCCTGTTCACTGTTCTGCATAGTTGAGCTTAATACTAAATATATTACACAAGTTGAGAATCTTCCTTTGTATTGCACCTCATTTCTTTTTTTAGTTGTCTAATAGAACCCCATGCACATAAGGACTGGTCACGGCAATCGCCCATTCTGCTTTAATGACTCATGGGGATTGTTGTGAGTCATACCTACTAGGACACTTTGGCACAGGAGTGCGTGTCTCTTCAGAAGTGAATAGGGCACAAGCTTGAAAGAACGGTGGACACCATGCTTCCTACAGTGCTCATAGGAACTGTTGTGGCATCTGCTACTCATGACTAACAGCACGTTAGGGTCTGCTGGACAGCTGAGGTCCTATCGTGGTGTTGGGAAGGAGCACAGGACAGCATTAGTTGCTGAAGTAAGGAAGTGACTGTATGATCTGAGATTGGGACCACACTAAGGTACAGGGTAGCTCTCCCTAGCACTGTCTATTAGGTGTACTAGTCTTCTCTTTGTAGTCATGTAGCTATTACCTTCTTTGTATACATTAGTTTTCTGTTGTGGCAAATTGCCACAAGCTTAAGTGCCTTCAAACAACACATTTATTTGATCTTAGAGTTTCTGTGATTCTGATGCTTAATTTGCTTCATATTATCCAAATTTTACAAGTCTCTCTGATAGAATGTCCCTTTGGTGTTATTATTCTACAGTTTCAAATCGGGGTTTCTTCCAATGCTTGACTTTTCTAGAAAGAGCACAATCATACGTTAAAAAAAACCCCTGATATGAGCACATCGACATTGAACTCAGTGGGTATTTTTTCTGGGACTCGGGTTTCAGACCACTGTTACCTGATGCTGTGAACTGCGTTGTCCTACTGCGCATCTTTAGTACTTGCTTTGCAACAGAGACATTATTACATCTAATTGAAAGCAATATCGTGACTGTTAAAAAGTGCTCTTAGAATTTTCAATAAATCAGACTGAGATTCCCTCCATCCAGTTCAAATTCGTCCAAATTTTCTTGACGAGTCCATAAACCCTGTGGAATGAAATGCCCAGATTCAGGCAGTGTGAGCGTCAGTGAGATCCCAGGGGAGCACCCAGGAAGCACGCCTTCTGGCGGCACAGAGGGCCAGTTACTCAGTCTCCACCTTGCGCCCCTCCTTTGTGCTGTGTCAAAATGGAATCGTACAAGTAGTATCTTAGAAATGTTAAGGCAGCATTATTTATGTCATTCAAGATAATACTTGACAGAAAAGATTCAAGACGTCGGCTTTAGTATGGGAAAAAGAGTATGACTTTATAAATTCACATATTTTATTATTGTAATTTCATGTAATTTATAAATTTGCATTCTAATTCTGAACTGCCTCACTTACCACAAGCTGTTTCACTTCTGAGCCTCAGTTTCCTGATCTATAATAGCAACACCACAATTTTTTAATTCAGTTTTTTTATTATAGTAATTATTCTACACATTGAAATAACTTCCTATCTTCAGGTTCCCCATTCCTTAGATTTTAAGAGGATTTATTCTTAAAGCAATTGCATAGAAATCATTTCATATTTACTGAGTTTAAATAGCTTATTGCTATATTATTAAGTAAATCTTAGTATGGTGACAGATGTGGAAAGAGTGGTATTAGCCTATTTAAGAGCAAACTTGGGAAAGTGGGAGGTGTCATTCAGGAGATTACAATAATAAACTTTAGCCTGGACCTGGAAGGGTATGTTTTAGTGTGGTGTGCAGTGGAATTCAACAGGATTACTTGCATTTAGTGGAACTGGCAAAGGGAGGGTGGTTGTTTATTAATAAGTTTCATTTCCCACACTTGTTGGTATTTATGGATCATAACTTTGTAATGAGAAATTGTAATTTTTATTATTCAGCTACTTCAGATCAACCAATTTATCAGATCAATGATGATCTTAGAATTTAGACCATTTAGTTAACTAATGCCATTCCCAACTGATATTTTATACCTTGATAAAATATGGAGAGATGATAGAAATACAGAAGCTTCCCAAACCCTAAAGAAATCTGGGCACAATCTGAGGGTTTATCATTTTATACAATGCCACATGTAGGAATGGTAAATATGGGAGACCTGTCCTCTCCTATGTTCATGGAAGAAAAGACCTTGTTTCTTTAGGCACCAACCAAACAAAGATGAAGGACTCGAGACGTGGTCTGGGAATAGAAGTCTTCTTTTTTTTTTTTTTTCCTTTCTTAAGTGGTGGAAGAGAAAAACAAAGTTTTGCTTTTAATCATTAGACTTTCAAATCTAAGAAAGCACAATACAAATAGCACGTTGGCAGAAACAATTGTTAGCTCAATGGAGAGAGGGAGCTGTTCCTCTGAGCTAATTTAAGCTGAATATAAGGCCACTATTTTTCATCTCTACTCTTGCTTAACTTTCTCCTATCTGGCAGGAGGTGAGGGTGGTGGTGGATAAGGGGAGGAAGGAAATGAAGAGGCAGCAGACAAAGCACTTTCGGTCCCACATGGGACTGCAGGCATCTCAGGAGTTCAGGATGTAGAGCTGGTTGGTCCACTTGGACCCAGCAGAAGTCTTTTGAAAAGAGGGAGTGGAAGGTGTTGTGGAGCATGCAACTCTATGCTTAGACATCTGAGGTGCGGTCTCTGCATTACATTGCATTACATTCTAGGAAGAATATTTCTAGGCTGTAAGAGCGATTCAGAAAAGGTGACCTGCATACATTTAGGCATAATGTCTAGTTGGATAGTGAGGAGAATTAGAGATGCTTCAGAAGCCAGTGACATTGGAGCTGGTTCTTCAAGAGTGAGAGAAATTTTGACAGACAGACTAGAAGAAGCATGAGACTTATGACAATGTTATGTTCTTTGATAAGATCTCTCTGTTACTATATGCTAGGAGTATTTTGTTACCATTAAAAAGTACAATCAGTTATTCAAATGAAAATTTGAATATGTTTCCCTGAAATATTATTCATGTGAGATTTTAGGGATTTACCTACGAAATATGAGTTATCAAATAACATAAGCCATCTTTTTTTTTTCCTTCTGTTTTTAGAAGTGGGCCCAGAATATAGATTTACAGCTATAGTCAGTTGCTAAAGCTTCAGTTCATATGTCAGCACATGATTATTAGTTTTGTACATTTTTCTAGGCTCTATTTGTAATTGTATGCAGCCTCTCCCTTTGGCCAAGTGTATGCCAGCAATTGCTAAGTTGGCTTGTATTTAGGCTATGCAAATTTATTTTAATATTGCTCTATCCCGTTTTTTAAAGGTTGACTCATATTCTGATAAAAAGTTACAAAGTGAATTTTGTGTTATTCAGTACTAAATACATATTCTGTAACTCTGGGGCAAGACATTTGTTGAATTAATAAAACATAACACTATTCATAAATAAAATTGCCCCAAGAGATATTTAATGGAAGAGAACTAAGAAACCATGGAAAATTAATGAGAAAAGAAAAATAATATTTTCTGTAATTTATATTTTTGCTTGGGATTATAGTCCATTTTGAGTTTTCACTTGAAAAGTTATTTATTTCTCCTTGCTGCTCCAAAGTATAAGATACTTAAATAAGATAAAATTATTGCTAAGGATTATGAGTCACTACTATAAGTATTCATTGAGTGTACTCAGTGAAATCGATTGAATACTTGCCCTGTGTCAGATACTTTTTGGACATAAAAAGATGAATAAATGATATTTTCTGTCTTCACAGATTTCATTGTGAGGCATATAAATTGTTTACCGTAATACATGTGCTAGTACTCTAACAGGGGGAACAAAATAATTTGGGAATATAGAGAAAGGAGCTGTGCGTTCTGTTAAGGTGATGTGGGAACAACATTTGGAAGATCCTTGCAGGATGAATATAAAGTTGTCGGATGGAAAAAAGAAGATGAATGGGAAGGAAAAGGCATAAGATTCCCAGTAGAGTTCTCTCCCTGTTCTTTAAAAAAAAAGCAAAACTTTTTCAAGGTCATAGGCTTTAATATATGGTAAGCAAAAAGGTTTATTAGAAGACTCTTAAGGGTGGACCAAAGTGAGAGAGTTATTAAAGGAGATTTCTATGATTCCCTTTTGAAATCAGGTTTTCATTAACACAGAACTGCAAAAGTTATTGGTGCTTTGATAAGAGATGACTATAAGCTCCAAGTTCTAATGAGATGAAGAAGTGGAATCTCCATTAAAAAAAATAATAGCGATACCTTAAGTATTAAAAGCATTGTGAAAGATTAGCTAATGCAAACAGAAGATTCTCCATCCTTGGGGGTGGGGATGGAATCTATTTCCTCATTAACTGGAATGTTGTCAGTGTAAGGGGATGGGGCTAATTCTCAGTTACTTTCCACATAATCCTACTTAAAAAAAAGCAAGCACCGTGGGAGTATTTTCTGTTGATCCTTTGGTTCATCAAAATGCCCCACAGGAGAAGGTTTATACAAGCTGCCAATGAGCTCATTTATTAAGATAATGTGATGGTCACTGAATGCTACCATGTCTGACATATTTATTCCTCCTACTGATTTGCTGGCTTTTCATTGTTTTTTTTTTTCATGTTTATATTGAGACTTGCTGACATGCAAATATCCCAAGAGCTATTAGCCCTGAAAGATGTGTTCTTTAAGAATGGTGACTTCGGATCCTCTGGAGTCTGTCCCAGTCTCTTTCTGCTGGCTCATATAAATGAAATGATAATTTATTCCAAAAAAAGAAAAGTAAATACATGCTGACCAGAAGCCTCAGTCTGATCCATTGTCAGTTTTAAAAAAGCTAATTAATTTGAGAGCAATTCATTATTAATTGCTTAATTGCAAGAAAAAGTTAATTGAAGTTGAGTTCATGTTTCACAAATTTTGGGGTGGGGAAGTAACAGGATTATTTCATTGTCATTTCTCTCTCTTTACTTGCACCTTTGATTTAAAAATTCTCCTTTAGAGCTTTATTTCCTCAAACTTATCAGTTGGAAACTGACTAATAAGATCATGGAATTGTGAGAATTAAGCAGCAACATGCATGTGTAAAGTATTTAGAACACAATAAACACTCGGTAAGTTGTAGTTATCAGTCTCGCGGTCACCACCATCACTATCACCATCTTTCTTTGTTAATGCTTTCTTTCATTTTCTTATAGCAGAGTCACTAACAGATAATCTAGAAAAGTAGCCTACTAGATCTCAGATCTCAGGAATTTAAGAATCCCATCAAGTTTGACAGAGCATTTGGTCCAGACAGCATTCTTTTAGTCAATGAAGATACTACATGCAATCCTTACAGAATGGTTATAAGGCACTACATTATCTTAGAGGCCATGTTATTTTAAAATCGTTCTTTGAAAGACATGATCTTCAAATCTTGTGTGAGAATAAAATCATGTTGAAAAAAATTTTGATTACCATTTTTTATTTTATTTTTGCTTAAAACAATGTCTGAGGTGCATGTGTGCTTTAATGTCAAGGAATGTTATAGCTTAATTGAGAACATGGTTTATTTTTCGTGCATAAATAATGATTTGTTTTAATAGCATCAGCATTTTAGATTTGATGAAATCTGATAAATGTTTCTTCACCTTGAGAAGATTAGTGAAGAATCTTAAGAAATAAGAGGATAAAACAGCAACTTATGTTGAAGTCATGGAAGTTGTTTAAAATTTGTCTCTCTGACTAGAGTCTAGCCCTTGGTGTCTCTCCCGTGTCTACATTTATCTGCTCATCATCAAAACTACTGCTTTTTATTTCAGACCTATGTTCCATCTGAATCACTTGGATAATCTGCTGTCTTCTTTAACCTGTCTTTGAAATGCTGTGAGTCACTTTTAAAAGCAGCTCAGATTTTGTTGCTATTCTTCTAAAAGTCTCTAAAAATTGCCTCTTCCTCTGCCCCTGTTACATGACTCTGCAGGAAAGTGGACGTTTTGTCATTGCAGAGCATGATGTAGAAGCTTGATCTGATTCAAGTCCTGAATCTGCACCTACAGACATGTATCTCTTGACAAGGTTCTCAACCTTTTTAAACTGGCTTTCTTAGTTACAAGATTGGAATGGTGGTGATTTTTTTTTTTTTATCTCATAAGGTCAGAATATTTGCTGATCAACTTGCAAAGTGCTTAGCACATAGATGTTGAATAAATATTATTGTTCTTGCCTGTCTCAGTTTCCTTATCCGTAGACGGAGTTGATAATTTTTGCCCTCCTTACTCAGTAGGCTTGCTGTGATGATTTATGTTAAACTATAAGGTGTTATATTAAATTAGAGATTTAAAAAATTTGAGATCTAGAAGACAAATAGCATTATATTGATTTCAGGTGTATAACATAAGTTGATATTTGTAAACATTACTAAATGACCTTCACAATAAGTCTAGTTAGCACCCACCACCAGTTACAATATTTTTGTCATGAGATCTTATAACATTTTATCTCTTAGCAATTTTCAAATATACAGTACAATGTCATTTACCATAGTTATCATACTGTGCATTGCATCCCCTTGAGTTATTTATTTTATAGCTGTATCTTTTGACCCATTTCACCCATCCCCACTCTAAAATCTTGGAGGTTTTTGTTTTTGTTTTTTAAAGATTCCACATATAAGTGATATCATATGGTGTTTGTCTTTCTCTCTCTGACTTATTTCACTTAGCCTAGTGCCCTGAAGGTCCATCTGTGTTGTTGCAAATGGCAAGATTTTCTTCTTTTTATGCTGAGTAATACTTGTCTGTGTAGGTGTGTGTGTGTATCACATTTACTTTGTCCATTTAGTCTTTTATGGGCATTAGATCTTGGTTATTGAAAATAATCCTACAATGAATGTTGGGTGCATATATCCTTTCAAGATATCTAGAAGTGGAATTGCTTTATCATATGATTAGGAATTATTTTTATTGAACCATTCTAGACCTTTAATACATTGATTTCAAGGTTTCTTTTAAGATTAATTTATTATAATGCTGATCTAGCCACATACCTGCCTGTATACCCTAGAAATGTGTCATGTCTGATGACATATGTGTATGCTATAGGAATTTTGCTCTATATTGTATTCTCTATTCATGTCATCAAGATCAAGTTCTGTTATTTTCACCTTTTCTGATTCCTCTAGGAAAAAAAGGCTTTTCCCTTAGAAGTTGTAGGAGTTTTTCCTACATAACATCAATTTTATTCTGATTTATGTTTTGTTGGGTTTTTTTTTACACTTAAGTTGGAAGTGACTACTTAAAGGTAGAGATAAGTCGAATTTAGCAAACCATTTGTCCACAGAAATTGTTTAGTATATGTTGAATTGAATAAAGCAGATGAAAGCAAGCAAAAGAGCATTCTTGACCAAGGGGGTTAATGGCTGAAAGGTGCTTGGAGCTTGTATAAACCAGTAGTGTTGATGGGTGTGGCCAATGTATTTGGGAAAGTTGTGAGAAATAAATTTTGAAAGGTAGAGTAGCATCTGGCTGTGGATGTCCCTGACACCAGCAAGAGAAGATGGAACACATTGTATTAGGACAGCCATTTTCAATTCTTACTTGCCAGCAGAATTTTCTTCTTCTGTTTATACCAAGCATTTTTATGCCAACATCCCAGGGTATAAGAAAGATGAAAATGGAGTTGCTTTGGTTGATGGAAATGCTGGATTTCTACCTGTCCTGTATGCTCCCTCTAGCACATTCATGTCACCATGGCACCTCAGCAGAACAACTTTCATGAAGCAAGGTCGAAACACCAGTGCTAAAGAGATTAGGGGTCTACCTTCTTGTGCAGAAGAGTCATGTAATGAAAGGTGTGCTTCACATCTGGCAGCAATGTGAGAGACTGGTGTATGTGATGTAGTTTTGAATCCCTTGATTTTCTTTCTACCTCAGAATAGTTACCAGTCTTCAAGGGTTATCCTGTTGAATTACATTTTTCTACCTGCCTGTCCTCCCAACTTTTTCCAGAGCTACTTTCTCTGTTTTGTTAATCTTTGCCATGGTGTATGGAACTGAATGATTAGATTTCTAACTCTAGTTATGAAATATTCCCCAAGTTTTTGAGACGTATCACTACTGCCGACTTAATATGCCTGTGACAAATTTTGAAAATTTTCATTGCAGGTAATGATATTAATTTTTAGCTCTGTTGCTTTTGCTTTGTTATTGTCTACTGCTGCTTGCCCTGAAAGACACTTAAAATGGGCCGTTGGGAAGATAACCATATTGAATCATTATGTCCTGAACAATTGATATACTAATAAAAAAGGAGGTATATATACCCAAGTGTAGAATAAAACAAGAACTATTGTTAAGATACAAAAGATTTTGCTTCTGAAAGGATAAATATTCATTCATTGGCTTGTCTCAGAAGCCTATATTTTAAAACTCAGTTTCCTCATACCTATATGTGGGTCATAAAGTTGAAAAGCAAAAAACAAACAAACATTATATTTGTTTTACTTGGACATTATGATCTTTTGCCTAAGATTATAAATGAAATGCTTGATCTGTTGGTTGTATAGACATCTTATATCTAACTAAGTATTTTGACTTAAAATAATTTGGAGAGAAATGATTCATTCTATATCAGCTGTTAGGGAGAAATATAATTACTTAAGTTAGTTATAATCTTTGACATTTCTCATTCAAGATATGAAAAAATGGTTAATATAATTTTAATATTTAGTATAGTATAATATTTCTTGAGACTTAAAACAATTTTCAGATTTATCACTTCTCTTTGAGTTTGCCTTTGGAAGGCATTGCTATTTTCTTTTTAGAATGAAAAGGCATAATTTGTTAAGGGAGTATAAAACAATATAGGTGGAAATAAGTAATTTAAACATTTTTGTATTTGAGTTATATCATGAGCAATTATTTTTAATGGTAGTATGAGACAATGTGTGTATGTGTCTATGTGTATGTATGTGCATTTAATGATGTTATTAAAAGAAGAAATATTAATAAGGTGATTTTTTTTTGGAATTCTCTATTATTATGATGATCATCTGATTCAAGAGTAGGCATTTTTCTGCATGCTAAGAGGATTTAAAGGTTAGAGACTATAAAGAACTTGATCACTGTCTACTCTGCCCTATACTGACCAGAAAATTTATTTTCCAGTCTTCTCAATTCCTACTGCAATATAAAGCTAATATTCAGTCATCCCCAACTCTGACCTGGGCATCTAACTAAGTTTATATATATATATATATATATATATATATACACATATATATGTGTATATATATATCATATCATTTAGTTCTCACTGTTATTTCTTAAGGCTAAGCTAGTTACAGTTATAATCATCTGCATTTTACAGTACAGAAATGGAAGCTCAAAAAAGTGAAGTAACTTGCCCAAGTTGAGACAGCTTATCAATGATGGAAGTAGCATTCAAACTCATTCATGTCTGACTGCAAATCAATCCATGAATTTTTCTTTACATTACATTGCTTCCTTATGTCGCTTTTTTTTTTTGGTTCAACCTATGCATTACGCCTTGAGTCTATGAAATTTCATTAGCAGACAAGTCCATGTGATGTGTTTAATTGTGCTGGATATCTGATCACGTACTCTTGAAATAAATAATGTGTACTGCTTACTTAAGACTAGTTGATGTCCCGTATAGCATATTGTGCCATACTTCATTTCAATGGTAGTGTTAGTGTGAAGTATAGGTGTTTTGCCACCCAGTGGGGCATTCTGGATGCTCATCATCAATGAAATAATTTCCCTTTCTAAAAATATAGTTGAGTTGAATAGAAAGATATTTTAACATAATGTAAACCTGGACCAAAATATCTATTTAAATGTTTATTTTGTAGAGACAAGTAAAGTAATGTAGACAGGTGAAGTGATGTAGAAAAGAGATAGGGAGATGTAGGTTACTTGTTGTGCTGATATAGCACTTGGTCCGTACAGAACACACTCAAGAAGTATTGATTAACTAAAAAGAAGGTCAAAGTTGAAATTGTGGTCTTATATCTAAATTAGGCAAATTAGTTGATGTCTCTAAGTTTGTTTCTTCACCTTCAATAAAGCTCAATAAAGTCCATGTTAGAAGAATTGTCAAGATTAAATGAGTTAACATGTTAACATAAAGAAACAAAGCAAACAGACAAAACAAAACAGAATAAGAACTAATCTTTGGACTCCTGAGAATAGAATTCAGGGAGCAAAGGGTTGTGGGGGGTCCAATGGACAATAATTGGAATTAAAATAGTAGAATATTGGAAATTGGGTGGTAGGTACGGTGTGATATCATCTCTTTGATAAGCATGAACCTGCACACCTAAAGCTTATGTAGTGTTGTAAAACAAAATGACCTCAATAATATACATATTAAGACAAGAATAGTTTCAAATGGGAAAAAAGATTGAGTGAGTTCAAATATGGAGATATGCCCAGGACTTTGTCTGGCATGTATTAGATAATTAGTAATTGTTTATCAAATAGTGAAATGTAACACATTATCTCTTTTCTCAAGATGTTTTGGGGGTTTAGACCAAGAGATTCTTAGGACTTTGTTGCTAGCCTATAGTTGTCACATCCCTGTATTTGCTTTAAAAATTTCTGTCTGAGTTTTACTAATAATCTAGTGGAGTTTTGGAGCACATACCCTCCCCTACTTCGACAGTGATATTCAGTTCTCTTCTTGTTCTGTGAGCAGAAAAGCACCACAAAGTTATTGAGACCATCAAATGTTTTTGCTTTTAAATACCCTCTATAATAACAAGGGAAATGAGCAGAAGCAGCAGGATTAGATAGAACTTCTATATATAGAAGATATGTGTAAGTGTTGAAATTTCAACAGCTTATTTTTCACTTACTTCCACACACAAAATGGTTCTTATAAACAGATTTATTTTATCTTCCCTCCTAACTGAAAATCAGCAGAAATAAAACTGATATCCAAGGCTGCTGTTTCTACTCATCTGTACAGAATGCCGCTCATTTTTAGGAACTTTTCCTCTTTCCTAAGAGGAGGAGAAAATGATCTATTTCTCCTTCCAGACAATAGTGAACTGATTAGTTTTTGTCCTTGTTGCTGTTTCTGTGAAAAATTGCTAGTTCGATATATACTAGATGCAAAGCGATATTTTTACTTGTTAAGGTCAATTCATATTTTAATCATGTGTTATGTGGTTTGTCTTTAGGGTTACCATTAAAAATTTTTGATCTTGAAAGTGATAATTTTATATATAACTGTTTAAATCTGATGACCTTTCTGTATTTTTGAATGTCTTTGTGTGAAGATTATCATATATTTAATGTTTTAGAAAACTCCGCATTTATTGAAATTGTGTTTGAATCTTCCTTAAAGGGTAAAACACTACAACTAGGATGACTTTAAAAAATCCGAAGCATTTATTAAATTCAAGTTACTATTTTCAGGCACCCAATGTCAATGCTTTTAGAAATACTTTTCAGTTAAAATTGAAGTGTCAAATAACATGAAGTTTAAAATACACATTTGGTTCAGTATTACCATCATACAATATTAAATATTAAACATTAATTTATTTCATGCTGCTGGTTGGTCACAATGATTCAGTGTTTAATGGAAAAATAGTCAATTTGATGACTTCTTTGTATTATAACAGACCTGGTGCGTTTATTTACTATAGATTAATAGACTTTGTTCTGCCTAGTGAATATCTAAGTGTGATTTGTAAGTCATATATGAATATATCTATTTCAGAACAGTCTAACAGAAATCTACACATTCTATATAAGTTTTGGAAATATTTATAAGATGTCTCTACCTCAGGTATTATATTCTTTATAGTAACCTAGACAGAGCTTATTAGAACCAGATACTTTACCAGACATTTTGCATGTACTTATAAGTTTAATCTGTATAGTAAAATATTGCTGTAAATGAATCTGAAAATCAAGCTGCTTTAAGTAAATACTGTGAGTTTAAAACAATAGAATGTACTACTTAGAGCAGAATTAGAAATCTTATTCTAGAATGCTTTTATTTCATTTATTATAGACAATGCAGTTGTACATATGACCTTTTCATACCACTAACTGTGTGACCTGGGGCAAGTTACTAATCTCTCCTTGTTTCTATTTCTTTAACTTGGAAAGGGTCTAATAATAGTTCCTGCCTGATGCCTAGGTTTGGGTCTGACAGTTAGGAAATGCTACCTGTTATCTTTTATTATAATCATATTTATGTTCAATCTTTCCTACAATAGGATAGATACTAGAAACGGAAGAATGAGCAATTGAAAATAAATTGAAGTAGCACAATCATTAGAGGGACTTATTACCGATGCGGACTAGATGTTGGATGAGCCCTAATCACAAAATGCTAAGTCTGTAAAAGGTGTCTTATACCTAACGCTTACCTGTAAATATGCCAAGTAAGATACTACCATTTGAAGTCAGCTCAGTTACTAACCATTTTAAGAAAGAACTGTTCCCCTGTGAAGCTCATGTTGGTTCTACCTAGGATTTTCCTTTGTATTTGGAAATCATATCTGAAACAAACTTAAGGTAGTGGGCTTTCAGGTTTTCATTTTAGTTTATAGATTTTCCCTGCTACCTGAAAGTAGAACAATCCTATTTGGTAAGTTATTTTGGGGGTCTAGGACTGCTGAAAAAATATTGTCCATATAAATTAATGGTAACATCGTTGGTATGGTTTGGTAAGTGACCCTCCCAAATCACATCATATAGAAATGTTTTCCTTTCAGGTAACTGGGAAAAACTGTATTGATTTCTTAAAACTAGAAAATTTGTTGCCTTTTTAAAAAGTTTGATTTTGGGCATTTGATTTATAATCCAGTGTTACATAGTCATCTTTAAATATATGTATAAAATCATGGTCTTTTTCTTGCTTTGTTTGGTAGAATTCTAAATGCATTAAAACTATCTTTAAGAAATAGAAACTGAATTGTAATTTAATTTCCAACTCAAAAGTCACATGATGCTTTGCTACCATTTTGATAGTGTTACTGGTTGATCAACTATTTCTTTTTTTTTTAATAGCAATATTTATTTATTTAGTTGACAATGCTAAATTCCATTTAGGGTATTGAAATTGTATCTGGGCTAGTTCTAATTTTGTTAGTGGGCTACTTTTGGATTATTCAAAGTGCTATATAATTTTATTGAAATCTTAATGGTTTTCTATAAAGTTGTATTTGTTCTTATAAAGATTTATTTTTCAAAATAAAATATTCTCTTATGAAGCGTGAACATTATCTGTTTTTACACCTATTTGAAAAGTTGTCTGTATGTGTGCCTTAGTTTTGCAGTCAGTGAAAATAGTGTTCTAAGCTAAGTTGTTTTTCTTTATAATAGATATAACATCTGAATTTGTCAAGAAACAGCAGTTGAAGATGTGAGTATTGTACTATGAAAATGAGATTTCAAAGAAATCACAGGAAACACAGGGTGACAATAGATTAGATAGTGTTTCCAAAAAAAGAAAGTATTAGGCTCAAGGAACATGATTATAGAGAAGTTTATTTTTAAATTTCGTGGTAAGACGGTTGATATAATTTTATTAGGTATATATCAATAGGGAAAGAGAAAGGAGAAAGCAGAGGTGGTGGGAGAATTATGAAAAGAGGGAGAAAGGAAAGGAATTGCATTTGAGTTTATCCTGAAAATGTTTAAAAATTTTTAATAGACTCCATAACAATATCATACCAGTGGTGACTAATTTGAAAGAGAGCTGAAATGAAAGAGACTGGACACATGGAAGAACTGTTCTCAGCAGAAAAGATGTAGGGTTTAAATGTAAGAAGAATCGGATCACTTATCTGAAAGGGAAATAACTTTTGATTTCATAGAATCTTATGTCTAAGAAACACTTGCTAAAGAAGATAATTCCATGAAAGGCGAGGGCAATATATTTCATGTGGTTATCTTACTGATAAGAAAAGCTAGTTTTGGAATTTCACAAACACACACACACAAAGAGAAGCTGTAATTTTTACGTTGCTTTAAAAACTATCATGCTGCACAATGATTTATGACTTTAATGAATTTTGTTAGGGTTTTTTTTTTGTTTTTTTTTTTTTTGAGAGGACGTAAAGAAGGATGGAAGAAAGAGAAGGAGGAAGCATCCCCATTTATTTTAATTGGTGATTTTGGTTTTTCACTCCCACCCCACATTTGAAAACAGAATCCTGGCCTCCTGAGCCACAAGGGCACACCCAAAATGAGGTTTTTTATAGAACTGATTTTTTAATGACTTTTCCCAGCACATTGAGGAAATTTTTTTAAAGTAGTCATATAGAATTCATGCGGGACATTTTTTGTCATGAATTAAAAACTGCAATAGTTATTTAGTAGTTTTCATGTTCATTTTAGGTCTTTTCTACATTGTGTTGGAATATTGAATAACAGTGCTATCATCCTATGTTTTTATTGTAGTTTCCAGTTTTCACATCTTACTTCATTGTCCTCAGAGCAGCATAATAAATCAGGTAGATGTTTTCCTCATTCTTTAGCAGAGGAAATTGAGGCCAGAGAGGTTACACAACTTGCCCAGAGGAAGTGCTAGATGTGGTTCACAATCCAGGCTTTTGGAGCCTGAGTGCAAAGCAGTCGTGCGGATACACGAGCACAGGGAAGCCAGGCATGGCACTGGGCTAAGAAAAGAGGTGTTGAATACTGGTCAGAGATTCCTGTTGGAACAAATGACTCAGGCTGAGCTTCCACCTTGCCAACAGAATGTATGTAGGGGCAGACTTTGTAAACTAGAGAAAACATCCACTTAGATCTGAACTGAAGGTCAATTTCTAGACTTAGATCTAAGTTCATTTCTAGATATTGATTTGACCAAAATTACTTTACAGTCTAATATGTGTTTGTGTTTGGAGAATTTTCGAGTTGGAAAGAAGAACAATTTTTGGATGAGACAGAAAGATTTTAAACCTTGTAAAATCTTTGCAAAATCCCCAAATCAGAGTGTGAGAATCAGCATCTGTTTTGAGACCAGACTTTTCCTGTGTATACTATATTGGGTAGCGGGCCTGATTTGATTATGTGGTCAGGCTGTCTGGGCAAAATTGTTTCAATCATCAATTTTTTCTTATTGGTTCCTGTCTCACTTTCTTGTGGTAGTTTTTTAATTCTGTGAAAACTACTTACCCTGAAACATCTCATCAGTGACTCACTGACCTAATATGTTCATAATCTGTTCTCAGATGAGATAGCCTGACTCCCCATGAATTATTTCAATTGGGACCCAGATCTTCAGCCAACAGAATGTATCTCTTCCTGCAACTTGGGGTTTCTGCAAGTTGGTGGGAAGGATTTCGGTGGTGAGGAACACTAAAAGCAGGAAAGGGTATGCTTCCATGATTCATGGAAACATAATTTTGTTCTGAGGTAATACTTAGAAGAGCCTCCCACCCCAGGCAATCATTGTTCAAATTCTAGTGCTACCTTGATTCTTTACTGGGGAAAGACTACCAAAAATTTCAAAGTGAACATTGTAACCCACTAGAAGAATTTGTTTTTGTAAAGAAAATAGGTGACAGCTATAAAATACAACTTTACCTTAGTTTTTTTTAAAAGAAGCATTTTGTTAAACAAAAGGTCATGTATTTAATCAAAAGAAATGAAACTTGAATTTTTAACATTATAACACATAAAGTTCAAGATCTGGGGCCTGAGCTATTTCCTCCCAAGCTACACATGTACCTTGAAATGCCATTACTTGCTTGAGTCCGGTGTCTGGCAATTTGTTAGATGGAACAGCTAATTTTTCAGTGCAGTTCCTCTGGGGCTCTGTGTAAAGTCACACAATACAGCTGATGCTGTGGAGCAGCAGCCTGAATTCAGATCAGATGCCAGTGTGGTTATGACTTTAACCTTCAGGCCTGAAAAGGAAGCTGTTGACAAAATAGCATTTGGTCTGTTAATCCAGTTGGTAGTTTGATGTTTAATCTTGATATTTTAACATATGTAACTAACCACGCTATAGGCTGGATGTTATTTTCTCTTTAAAGACATTTTAATTATCTGAAGAATTGTGAGATGTTTTTACTCCTATTTGAGATACTGGGGTCATAGTCAACCGTGTAAATTTGGAATGAGACAAATTGGGCTTGAATTTTGGCAGAAACACTATGCTACTTGAATACCTCTATCTCAGTTTCCACATCTTAAATTAAGACTTCTGAAAATAGTAATTCCATTGGGCTGTTGCAGAAAATACTATTAATGCATATCATAAAATATATAATAGGTGATATTCTCATTGTATTTAGTATTCATTTATGAACATGAATATAATTATAACAAATGTAAACAAAACATGTAACATGAACAATTCACTTGTAGTGAAGAAAAAATCGTTTTCCTTCTACCCTTCTAGGTTCTTGTGTGAGTCTATGTTTTAACACACTCTGCCTTCCACCAAACTTAAGTTCTTAGGCAACTTTAATTCAAAAGAATCAATATGCTAGAATGGCATATTTGGGGTGGCCTATTTTACTTCCCCACATACTCTTTATAAGTTATTCTTGCTGTGAAATAAAGTATTGATTGAACTTGTCCACTTATGATAGTGGTGTCCATTTCAGACACCTTGTTACTTTGGATTGGCGCCCTTCCATTATGATAGGAAGCCTAGCTGTTTACTAGATTCAACTGGAAAAAGTCTGTTTATACCAAAGGCAGAATTTAATTTGGAAAAGCTAGAGCAATATCCATTTCAATATAATAGGTGTTTATGTCTGTAGTTTATATTAATAAACTTTATTCAATATAAGGAATACTATTGAGCAATAAATTCTCTCTATATATACTTAATATCATCTATTTCAATTATTTGTAAATTTATATATTTATACTTGAATATCTTTAAGGTGTTACTTTTTATATAAGCAGTTGTTAATTAATTTGTAGGTTGAGGCACATGAGTTGGAGAGGTACATTTTTGGGCTCAGTGCCATGGTTACCAAGGAATCTGCTTTTTTAATTTATTTTTTAGTTTTTAACTAAGTCAGTGGAGTTCCTTCCTGCTCTATACCTTCGAGCTAATGGGAGTCCTGGTGCTAGCCTCTTCTCCTTTGTTGGTGGCATCCTGGTTTTCGGCATGTCCATTTTGGAGATGATGCCCTAATCCTGTTATTATGCTGAATGCCAACATCATGAAAATTTTTTTAAAATGAGATGAAAATACCTATTCATACACGTGGTCCCCACCGAACTCCATCTCAATTGAGAATCACACCCTGATTTGATGTCTTTCTTTTTTTAATACATATTTTTAAGATACTGGGAAAATAAATTCCTTTGATTGCTTATCACATTTGTCTCCTGGGTCAGAATTTTTCATTAATATTAATGCTCCAACACAAATGAGAAAGCAATACTAGTGTGTAATTCATACTGGGCACAGGTGGTGACATGATCTTAAAAAGGTGAGGGCCCTGAATCCCTTAGGTTATTAAACAAAACCCCTCCCATTCCCTAATTATTTAGCCATTTGTTACCTGCATACTGAAATAGATTGCTCTTCAATTCAGTCTGGTCCCTTTCCATTTGATCAAAAACTCATCACCCAAATATCTTGTCATGGATGAGGCTGTACCTTTGACTCTTTTCTCATTTGGGCACTAAATTGGTAGGCAAAGCATAGTAATTTGGCTGTCACCTCCTACTCTCCAATTTTCAGTTTTTGATAACCTCTCAGGCTTTATCAACTCTTGAATTACTTGCTCTTTTTTCATATGCCACAGCAGTGTTTGGTTCCCATGTGACCTGGGTCAGCAGGCTCCATGACCACACTTCCCTGGAGTAAACCTGTGCCACGTGTTACAGATTTTGTGATAAGCAACCGTATTCACAGAGAGAGAAGTGCTCATTATTCCCGTTTTTAAACAAGTTCCAAGTAATGAGATCATTAGATAGGGCTTTGGAATATATAAATTTCTCTATGTATGTCTGACTGGAGAAAATTCTCACTCACAAAAAAACACTGACTTATAAATTTGTAATATAGAACGGTGCACCATAGTATCCCTCTAAATCAGAGATCTTACTGAACTTAGATGTTTCAACAGTGATGGAAAGGGAAAGAAAAAGGGAAGGCTGAACATAATCTTCCTACAATAAGTGCAGTATGTCTGGGTTCATCTCAGAGTTGCATTGTTTTGTCTGGCACACCTGAATTTTGGTTAAAAGAGATACAGGTATTTTTCTCTGTAGTCAGCATCCATACTCTAGGCTTAGTTAAACCAATTACCTTTGTGTTCATGAATCCATCTTACATTAAACTCATGAAATAAGAGCTCATGTCTGCCCTTTGAACTGTAATGACTTATTGTGTTTCCATATTCAGAGCCTCAAGCAATCCCTACCACATGGCTTCACCTTCCAAATTAGTCACAACCCAGTAATGTATATTAATTAAGAGATTTTGACACACCCTTGTGGAGTAGCGCTTAAGTCAGTTGCTTCTGAGACTGCAGGCCACATACCCCTGGGCTCGATTCTTGGGTCTGACATGGCTGGGGCAGCAGGTGGGGAGACACAACCAGTGTTACCAACTAAACAAAAATAAAATAAAAAATACTTCTCCCTCCTCTTTCTTCCTGTCTGCCTGCCTACTTGTCTTCATTCCTGCCTGTGTACCTTTCCTTAAAAAGATAAAGCGAGAGAGAGACACAGATAGATAGACAGACTTCATGTTGAAAGTAATAAATACCAACTCTGGCTAGCTTAAGCAAAAGGAGAATTGCTTTATTGGATCCCGGAATATTTTGTACAATCAAGGAATTCCTTGACAGACGGGCCAGAACTTGGAGATCTGCTCTTTCTCCAGAATTCTTCCTTAGATGTGACTATGCCACCCATTTCCTACGTGTTTCTGGTTCAACTCTCTATACCCTAAAATTATCTGTTCTATCTAGGTAAAATGTCTAGAATATCTGTATCAGATGACTGTCTATATAGAAGGCTAATCTGTTTGTCCCAGTTTGTGTTGGGTATTAGCGAGTAGGGCTAGTAGCTTAGGCATGACCATTGGTAGACATTTCCAGAAAGGGGAAGTTGTTAAATTAAGGTAGCTATGACATACCTGTTCCATCTGCCATAAAAATATGATTATATAATCAAATTAAAAAGAAATAAATGAATATATTGAAAGAGCTCAATGGACTCTTTTATAAACTTAATGTATTATATTCACATGTTAATTTATGATGCACATCTTAAATCTGTATAGTGTTACGCTCCTATATTTCTCAATAACATTAACAAAACAACCATTTCATTATCTCTTTAACCAAAAACAAATGAATTTCCTGAGCAGGAAAACAGGACCACCTTCGCCTTTGGCTGAGACCTTGACCTTCTGTGTGCTGTGGTTGCATTCTCGTTAAACTTGCACTTGCAGCATTGAAAAGAAGTGCAGTTATGACTTTTCATGTAGTCTGGACTATTCATAATGAAGTGAGAGCAGGGTAGAATCACCTTTGCAATCTTGGGGAATAAAAATTTCTCTGGTTGGTGTAGAATGACTATTAAGCAGTTCATTTTCATTTAGCAAGAGTGATGCAGAAATGTCCTAAGGTTTCTCAGATCACAACATGTTGTACTTTAAATATGAAGTTTCAACTTCCTTTCTTTTATCCAAGTCTCCCCATATTTTGCTGAATTATTTTGACTTTTTTTGTTATTTATAAGATGTCTGTTTTATTCTCTTTCCCTTTTGGGCATATGGGTTATCCTGAGAGAGCTCTTTTTTTTATAATAGAAACTACTCATTGTTGCACACTCCAAAATACTTCCCCAATTTTTATCCTTATTTTAAAACTTCAGTTTGGAGATGAAACTAAAAATAAAACCAAGTAGCTTCTTAATTCCTTCAGCAAGTTTACAGAGTTCAGTCTGTTGATCTGTTTGAGCATAGCAGAATTTATGAAAATCTAAAACATTAATGATGCCTGAAAGGCAGGCTGCCTCACAGAAATGAACATATTGCCTGGCCTGATAGCGGAATTAGAGAAACTTGAAACCTCAGCATTTTGGAGATCATTCAGATATCATTTTTCTGTGTGTTCAGAATATTTTATGAAAGATGTTTAGATCAAGTAAGTCCATGTAAACCCAATTCATATTTGGATGGAAATATATTTTCTGATTTGAAAACATAACTATACCCTAGAAGACATATATGTTTATTGTGAGAAGTAGAAACCATTGGAAAAATTCAGGAAAAGCAGGATAAGTATTACTGTCATTCTTTTTTTATGGTACTGAAAATATGCAGCATCAAGATTTTTGATTATATATGTAGAAGATCACTCTTATGGTGCATATTTTATATCTGTCATTATAGACCAACATGGCATCTTTCACTGTCATTTTGAGTTAGCCTTGATACAGATCATTAATGACTTTAAAGCTATTTGCCATTAATAATAAGGAATTAAAATACAAAAATAAATGGTTATAGTAACTACCACTTGTGCTTTCCATTTGCTATTTTGCACGAATTAAATCAGATTTATAAGGTGGCATTATTCAAAAGGAATGCGGGAAAATGATCCAGAAAATCAGAGCTTCTTTCACTTCACAAATGGAAGCCTTGTTCTCTTTAATGAAGTGAGTCAGCACTTCAGAATTAAAAATTCTAATACGTGGATAGACAATCCTAAGATTTTAATATGGGCTCACTCAAGAAAGTGAAAGTGCAGTGAATTTGCATTTAAGTGTCTTTTGATTCTTTCAGGTGTGGGAGATGAATGAAGAGTAGCTGATTCATGACCTGTAGCTAACTCCTTTTAGAGTATGTTTTAGAGTCCAATAAAAAAGAGGAAAGTGTTTTGTGTTAATGTTTCCCATGTGTAAGAAATGAAAATGAAATAAAATACATTTGTACATGAAAACTAATTTAGCAGGACTCTGTTAATATATATTTTTCTATAATTATCTCTTTCCTAAACCACAGGGCTAGGCAAAATCGGTCACAGTGGTTTGTTGAATTCGTGGTTGCCAAGACACATGTTTTAAATTTGACTACCTCAAAATATGCATGTATGGAGTATGAAGTGTTTATTGATGATAGCTTACATTTCAGATTATATTTCAGATTATATTGGGAGGTTTGTTGGCTTTCTCACTTTAAAAAACATCTTTTACTCCCAAGATGGGCAAAGTCATTCTTAATAACCCTCTAACATGTTTCTTTTTTAGTTCTTAACCTGTGTGTTCTTTGTCCATGAATTCTTTATGTACCAACATTTCTTCATTTCTTCTCTCTCTCTCTCTCTCTCTCTCTCTCTCTCTCTCTCTCTCTCCTCTTGAAAACCTGCAGCTAGAATGAAGGTGAGTAGACAGGCAAAGAGAAAGGTGAAGAAGCAATCCATTCATTTTTATCTATTTGTTCACATTAGCTGTTCCCCTGGACTTAACCTTGGGATGTATGTGGGACTATTCCCAGGATGTACTCGACTGCCAGGCTACCAGGGCATGCTTATATACCAACATTTCAAAGTAGAAATTGAAACTATTGAATATTTAAAAATATTCCAATAATTTCAGTGATTTCAAAAATGAAAAAATTAAGATGACCAACTATTACAATAAATATATCCAAAGACTGATTTTGAAAATAAAATTTATGAAAACTCTTAGAATATGTAGGAAAAGAAGACTAAGTAATGGACAAGTTGGGAAATAAAAGGTAACATCTTAAAAGATCAAAATCTTTCTATTAGATTTCCTAAAAGCATAGAAATCAAAACAGAGTGGAGGAAATAATCAGTGAAATAGAAAGTTCTTCACATAGATTAAAAAAACCACACACGTCTACAGATTGAAAAGACTCACTGTATGTTGCATCAGAGGGAAAAAATTAATACTCTATTATTCCTGTTCTCAGGACTCCAAGAATTATGCACATATATATGCATAATATATATGCATCATGTATATATCTGTATATATAATATGATATGTATTACATGTTGTATATATAATATACAATACACCTATGTTTATATAATATATATATAATATATGCACGTATATTCCAGAGAGAAAAAAAATAAGTCACAAAAGGTGGAAAATGATACTAAAATCATATTTATTTTAAATCGCATTGATTTCTAAAAGATATTGAGCAAAGCTTTTGTAGTTTGAGCCAGAAATCTCATGTTTTTAAGTAAAAACAGCAACTATAATAACATTTAATAGGGAAAGATATTTGCACATCATATATCTAGCAACAGTTAATATCCAAGATATAGAACTGATACAACTTAACAAAAGAACAAATCAATCAAAAAATGGGCAGAAGTTCTGTAGAAATTTCTCCAAATAGTATATAGAGATGGCTAACAGGGATATGATAAATACTTGTTGTTATTTATTATTAGAGAAATGCAAATCAAAACCACAATGAGATATCAGTCACTTGTGAGAATGGCCTATCAAAAAATGGATGAGGCCAGCTCTGATGACTTAGTAGTTTAAACCAGGTCTAGTCCACCTCCATCCCAGTGTCCTTGTTTCAGGACCTGGGGCCAGGAAAGTGGACAATGATGAGCAACTGAATAAAAAATAATGGAGTGTTTCTCTCCCTACGTATCTGCCTGCTTGCCTTCATTCCTGCCTCTATAGTTCCTTTAAAAAAAAAAAAGACTAGAAACAAGTGTTGGCAAGGGTTTTGAGAAAAGAGAACCCTTGTAAACTGTTGGTGAGAATGGAAATTGATATGACTTAGTTTGGAAAACTTTATGGGTGATTCCTCAAAAAGTTACCAATAGAACTGCAGTGTGATCTGACAATTCTACTTTCTGTTCTATTTATTCAAAGGATATGAACACACTAATTCAAATATATATATGAACCCATATGTTTATTGCAGCCGTGTTTACAATAGCCAAGAAATGAAAAGAACCTAAGTTCCCACTGATAAATGACTAAATAAAGAAGATGCAGTATATATACACAATAGAATACTGCTCAGTTATATGTATATTTTTAAAAAGAATGAAATATCGCCATTTGAAACAACCTGGATGAAACCAGTGAAATAAGTCAGAGAGATAAAGACAAACACTGAGTGATTTCACTCATGTGAACTGTAAAGAAATAAAGCAAAACCAGCAGACCAAACCAAACCAAACCATTGAAATTTGAGAACAGAACTGAAGAGAAGAGGGTGGGAGCTTGGGTAAAGGCTAGTGAGGACCCAACGGATATAGTAGTGGAGGATTATTAGAAACTTGGTGATGGGTGAGGGATGATATCATATGTTTGAGGGAAAGTAAACCTGCACATTAAAGCTTGCATAGTGTTGTAAAAATGATGCCTCAATAAAAAATATGAAAACCATATCCAAATATACATGAATATGGATTATTTGTTAACCAAACTTTATGAAAAAAATATGTTTGGGAAACTACTTCAATGAAATGAAGAAGAATCCAAGAAAGAGATAACCTGAAATGTGGAAGAAAGAGTTGCAGATAAATTGAAAAAAAACTAACAACCACCAATTAAATCCATTTGACCTTTGTTCTTGAGACATTTTCCTTAAACTGAAATGGCTTAATGCCGCTCCTCTGTGTCTATCTACAATACTTAGTTCTATGGTTACTAGTATTTATATACTTTTTATATTGCAAATGCTGTCTATTGGTTCTTAGTCTCCTAAAATCAACTCTTGAGAAAACCCAGAGTACTGAAATAACAATTATGGGAGAGAATTTAATGACTTATGAATACATCCTGACCATCTGAAATAATACTGTTACAAAAATTAAGAAACATAGGGAGTATTGTTTAAACTATAATAGTATTCATTCAAAGAATGGAGAAAACATTTTTGAAATTTTTTTTTCTAGAGAGAGTACCTTTGGAGATAGGAAAATTTTTATTTTATACTTTAAAAAACTGCACATATTACTTTCTTAGTTTTAAGAAAAGCTTAAAAATTTAAAGAGCACTTCCATCAATGGGGATTGTTAAAATATAATTGGTTTTTATATGCAGCGGATGAAGCAAATGAGGGAGATTTATGTATGTATTGAAATGGAGATTTTAGAGAATAAACTAAATAAGTTTGAGTATGGTATAGATGCTATGCTGTAATTTAGGTTAAGATGCTTTTATGTTTATATTCATGTAACAAAATGTCTAGAAGTCTACATAAGCTACTCTCTTCCTTTTTCAGTTCTATTCATATTTAATGACACTCTTTATCATTTTTGTATTTGTAATACTCAGTAAATATACTTTTAACTATGACATTGTTTGAAGCCTAGAGGAGTGAATTAACTTGCTCCAATTTAGCCAGGAAACAATGGGCAGTCAGGACTACAATCAATAGCAATATTGCCACAGCTTGGGAAACTGTGGCCCTCCTCTCCAAATTTCTATCAGCCCTCCTAAGCCATGTTTAATTTTATTAACAACAACAACAATAATAATTGCGACAAATATATGTGTTAAATTTTCTGTAAAATATGGTTAAAAGTATCTTCAGGTAAAAGACCTGTATCCCTTATGTCTTGGAAGGCTGATCAGGAAAGACTTAATAAAGAAGGGAGTACATGAAAAGTGGGCATGGTTTTTGGCAATTCAGGATGGGCGTGGTTATTCTAAGATAGGACAAGGGCACCAAAAAGGAACTTGTGTGACAAATGCACTCTTTTTTATTACGATCTGTGTTGCATCACAAGAATTAATTCATACACATTTGATGAATAGGAGAATGATATTGAATTAATGTGGCAATATCTTTGGTTAATAAAGTGATTTTTCATGTAATATTAATGGTTTTCATCCCCAAGTAGTAGCAGCTAAGTCCACAAAGTACGGTAGCCTATGAACACAGTCAAGCCAGTGTGGAGGAATTCAGGCATGAACGTGAAGCATCTTTACCTGCTCTTCACCGTTGTTTGATTTGGGCACAGTTCTGCCCAGTGTTTGTACATTTCTGTAACTTAGATGCCTTTCTTACAGTTTTCTTTCAAGCTACCATCACCTTTATGTTAAAAGTTTTATTGTGCATTTACTGTAGTATTTCTTAAGAATTTAATGTTGTTTTTTTTTTTTAATGATGCTAGTATTTTTATTCATTTTTTTAGGACTGATTCCTGTGTTGTATAGATTTTGAATGTTCTGCCTTATAATCTCTCATAGTGCAAGATTTTATAGACCATAAGATTTTTCAAGAATGCATATATTCAATTCTCATAAACCTCCAGATTAGCCTATAAAACAGGGCCATCCACTAGAACTTACTATGGTGATGGAAATGTTTTATGTCTTGCTTCCAATATTGCAGCCACTAGCATCATGTGGCTATTTAATTTTGCATTTATTAAATTAAATAAATACTTATTCAATACCTCAGTTGCTGTAGCCATACATTAAACATTCTATAGCCACTCATGATCTTTGGCTGGTGGCTCACATGGTGGACAGCACAGCTAAAGCAAGAGGAGGAGGGATCTGTGAACCTTCTGTACAAGCAATAAGTATTCATATATATCATATATATAAAGTATCACTGATTGAGGAAGATACAGTGTATATTTATATGTGAAGGTCATCAGCAACTGCTCTGAAGACAATGTGTATTCATATTCCTCTAGAATGGAGAACAGTTTTTCAATTTTAGTGAACCAGTAAGGATTAAATATAGGATGACTAGGAGAGAAACTAGTGTGGAGCTTTCAAACCTTTCCAATTACAATGACTACAAAACGGTTAACTTGCTTTGTCTTCTGTAATTATATACTTTTTGCTCATTCTTACCCTGAAGAGCAAGTCTATTAATGAGATATTTGACTTAATTTTTTTCTAAGTTAGTAGTTCAAAAGAACTAGTATCTTTGGAAGTAGACGGATAGGAACCCAATGCAAAGTAAAATAGAAGTCTGTGCTGTAAGATGAGATTTAATGTTGCTTTTGGCGTTGCAGTTTTCTGTGCATCTCTGCACCCCTTCTACCTTTCTCCTTTTGATCGGAAACAGTCTCACAGGTGACAGTCAGATTTTCCTTCCTTTGTATGGGTTGTAGCCATACTTTATATAATTTTTACATTTACTTAGACAAATACACAGTTAAGCATAATTCTTACTCTATATATTACAGTTATAAAGGTTTGGTGGTATAAGTGAGAGCTGATTTATAACTTACGTATTTTTAAAGTAACATTTGCAAGGTGGCACACCTCACCATTGTGCTATTTAGCATTTATTATCTTTCAGGTTATATGCAACATTTTGCTACATGAGATAGTCTCAGGTGCTAAAATTTAAAGCATTGTGTGTGATAGGTCAACAACTACCCCAGTGTGAGCTGAAGGAGTGCTTTCCCTCTGTATCGTATGTGTCCTTTAAAGAAACAGCCATTGCTTTCCACCTCATTGTAATTCACACTGCATCCAGCACTACTGAAAAACTAATGAAAATGCTGGGACTACAAGGCTTTATTTTACTGTTGAGTATTCTCAGTGGTTTCAGTATTATGTAGTGCCTAATTCTCTTGGTGTCACGTTTTTTTAAATAGTGATTTTTATTTTCAGTCCAGTGATCCATTTCATTCATTAACCCCCTAACCACTGAGTAAGCTTCATGTCACAAAAGAACTTCCAAAGGAAGAGACATGCATTGGATTTATTATAAATGTAAACATTCTGATCACTCCTAAATCTCCCCCACCCCCGCCATGTAGGTACATATGTGTGCTGTCATTGCCATTCAAAGCTATGGCTTTTAAGTCAAACTATGTGAAGATAAAAGTGTTAGAATAAGAAAGTAAGCGTTGTATTCTTTTTCTGGAATGTAATCTCATGTGATACAGTTGTTGCCATAGCAAAACTAGTTTAAATGTAATAAAATCTGCTCATTGTTCCTAAGGAAAAGCTAAAGTAGGGCGTAAAGGTTTTAAGGTCACTTTTTCCCTTTTAATGTGATTTTCCATTCTTAGCTCAAAATAAACATTGAGTGTACCTTTCACTTTGAAAAATTGATTTGCTATGGGAAGTTGAATGGTTTTGGATCCTACGTGTGATCTGTACAGATTTGTACACAGAGCAATTAATTGTCACGCATACTGTGTTTTTGTATGTCAAATACTGTATCTGATGAACAACTGGCACCTCAGATGACTAAGGTGGTTTTTAATGTCAGGGATATTATCTCTAGGATATTAGGGTGTGTCTTATTGTTGTTTTGTTTTTTCTCCTTGCAGTTTAGTTATTTCTTATTTTTCTTTATATTGGTGTGTTTGTTCACAGTGTAGTAATGACCAAAAGCCAGTTTTAAAATATGTTTTATTGAGGTAATATTGCTCTGTACTATAAAACTTTTAGGTATGCATGTTCACTTGTCATCAAATATGTGATATCACACCATGTCCACCACCAGATTTCTAATAACCTGCCACCACTATCCACTGCACCCCCTCAGGACCCTTTGTTCCCACCCCCCCCATCCTGTTCCCCTCTGGTAACTTGAGTTCAAAAAAATCAGTTTTATTTTTTACTGTGATAACTTTAATGTACATTTAGGTGTTCGGGTTCACTCCCTCAAAAATAAGTTTTTAATGTAAAGTTAAGATTGATTATGTTAATGCTTATCTGAGTACCGTGGAAACATTATAGCCACTTTTTATGTTACACTGTTCCCTGAAGTAGGGATATGTATTTACTTATTTTATTAAATCCAGGTATTGCTGATTTGATGTCAACTTCCTGGTGACTATAGAAGCTGCCTTCTGGACAGCATCTTTATTGCAGTCTGTATGTGACTATAACAAAGCAGGAAACAGGACAGAAAACATATCTCTTTGAAAGTGGTCTGTCAGTTGGAGTGAGAGAAGGGTAAGAATGATTGATAGTTTAAGTGAATGAAAGACTACTTGCAGAAATGCATGAAGACCAGAATCCGAGTGCATCAAATACTGTGCTTAGCAATAGCTCAGGCACTCTCTGTGCTAGTCTAGAATCTGAAAAATTCTCCTGAATAAAATTCATTAGTTAGAAATGTAAATAAATTATTTAGGTGAAAATATACCTCATATATAAATTAGTTCTGTCTAAATTAGGAATCTGAGTAACTGAAGAAGATACCACCATTCGAGAGAAATTTATACATATAGAGATCAGTGTTAGAACAGCACTATCAAGTACAATAGCCATTAGGCGTATTTGGCTCCTTAAATTTAAGTTAATTAGAATAAAATTAAATTTAAAATTAGATTTTTCATTTGCACTAGTTTTATTTCAACTGTTCAAGAGCCAAAGGTGGCTAAGTGGCTACTAAACTTAGTGATGCAGATATAGTACATATCTGTCATTGCAGAAAGTTAATATGACTAGTATTTTAATGTGGAGTTTGTAATTATTATGCTGATGCTCATCTGAGCAGTGTAAAATATCTGTACTACTTTCTTTTTAAATAAGAGACATACAAGATCATGATGCTATTCCTTAATGATAAAAAAAAAAAAAAAAAAGCCAAAGCTATAATAATAAGACTACATTTTGCAGCTCACTTTGCCCAGGGACATAATGTTCCCCTGAGACTCATAAACACTGAAGCTGTCCCCAAGTAAGCTATAAAACTTCTCAGTGCAATCTTGTCCTTTTAAAACTTGTGACCTGTCTGACATATGTTTTGTGTACTAGCCTAACTCGCATTCTATTTCCGTTCTCATTTTCTTTAGGTTCTGATTTCTTTATGCACCTATTTTAAAATTTGTGTTAGCTTATTGTTCTGAATATGTTTATGCAGACAACCCTAAATCTTTCTGAGGGTTGTGGATTAGAGAAAAATGACATTATTTCTCCTTTTTCCTTGGTTTGTCTATTTGTAAAGAAAAAAGATTAGTATTAATAACCCACAGATCATATGAAAATTAATGAAAATTAATGAAGATATCACTGGGAACAGTTGGAAAAGTGGAACGTTATGTTCATAGTAGCATAGATTTCTAGACCAGATCACCTCATGTAGGAGAAACTAGTTATTAAAGCGTTGGTGAATTACCAAACTAAAAAGTCCTTAGGCATTTCTCAAATTAGTGTTTAAATATTATGATACTAATATCATTTTTTATGTGTTTGGATAATGATTGTGACGTTAATTGCTCATTTTGGAGCTTCACTTGTTTGAACACCTGTAGGGACCACATTTTTAGGGCTGAAGATATATGTATGTTTGTTATAGGTGTTCATAGATGTTGAAACAATTTCAGGTTTTTCATTTCTAAAAGCTCTAAATACTTGAACAATATGTTATTTAACTTTGTAACATCTCTATAGATGAATAAGAGTAATTGACAGTCGTTACCCTTCTATGAAGAATTCCTGCTCTATAGTAAGTAAAATGTTGATTCTGTTTTTCATGTGACAGGTAGACGAAAGCAATGTAGCACTTACCACAAATTCATTATTCAACAGGTTATTTCTAATAATTTCATTTAAATTGACACTTATCCCTTTTACTTTTAGTTGGTAAGACAAGTGGGTATCAGACAATTTTTCAGGCTGATAAGGTGAGAAAGACAAAAAGTTCCTCAACACAGAAATACTGTAGTAATTTTGTATGCAGGTAGATAATTTATTAAGAGATGTTTTAATATTTTTTTCTATAATAAATTTAACTTGTTTGTGGTGGCTTAGACTTCCATAAAGTATTTATATATACCAGAGCTTTTTTATCCAGTCATCCATTGATGGACATTAAGTTGTAAGTGTAGTGTGAAATAAAGACCTTGATGTAATTTCAGCATCATAAAGTGAATATAACATGGTGAACATAAGAAATAGTAAATATCACTATTAAAAAATAGCTGACATTTTAGCTTTTAAATTAATGAACTACTCATTGAAGATTTAGAATAATGGTCATTAAGGGATGTAAAAAAGTGGAGCTTTATTTGTAAAAATTATTTCAGGACCCTAAATTGCTATTTTTAGTCTAAATGATATTGATACAGTTTCTAAATTTATTGGAATTTTTAAAAAATTAGCTCAGATATCCCCCTTTATTAATATACTTTGGTTTTGTTATGATTATATCCAAGGATGATAGAGACTTCTAAGATTAATGGCAGTATCCAAAATAACCTATATAGTTTTAAAAACTGTGCCCTTAATTCTTTTAGAGGAAACATTGAATGTAGATGATGGAGTTTTCATTTTTTTCCATAAAAATTAGATAAGGTGCTATTTTGATAGCAAATAAGCATATTGTTTTTCCTTCAAGAAATTCCTCATAAAGGAATAACCAGTAGAACAGAGGTTCTTTAGGCATTTAAATCATTTACATTTTAATTGTCACTAAAAATACTATGAAATATGATCTAGATATTAAGACATTTATCTTTTTGGGTATTTTTTTGCTGCCATTCAGCTTAAGTTCAATTTATTTATAACAAAACACCAAAAGGAGCCAATTGTCTAGCCTGGCATCCTAGGACAGAGTTTCATCTATAACAAAAAATTGTTTTATTTAGTCCTTCTGAGGGCTCATGAGTACATGAGTTGAAAAGGAAGCATAGGAAGGTAAAATCGGTAATCAGCGTTGTACAAAAGATAAACTTGATTCAATAGTAGAAAAAGTGAAAATTGTTTTCATTCATGTATTATTATGTGTTCCAATGAATGTATTACCCATTTCTCCTCAGAGTCTACTCTTTTACTATGAAATATATGGAAAATTGGACTTGGATAATATTTCCATGGATTAAGATGATTTGAATTGTTGAGGTGTAGAATTTAACATGCCCTTTACCATCACAGGCAGTTATTAAGTATTAATTATTAATATTATAGAAAATTTGGGAGATTGAATAACTTAATATTCAGATGTCAAACAAATTCAAGAATGAATTTTGAAACCAAGGAATATGAACTATGTGATTTGATTAAACATTTTTATTTCATTTATTTATTTTAAAGAAAGGGGGAGGAGAAATGAACATTTTTTAAGAAAGAAGGGAAGAGGAGGAAGCACTTTGTGTGTGTGTGTGTGTGTGTGTGTGTGTGTGTGTGTGTGTGTGTAATTACTTTTGGTTTTTCACCTCCGCCCTGGGTTGCAAACCTAGGTCCTTAGACTTTGCATGGTCTTTACCCCAGCCACTGGCTAGGCACCTGAGCCACCAGGGTGAGGCAGTGTTTTAAAATTTTTAGTAAGAAAGGCATATCAAAATTGAGATATAAAACAAAATAAAAAAAAACACAGGGAAAAATAATAAAAGTAATAAATACCCCTTCTCTGTCACATGGTTTCACCTTTCTCCTCTGCTAACCTTGCTTTGAATGTCTATGGGTTCATTCTAATTTTATCTTACCAGTTCATTTGCGTTGTATCTCTACATTCTGTATATCATTAGAATCGTCTAATATCTAATATTTATCTTTCTCTTTTGACTTACTCAACAAATTATCTTTGAGTTCTATGTTGCCAAGAAAGACAAGATTTCACTTTTACATCATAGTTGTGTGTGTGTATTAACTCTTTATCCATTTATTCACTGATGCACAGGTTGATTCTTTATGTTGGTTGTTGTAAATAGTGTGAATTGTATAATTTATAAGATCTGGGTGTTTCAAATTCAGTGTTTCAAATTCAGACACTCTGCTTTATTGTTGTTCATAGATATTTTTCAAAATAGATTTACAGGCACATGTTAGAGATACTGTGTATTTGATTCCAGAATACCACATTACAGCAATTATTGGAATAATGCAAATATCACAATAAAGTGAATCACATGACCCTGTTTTTGGTTTCCTGTGCATATGAAAGTTATGTTTGCACTGTGCTGTATTCTGTTAAGTGTTCAATAGAACTTTTTCTTAAAAAACAATGTACATACCTTAATTAAATATTTTTATTGATAAATGCTAACTACCATCTGAGTCTTTAGGGTAACATAATCTTACTGATGATGGGGGGTCTTGACTTCATGTTGATGGCTGCTAACTGAACATGATTAGGGTGGTCTTTGCTGAGGGTTTGGTTGGCATTTTCTTCAAATAAGACAGCAATGAAATTTGCTTTATTGACTGATTCTTTCATGAAAGATTTCTCTGTAGTGCATGAACTGACTCTTTCATGAACTATTTCCCTGTATTATGATGCTGTTTGATAACATTTTACCCAATTAGAGCTTCTTTCATAATTGGAAACAACCAGTGTAAGCAATTAAATGGAAATAAAAATAAAAATGTTTCTCCTTTCTCTCTCTCCCTGCCTTCCTGCCTCTACTTGCCTTCATTCTTGCCTGTACCTTTTCTTTGAAAAAAACAAACAACTTCCTCATTTTTTTTCAAGTTTTATCGTGAAATTGCCTCAATTCAGTCACAGCTTTAGGTATCACTTCTCATACTAGTTCCCTTACTCTTCCTAGCATACCTGCAGTTATTTCACCTACTGAAGTTTCCAACCCTTCAGTGTCATGAAAGTTGAAATCAATTCCTTCTAAATTCCTGTTGATGATGATATTTTTACTTCTTTTCATGAGCCATCCTTACCTCTCTTAGCCTTTCTGGAATTGAAGAGTGTTATGACCTTATGCTGTTTTAGGCTGTAGCTTAGGGACTGTTATGGCTGGTTTGATCTACTCAGACCCTAGAACTTTTTCCATATCAACAGTAAGGCTATTTTGCTTTCTTATTTGTATGTTCACTGAACTAGCACTTTTAATTTCCTTCTGCCCTTATTCTGGCAACCACCAAGCTCTTTTGTGTGTCAATCAGCTTGGTTTTTTTGTGTGTGTTTGTTTTTGTTTTGTTTTTTTAGATTCTGCATACACATTCACAAAGTATTTGTCTTTGTTTCTCTGACTACTCCACTTGGTCTAACACCCTCAAAGTTTGTTGTTGTTATAAATGGCAAGATTTTCTTCTTTCTTATGACTGAATAATATTCTGTTGTATGTATGTGTATCACATTTTCTTTATCCTTTCATCCATTGGTAGAAACTTAACTTATTTCCATATCTTGGCTGTTGTTACTCATGTTGCAACATATACAGTATGCATATCTTTAAGTTAGTGTTTTGTTTTGTTTTTTTAATGTTTTGGATAAATACCCAGAAGTGGAATGGCTATATCTTGTAGTGTCTCTTTTTTTTTTTTTTTTTTTTAGCAGCCTACATACTGCTTTTCCGTAGTGGTTGCACTAGTTTGTATTGAACTTTTCTGTTTAATCGACTCATATCTTGGCTTTCATAGCCTCACATTTTCTCTCTCCCTTTTTTTTGAATCACTGGATAGCCATTTCTGTTCAACGTCTTTTGATGACTTTGTTTCTCTCATTTCCAACTTTTAAATATTTGAATTCCAAAAGGCTCAATTCTAGCCACCCCGCTCCATCCCTCTAAACTTTCTTCTTCATTTAGTCCCATGACTTTGCATCCCCTCTTTTGTGCCAGCATACCCAAAATTTCTATCTCCATCTTTTACCTCTACATTGAAGTCTAGATTTGTGTATCTAGTTTTGTACTCGATATATCTACTTGGGTATCCTAAAGCATCTCAAGCTCAACATAGCCAGAGAAAAATTATTGATTTCCCAACTGCCTCTTCCTCCTGTCTCTCACTGCTTATGTCTTTCCCACCTCAATAATTAACATTACCCTTCATTAGTTTGCTTAGAGAGAAATCTAGTTAGTGCTTTTGGTTAATTCGATCACTGCCCCTCAGGTCTAATAATCCATTAGCAAGTCTTTTTATTCCTTCTAAAATACATCTAAAATATTTTTCCCTCTCCTTTCTTTGCTACCACTATAATAAGCATTATGTCTTTCTTGAACAATTGTGGTAGTTGTCTTCTTTCCTTTTCTGTTCTTCTATAATCATTCCATCTAGAAACCAGAGTGATCTTTAAAAATACAATTCTGACCAATCTGCTTCTTCTCTCCAGAACTTCCATTGACTCAGATTATACTTAGAATAAAATGTGAATTCTTTGTCATTCCAGTGGTAATATATTTACTCCAGATTACCTAAATACTGCACCTCTCTTCAGCCACTGTACCTAAACCACATTGCCTTCTGTGGTTTGCCCAGTTCATTTTGGTTATAAGGCTTTTGCAGTTGCTAGTTTCTCTGATTGTAGTTTATTGTCCTCAGCACTACTTTTGAACCCTCTAAAAGAACTTCCATGAAAACTCATTCTAAAGAGCTTCCATTTGAAATCTATATGTATTCTTTTTGGGGAATTGAACATTGCCTAAAATTGTGTTCATTTATTTGTTTACACATTTATCTTTCTGCTATGTAGGGCAGAATCCTTGCAAATTTTGTTCTTTCTAGTAGCAGTATGTTGTTTAAAAAGTATGTTTTGGAAGTGAAAGGATTAAAATCCTTTTACAAATGAGAGGTCTTTACAGCCAAAAGAAATTTTCAGTTCTTTTCAGGTTATAATCAAAACTGATTTTAGAAATGAGTCAAGGTGAATATTATGATGTGATTAAGCCCATCCAAGTGAAATTAGAGAATATAGCAATTTCAGCATATTATAATTACGGAAGCTTTCTAAAGGACCATTCAAAATGCACAAATTCAAACAACTGTGCTTATCAGGTAAGAGAAAACTGCACTCTGTGGAGTACAAGAGGAACATTGAAAGGGGCAGTATTGCTAATGTAACACTAAGGGTGGTCCCAATCTTTACTGCCTTTAGTAGCTACAGCTTTATGTTAGGTCCAAGAAGAGAAAGAGGGGTCTTGGGCATCCTCTCTAGGTACTGTGACTCCATTTTCATTATGGATTAGAATGAACAAATAAATACTTTGTGAAGTGCTATATGTCACCCTAGATTTAGGAAATCCAAGGACAAGAAAGTAAAATCATAACAATTGGAAGTTGTCAGAGCTTTATAGGAAACTTGGGCTTTCTCCGTGATCTGAGGAGCACCCCCCCACACTCACCTAGCAACACTTCCATCTCTTTGCCTGAGGAGTCATTTGTGGGTAGATGTGTATTTTTATCCCCTTGGCTTCCCTATGGCACCTTTCTCCTCATCCATGGCTACAGGAATCTTAAAGAAACTCCTGCTTTCCTCTCCTGCCGGGAACCAGAGATTTTAGGCGGATGGATATTTACTTGAAGCTCCAAGGAGAAGTCTGCAAATCACCAATATCAGAAATAGGAAAACTGTGAATGAATGACAAAGGTTGTGACAGGGAGTAATTATATAATTGTGTAGAAAATATATGCATATATTGGATGTCAAATAACAATAGTAGATAGATCATTTATGACTTAGTATCAAATAAAACATGATGATATTACTATAGAGCAATTTTGTCCCTTCTAAACTACTTATGACCCACTCATTGGATTCTGTCCATTCCTTTAGCAATTCCATGAGGTCACTGAAGTATAGTTGTAGCATATTTAGAGTTCATTGCAACCTCCAGTTTATATTGATGTTTTAGGTGTAAGCTCTCTTGCCTTCAATCTGTTACCTCTGACTCCTTTTATACAGAATAAAGGTGACATTTTTGACTTTTACTAGGCAACTGGGACTTTATTATTTAAGAACAGTATATTATTGAGAACCTGTTCTATGACAGGTACTCTTATTTGGAACTTCTGTCAATTTTGTGTAATTCTCATAGGAACCTTGTGATTTAAGTATTATTATGTCTGTTTACAAATGAGTAGATGGAGGCTCTGAGGAATTAAGTTGCTTGCTCAGGGTTACACAGTAAATGAGGCGCTGATGAATTGAAATCCCAGGTCTGATTTCAGACATTTTCAGTCCATTTTCTGTGCTAGCATGGGTTTCTTCCTTTGTTTTATTACTGTGCATTGTATTCTCAATCTCTATTTAATAGAATGATGAGAACCAGAAGAATATAATACAATACCTATACAAATTCCAAACTCTTTTATGATGATTAATAGCATTAATTTAACAGTACTAACAAAGTGTTTTAAAATTAATTGTCCTCCTCTCACAATATTTCTGAATGCATATTTTGATTCTGCGAAGATGTCTATCTGCAGCAGTGGATATTTTAATTATGTTAGACTCCTTGTGGTTATGTTTGGGTTTCTCTGAGAATGAATTTTACACCCTTCCAATTGTTGGCAAATATTCATTCTAGGGAAAAACTGCCCATCTGTTCAGATGCTAGCCAAAACATCACAGTTAAAATAGCAGATTCAGCTCTAACATGAGTTATGAGCAGACAGTATAGTGAATATAAGTAATATCCTAGTCAACAGATGTGGAAAGAGATGGTATCAGTCTGGGAAAATTTAAGAATTTCATCATATGAAGTTTAAACTGGGTTTAAAAGAACATAAATGCTATAACTTGCACTAGCATATATGATTAGAGTTGGAATTGATTCAACTTACACAGTTGGAGAAAAAATATCACTAACTAGCTAACTCTACTGCAGGTGTGCTGGGCAAACTCATAGACTTTCCAGGAAAGTATTGGTGCTCTGAGGATAGAGGCCTGCTTATGAAGATTGAGCATTTACTTACCACTGTATCCCCCTTGTTTTTTGAAGTACTTGGATGCTTGATATCATCCTCCTGAATATACTAGTTTTTTTTCCCCGAAGTATGTTCTTATATGCAATATGAGTTGACTTTATGCATTTGGCTAGGATTCCCACTGCTTTTTGTTGTTGTTAATTTTTTTTATTGAATACATAGAAAAATGATTATAACATAAGGGAAAGGCATAAATAATAGTAAATATAAACTCCTATAGCAGTCAACCAACCTAAGAAACAGCACATTGTCAGTACCTTATAAGCTCTATATACCCCTTTCTTATTTATTCCCTTCTGTACCCCATGAAGCAAAGTAACTACTGTCTCGATTCCTGTGTTATCATGTATTGTCTTTTCTTTATAGTTTTTCACATATGTACTGCAGTCAGTATTTGATTTAATTTTGTTTTAAACTTTATTTAAATGATGTCAGATTATACTTGTTCTTTTTCAACTTCCTTTGAGGCCCATTCTGAGATCTGTCCATGATGATGCATATAACTATATAGCTCATTCATTTTCTATTAGGCAAATATGCCATAGTTTACTTTCTTTCTGTTTTTAACTATTATACACTTCATTGCCATGAACGTTTCATGAACTTACCTCCTGTTGAATGTGTATGGGGTATATAACTTCTAATGGAATCGTTGGGCCATGATTATGCTTATCTCAGCTTCACTCAATACTGTGTAATTGTGTTCCAAAGTGACTGTATTCATTTCTATGAGCCATCTGTGTTACAGAGTTCCATTGTTTCAAATATTTGTTAACATTTGACAATGTAGGACTTAGGAATTGTTACACACTTTTAAATTAATATTTAAAATTATAATTGTATTTTGTAGTTCTTGATGTTTTGGGAGCTTAGACTTTTCAAGATTATTTACCTTTCCTCTCCTCTTATTTTGGAACTCATTTCTTTAAATGCATTAAGCATTTAAAATAAATTCTGACTAGACTACCTTAATTATAAAATCTTTGTAAATTTGATTCAGCTATGTAATATTTCTGCGGTCTTTTTCACTAGCAGTAGTCTTTATCTCTCTGTTTAGTGTGTGATTTATGTTTTTTAAGTATCGGGTTTTATTCTTTTGAAATTCTTAGACATCCGGATTGACGGTGTATTCATCCAGAGTGAATTTGCTTTTCCTTCTGGCGGCTAACTAACTAGGGCTTGAATAGTCCGGGATCCTTGTAAGGTTAATTTCTGTGCTCGAGGTTTCTTGGATCACAGAGGTGATATGAATTCAGGCTGTAAGCTTGGTTAGTTGCCAAATTGTTTATGAGTCCTCTGGAGAAAAATTTTCCTTCTCTTGATAGTGCCAAGTTCTAGATTAACAATTTCTTCCTGTCCCCATGTTCTTATTTGTTTTTAGAGTGTAATTTTAGGAATCCAGGTCTGTTGAAGAGCTGAATTTTACACTCCCCTCTCTGGACACGGTCCTGGCAGTCCAGTGCTCTGTGAGCAGCCAGCTGCCCCAGTGGAGGTCCAGAGTCCCTGGGTTTAGCTAAATGTCTCCCGGGAGAAAGCTAGCTTGAAAGTGTGCTTCTTGAGATTGCTGCTTTTATTTCAATTTAATCAGCTAAGGATTTTTTTCCCTTGTCATTTGAATGATAAATTTTACTTTATTTTCCATTTTCTCTTTTTAATCGAACTTTCAATATGCCTTAATGTTTATTTTTTATAAACATTTTTATTCGTGCAGAAAATATGAAGGGCTAGGATAGTAAATCTCATTTAGATTCACTAATTGTTATAATTTTGCCATACTCTATGTGTATGTGTGTGTGTCTGTGTATCTTCTGAACCTCTTGAAAATTAGTTGTAGCTATCGTAACACCTGACCCTGGTTGTTTTCCTGTCCATCTTCTACAAATAAGGACATTCTCTTTGATAACCCCATATTATACCACATGTTAGAAAAACAAAAATAATTCTCTTACATTTTATCTAATACCTCGTGTATATGCCATTTCTCCAGTTGTCCCTAAATATGCTTTATAGAGTTTGTCCACCAAACGAGGGCACAGTATAATGATGTACTTTAAAAGATATTTGTCAGTAGGCTACTGACATACTCTGACATATGGAAATATACTTTATTGTTTGACCCTTTCTGAAGTTTTATCTGTTTATTTTATTTTTCATTATTACTGAAGGGGTATTGCATTTTGACATTAACTTGTTTTGAGGTTTATAGAATAGTATTTGTACATTTACATGTAGCACAGTAGGTTTACCAATATTCTCTTTTTTTTTTTTTGCTCCCTTCATTTACAGTTATGGGAGAGGGGAGGGGGAAATGGCATGAAGGAAAGTCGGTTTTTTACTTTTTTCTTAAGACAAAGGGGCAAGCAGTAATGAAGGTGAGTAGGCACAGGTAAAAAGAGAGAGGAGGAAGAAGAAATTTTATTTATTTATTTACTTACTTTTTTTCAGTTTTGTATTTTGGTCGTTTGGCCCTGGGAATGTAAACCTGGGTTCTTGAGGGTGTTTTGTTACTTGTACCAGTCGAGGCAGAAACTTAACTGCTAAACTACCAGGACCATCAGACTTTCTTTTTCATAGTAACAGTGCTCTCTATTCACTTTCCTTGTGTGTTGTTGATTATTTAGTTATCCAGTTAAAGGACTATAATTTAGCTGAAAGGTATTTTATGTCCTTTAAAGGAGTTGAGTCTCTCATATGGAAGTATAAAGATTGTTAGCACATTGATTTTTATGCAAATTGTTAAACCTTTTAAGTTTCATATGGTAAGTGGACAGACCTTACCCAGAATCCTACCCCTGTGTATCCTTTAAAATCAAATCAGATCAAAACAAGACAGGTGTGACTTCATAGAACAGAACCAGTTTGTCCTTGTACTTTTCTGTGGGCAGCTGAATTCTGCTGACCCCTGTGTGCCCTGCTGTTGGTCAGTCCAACTGCATGATGATAGGAAAGAGAAAGATAAAAGAGATGGATAAAACTAAGAGTGTTACTTTACTGGGAGAAAGACAGAGGCATAAGTTTAGGAAATTACAGGGAGAAAGACGGATAAAGATTTCTTCTGTACAAAGCAGACATTACGTTGATGCTCCTTACTAGTAACTTTCTTTAGGGCTTAGACTTGATGAATTTAATATTGCCTGACATATTTTTAAGATGGTTTAGGATTTAAAAAATATATTGCTGTTGAATAATATAAACATCAAGAATTATAGGTAGGCTGCTTCTTTTTGATGATCTCAAAGTTATTTATGTGTTTAGCTAATGCGTGAAGCTCCTGTGTTCGTAGTTTTCTTTGTTACTGACTTCACAGCAGCTCAGTAGGATTTTAAATATTTATGTTTTCTATTTTCCTGCACCTGCCCCATGACAATATACATAGACCATGCAAACAAAGATGTATTTAGTGAAGAGACTGTGAAACTGTTTAGTACTGTCCTGATCTCCATCGGAAATGAAGCTGCTTTTTCAAACACTGTTTAGGCTTGCCATCTAGACTCAGTAATTGTGCAGATTATAATCACAAGCTTGTCTTCAGCATGTGTATGGCTATTGTGGTAATAACTAGTGAATCATTTCATTTTAATTTGAATGAATAAAGAATAGAAAGCTCAGCAGAAGCATTCTTTAGAGAGATATAAATCTTTAAAAAAGGAAGGAAAATAAGGTATATCCATGAAATTTAACTTACTAGATAGTGGATAGTGGAAAAGTGACTTTGATAATAGGATGTCTAGAGATGCTCTTATAGTATTGCTAACATAAACATGTGCAGACAATATTGGGGGTTTAGCTAGTTTAGCTGCAAAATGACTTTTCTCTATCCCTCTTGTTTTTTAAATTGTCATTTCTTCATTGTCAAAAGTTGTTTCTTGATTTTTGAACTTATGCCTAAATGTCCCAAATCTTTGGAAGATTTCAAAAATGTTGACAGTGATCTTTATGGAAAGTGCTGGGTAGAATGGAACCATCTTGTTGCATGGTAGGACTCAATGGTTTAAAACATTTTATGTTTTGACCCTGCATATTTGTTTTGTGTTTATTCGCTTGTTTCAATATGCTGATTTTTAAAACCTAGGTATATATCTAAAAATCCTCTTAATATATCTTAATATATTTCTTTCTTCCTATAATAAATACACTGATGTTGGTTTCAAAACTCATCTCTGTCATTTACCTTTATTTTCTTCATTAATCGAGTTCTACATTTTTCTTTGTCATATCTTGTCATTCTTAGAGTAACTTTCTAACTTGATGGACGCTTCCTAGCTAGACTGCTATGACATTTGACACTTATCTTTTTCCTTTTCATCCACCTTGCATGCTTTTATCAAAGAAATTCTTTTAAAAAGTCACAACCCTACTAATTGATGACCTAGATATGAAAATCAATCACTGATTAGCTTTCAGGTCTCTTCCCTTGTCTTTAAATTATCATTATTCACAACTGGGCATTATGAAGACCATGTTCCATTAATGCCAGTAAAGTCACCTCTTCTATTGATTCTAGAAGATATGTTTAATTCAGTACTTAGAAGATTAGACCTCGACCTGTTAGCTGTTCCTATTGCCTCATGGTATTAGAGGAAGGTTTTTAGTGGTAAAAGAGATGCACCAAACAGGGAAAGTTATTGGAGCCAGAGCTCTTGATAGCAGGGTTTTACCAAAACATCCTTGAAGGAGTTGTATTCAGTAAGAGAGAGCAGCAGGATGGGAGGAAATGCCTTTATTTATAGGCTGAGTTACAATTGTGGCTAACTCAAGGCCAAGGTCATTAAAATGTTTTGATAGCACCAGGGAAAATGGAATAATTCTCAAGCTGGAGGTAGGATAGAGTCAGGGAGGGGATCACCAGGGTGGATTGATCTTGACCCTTTGAATAGGGTTACTCTTCTATCTTGGAAATGTAGTAGATTGGGTGGGTCTGACATGAACCAGGATGCTGGATATTTCCCTTGTTTTAGCACATGGTGGGTAAGAACGTGCTGCTCATTTCTGCCTCCACACTATTCCTTTGACATGGATGCCTTTCACTTATGCACTTATCCAAATGTTGCATGCGCTGTCGTGGAAGGAGCAAGACTTAAGAGGTACACTGACCTAGACTTGGGTGTTGTCTTCTGCTGACTAGCTGGGTAACCCTGACCAGCTTAGTGCACTATTCAAAACTCTAATTTCCTCTTTTGATAAAGGAGGTATTAGCCTGTTCTTTGCCAGTAGAAAGATTGGGAAGTCCCTCAGTTTTGGAGCTTAGAAAACTGCTTTTATCAGTACCCATAGTCACTGAGAAAAAGAATGTATGAAATCTTGTGTGTCTGTGTCTATATAATATGAAATTTAAGGACAGTTTAAAGAAATACTTATTTCTATGGATAAGTTTCTCTTAATTATATTTATTTCTCTGCATCCTAAGCCCCTGAGTCTATTTGGTAGTAGGGGTTAGCAGTAATAGATCATGTAATCACCTCCACAGATGACACTTGAAACTCTTTTTATAGATACAAAGTGGTTTTGATTTAGAAAAATATTATGCCTCAAGGTGCTCTATCTTCTGGAAAGTAATTAAAGGCAAGTAAATAAAAGAAATTTATCCCTAACATCTCAAGTGACTTTTATGCATGTCCAGCGCTTGGCACATTCATGAGATATATTTCTTTAGATAAATTAGATTATCGTAATGGCCCTCTGTGAAAAGTGACTAAATTAATAGGTATTTATAAAAATGCAAAACTGTTGATATAAAAGTAATTGTGTAACTTAAGTTTTTCTTATGCACTCGATATTTAGGAGACCACTGATGGCTTAAGTTCTAGTTGAAATCTAAGAATCTGTTAATACAAGTTTAAATATGATTCTGTTATTTTATTTATTGGGATGTATTTCTGATTTTAAAATCAATATAAAAATACTAGGCTTGCATAGTAAGGGAAGGAAGTAAAAAATCACTCCTGATTACTAATATTTGACTTCTTCCCCTCTACTATATTTCTTATTCATTATCTATGCATTGGTTATTTTTGTTTTTTTTTCTCTTAACATATTACAAGAATTAATTTTTCATGGAATATTCCTGAAATATACTTTAGTAGTACACTTATAGATGTATCATTCATTTAGCCATTCTTTTAATATTGAATGTTCAAACATTTACTGTTTGAAAAAGAGCTGAAATGTCTTGTATTGGCATTTTTCTTTTCTTTCTTTCTTTCTTTTTTTTTTTTTTTAAGGGAAGGTACAGGCAGGAATGAAGGCAAAGAGGCAAGCAGGCAGAAGAGAGAGGTGAATAAAGCATTTAATTTTTATTTAGTTTTTCACATTGACTGTCCCCTCCACCCTGCAAGCCTGGGTTTCAAACCGGGACTTAGGGATACACATGGGACTGCTCGTAGGGTGTGCTGGACAGCAAGGCCACCAGGCCATGATCAGCATGTTTATTTTCTTGTGATAATTTTCTTCATTTGTAATTACTATATAAAACTTAACATACACTTATTTAAAAATTTTTTGCTATATATTGCGAGTTTTCTTCAGAAAAGCTGATTCACTTTACCAGCCTGGTGTCTTTTGTAGTACATGGTAGTATTATCTCCCTCATTCTTACCAACACTGCCTATTATCATAAGAAATTAAAAATGTGGACTTCATCTTATCTCATTTGTGTTGTGGATATAGTCCATATTTACTGGGGCATTTCTTGAAGCTATCTCAGGTAATATCTGTCCTTCTTTATTACTTACTGGTGTGACTTTTTCTATTACACAGGGTACAGGGGTCACATTTTACCCATAGGAATTTATACATCGTTGGTACTCAATAAACATGGGAAATATTGATGACATCATACCCACCCAGATGGATTCCACCACTTAGTAGCTTATCTGTACAGGCACATTGAGCAAACATCAGCTCTTGTTATTTGAAAGTTTCTGGGTCTCTTGTGTTTGTACAAGGAATTCATTCTTTCCTGGGACCTATTAGTACATTTAAAATAAGAATTCTTGCTTTCTTCTCCCATTTATTTCATCCCCTTTTGTACACCTTTTCTACTTTTGAAATAAAGTCAATGTTAGTAGTAAGCGCATATAATTTAGTTTGTGAATTAAACCAGAAACATCAGTTATTTTACATTATAAACCCTGCTTATCTGAAGTAATCCTGTATTGTGTTATCAGTGAAGAGATATAGGAACATGTTGTTAGTAGTTAGTAACCATATAAGCAAGTTTGTGCCCTGACAACAGAACTAAGTGTTGGGGGCTGAGAGCAGTGAGCAGTGAGGGGTTCAATTGAGAGTAGTGAGGACTATTAGAAATTTGGTGGTGGGTGTGATGTGTTTGCATATATTTGATGAAGAGGGAATCTGCACATCTAAAACTTACTGTGTTGTTAATCAAAGTTACCTCAATTTTAAAAAAAGAAGGTAACTGAGACATGAGCTTTAATAGAGATGTGAGATGTATCTTAAACCAGTTTGTGAAAATCACTTGCTTTTTTGTGTTTTATGGTAGTACTGTGTGGATCTGCATTTAGAATGATAATTCATGCTAATGACTTTCATCTCCCATGAGGTAGGAGAAATCAATTCTAAAACAGCAGAATGAAAGGATATAGCAAATAAAGTCAATGAGCTGTCAAAGAATTTTTCTTCATCAAACAAGTCCCAGAGCACCCTGTGTTATACTGACCTTCTCTCACTGGTCTTTCTTGAATTCTTATGCTGATTTGGTTCATGATTTTCTTGCATAATAGAAAAATTAAAAATCATGTTTGGTCAATGAAACAGAAGGTATTTGAAAATAATACCTTGGAGCAGTGTCTCAATCTTCACGAAAATGGTGAGAGGAAATACAGCATTGATTGCTGTTGCCAAGCAACAGCCTTGCAGCAGATGTGGTCAGGACAGAGCTGCGTCTGCCGCACACTCTGCAGGGTAGAGAGCAGTGCAGTGCCCTGCCATTTCAAAGAAATTCGAACCATTTCCTCTTCTGTGGTAATTTTCTACACGTTATTTTAGAAGTGAAGATTATATTGTCAGATATGAAGTCTGAAAAATTTGGAGTACTTTGAGAATTTTTAGAGAGTCGTGAATGGATTTGGAGAACCATCAAAGAGCCAGAATTTCTACTTTATTTCAGAAATGCTATTAGTTTTCCCACAGATGCATTTATCCATTCATTCACGCACGTGAATTCATACATCATTTATCTAGCATTCTAGGCACTATGCTGCTCTTAAGAGTTTGGTGTCTCTTGTATCGTTGACATGTGCGTCGCAGGTGTGCAGTTTAGAAACGAGAGGTGCCGTTGCAGTGTGTATATGTGGTATAATTAGGAGCCTCTTGGACCTTCCTTCTAGGACTGAATCTCTCAAGCTTTAGGGCCCATGAGAGTCTCCTGGGCAGCTTGTTACAAGATTTCTCAGTCCCCTTCCTAGTAATTTTATTACCAGATGTCAGAAGGTAATTTAGGAATATACATTTTTAAAGAAGCCCCTTGGTTGATTATGATACTGGTGATAGGAAGACTTCTCTTGAGAAATTTTGAAATAGATTAGTGAAGATTTCATCACTGTTTCCAGGAAAGGTGTCACTTGTTAGCTTTAATTCAGTGACAGGGCAACTACTTGCTGTGGTTTTATTTGTTCAGTCTGTGCCTCTTCACGCCTAATTCCTGTCCCTGTATTAGAACAGCTTTGGATTCAGTAAAGTAGACTAGTTTGAACCTGATCTGTGGCTATCCCTCAGGAGGACAGTCTGCCATCTCTGCTTGTGACTCATCCAAGAGTAAGAAATGAGAATACATAAAGTACGTACATCTTGATACAAATAATCTGTAATACAGACCCCACACACTGAATTGTCATTGAAAGCAGAAAACAAATGAACAAGCAAACAGTTAAATGAATTGAGTACCTTTATTTTTAAAACCCGAAGCTAGTAGCATTTCAGTGGTCTGTCAGTTGTCAATATGACTAGCCCTTCAATAAAACTTTGTATGATCATAAATTATTTGCAGAAGATAATGAGTAATTCTTGCATATACAGTCTTTCAAGTATATAGTTCTTTTCTTTCTTTCTCTAGTTATATGTGTTCATTATCGAAGTTTTGGTCTTAATTGGACCATGTTTAAGATGTTGGCCTCATGCCATGTAGTGGTGTAGACCAGCACATGGTTCTTATTAGTTTATATAGTTCGTTAACCATTCATCTATCAAGCTAAATGACTTATAGATGGCTTGTACATATTCTGTAGTTATTAAAGTCTGTAATTCATCATCCCTAACTTTTCTGACCTTGTTCTTGGTCCCTCACAGAATGATGTTTATTGAATGTATATGACACAAAAGGAAGAAAATTAAGTTACGCTGAAGGCATTACCAGCATGAGTGGGGAGGTTTAAAATGTTGGCAGTAATCAATGTAGAACTTAATTTATTTGCTTTATAATGGAGACATTTTTCATTCAATTTGTATTTTCAAAATTGCTTCCATTTTTAAATTAGTTGCCTTCATTTCGGGCCATACTCAACAGCGAAATAATATATTTTCTGAATCTAAACCATCTTATATAGTTTGACCTTTAGCTGAATCAAGTAGTAAAGATCAAAATGAATTATGCTTGAGTCGGAAGGGGTTTTAATGTTGCTCTGCACTGTTTTCCCTCGTCCCACATGCTGTTTAATATTATTAATTCAGCTTGAATGATGATGAGCCAAAAAATGACTTTACTTGGTTTGGGCTGACGCGTTCTTGGATGTTATTGAAGTGCCTCTAACACCTGAATGGCTCCACATAAATAGCAATGCATTTTTATGTTGTCCACAAGAGGAAATGCAACGAAATTGCCTACAAGCAGCAGAGAACAGGTTTCTAGATGTATGTTCTTCCCTTGGTGCAAATATACACCTTCCATCCATTAGCCCTAATAGGAGTTGCCTATTTTCAGCCAGGAATTCAGTATTTCGAATGGCAAGTAATGAATATTTAGGAGTTATTACTGAACCTTTCAAATAAGTTGAAAGACGACTTGGAGTACTGAGGAAATGCATTAATCCCTTAGACATGAACTATTTAGAATATTTAACTCTAGTTTTCAAGAAAGTGTTTTTGAGAAGAGAACTATCCACATGTTTAGATTCATTGTAACTTATAGTGTGTGTGTATATATTTTGCAGTCATATATATCATTGGTAATGCTTCCTGATAATGCTCTTTACCACATGAAGTCAGTGTACAGCCTCGGTCACAATGCCCAGGCTTCTCAAAATTCTCATTTGATTTGCTGGCATTATCTTGTAGCAGTTCTGTTACACAATCAAAAAGTGCATGCAGACAGATAGTTGTGCTTTCAATTAGCCTATGAACTAAACAAAACTATCTACAATTCGTTTTGTGTCATATAGATACAGGAAGAAATGTGTAACTAATGTCATAGAATGGATGCATCTATCAAGTTCCTAGTCACCTGAATTTTTGTGTCCTAAATGGATTTTTCTTTATATTTCTTTATGTAGCTAGAGAGAGATTCATCTAGAAGAAAAGCTGTTACACCAAGATATAAGCCATATTACATTTAAGAATGCTTCAAGTCTCTTAAGATTTTAGAAATCACAGATTGATAAGAAAATCATAATTTTTCTAATAAAATATGACAGCTCCCAAATAGCTGGGCTTATTTTCACATTTGGCTGAAGGAAAACTGACTCAATAAGCTCGTTGGAGAGTCACCTGGGAAGTCCTGATTGTGGGAGTCATTGTCACAGGGAGGTACAGGTTTAACTGAGTTAAAGTGAGGGACTGGTTTGAAATGTAGCATTGACTTAACAAATAGGTGTAGAATGGTTATTGATCTCAGAAAACTTGAAAATGACATTTCTATGTTCTATAAATTCTTCAAGTTCAATTTTCTATTTTTAATACTATGCTTGTGTACTTTTAAAAATGCCTCAATGTTTTCCTAATATACAAGCGTCGCAATGGCATGCAGATAGAAAATTGTGCTAGAATAGTTAGTACGACAGGTGAGAGCTGCAGTCTGGTGCTGGGTATTCAGTCAGTTTAAAAATATTATGATTTTCTCTTTGATTATAAAAGTAACCCATACCCATTTTAGAAAATGGGGAAAATATAGAAAAAAATGTAAAAAAAATGTTACCAATGTTTTAACTTACAGGGGTAACTACAGTTTTGTTTTTTTTTTCTGTGTTCATGTGTTAATTCCTTTAGTTATTACGTGGCTGGTATATTGTATATCAAGTTGTATACATTCCTTTTTATTGTATTAAAGAGTATTACTTTTAATTGAAATTCTTCATAAATATGATTTTAGTAGCAAAAGAAATCTTATTGAAAATCTATGCAGATATTCATACAGTGCACTTTAGATATAGTTCTCTTTAGATTCATCTAGATTTTTCTTAATGTAATTGCCATTGAAGGATTTTTTTTTTGATTCCAGTTGTGTTATTTAATATGTGTTTAATTTTTTTCCCTACTCATGTTTTTCTTAAGATGCCTCCTCTGGATAACTAATGAATGTTTAATATATTTGCCTTTCTTTTTTTAGTAAAGTATTTTACAGTAATAATTTAGTCATAAGCACAGTGTCTAAAAACTATACTGAGTTCATTTTTGTTGTTTTATAAGCAATATTTAGATCTGTATTCTGAGTTTTCCTATGACTGGAATTTGTGTTTCTGATCAGTAATTTCTAGTATTTAGAGTACCTTAGTGTATGTGTGCTGTTTTGTTTCATTAATCATCAGTTTTTCAGACTCTTTACTGGACTTTTTTTTTTAAGTACAATATTGTTTGGAGGATACAGAGTAGGTATAGTTACAAATGCACCCTCATAGGTGAAATCTTTCTCAACCATATTGTGAATTAATGGCTGTTTCTCAATCTCCCCTGTGATTTTGTTTTTGATCTTAGTCATTTCTAACAGCTTTTGATTTTCATAGATTAAGATTATATTATGAATGACAAAAAGTTCACTTGTTTAATTATTGGATTGGTATCAATATAAACTGTTCTGTGTTGTTGATTTTTACCTTATATTTTATTATCTATTTTTACTTTGTTAACTCTGATTTTGTTCATATTTTGTTTGACGTGTCTCTGCCTACTTTTTAATTTTTACTCTTTCTATTTAATTTCATTTTTTGGCCCTATCTTTTTACGTTCTTTATCCTAGTTAAAGATATAGAAAATCATTTGTATTTATTTTAGCAACTGATAGATGTTTTGTGTTTTTTTATACAGTGCTTTCTTGCTATTTTGCAACATTAACTTTGTTTGCTTTTATGTAAGTTTTCCTATGATTGAAGTTAAAATAATTATGAAATCTGAGAACTATATGCATTTTTCAAAAATAATGTATTTTCTTATAAGTTTTATGCCCCCAGTTTCTAAAATTTAGTTTTTGAAATTATACTATAAGTGAATTTTAATTTTTTGTGATATATTTTCCCCTTCAAGGATTGTTTATTTATTGCAGGAACTTTGTTGTACAAATTAAAATAAACTCACATGTATAGGTTCCCCATATGTGCAGCTTCCCCATTCCTCAGATATATGTCAACACACCCTACCCTTCACCACATTACCAAGTTTCTTCACCACTGTCCAGTGGACTCCCCCACCACTTGCATTCATGCCCCGTCCCATTCCCTATTAGTAACTTGCAAGTATCTGAGGGTTGGTTTTCTTTCATCTTTTTTTTTTTTTTTTTGTATATTCGTATTCCACCTGTGAGTGAGATTCATGTTGAATCTACCATCCTTCTTTTGGCTTATTTCACTTAGCATAATTCCCTATAGAGCCATCCATGTTGAATCAAATGACAGAATTTCAGTTCTTCTAAAGGCTGCGTAGTATTCCATTGTGCATATGCCACTTCTTTATCCATTCATCTGATGTGGGCACTTAGTTTCCAGTTCTTAGCTATTGTGAACAGGGCTGCAGTGTATATCCAGAAGCGGGATGGTGTGATTGTATGGAATTTCCATCTTCAACCGTTGGAATACTCTCCGTACTGCTTTTCCATGAGTTCCACCAATTTGAACTCCTACCAACAGTGTAAAAGTGTTCCTTTCTCCCCATCCTCACCAACATTTGTTGTTTCTTGACTTTTGGATAATAACCAGCCTCTCAGGTGTAAAGTTATATCTCATTGTTGTTTTATTTGCATTTCCTGATAGCCAACAAATAGAAACAATTTTTCATATGCCTGTTGGCCATCTTCAGAAGAATGTCTCTCCAATTTCTCTTCCCATTTTTTTTATTGAATTGCCTATTTTTCTATTATTGAGTTTCATAGTTTTATGAGTTCTTTTTATATTTTGGATATTAAGTCCTTGCCAGAAATATGGAATGCAAGTATCTTCTCCCCAGTTAGTAGGTCTTCTTTTTGTTTTGATCATGTTTTGAAATAAAAGTGAAATTCTGTGAAGAAGCTTTAAGTTTGATGTAGTCCCAGTTGTTTATTTTTATTTTTGTTTCCCTTGCTTCTGGAGTTGAGTTCCCAGACCTCTTCTAAGGCTGATGTCATGGAATACCTTCCTATGTTGTCTTTCAAGAATTGTATAGTTTCTAGTCTTATGTCCAAGCTGTAGTCCATTTTGAGTTAATTTTTGTGAAAGGTGTTAGAGAGTGATCTAGCTTCATTCATTTGCATGTGGCTATCCAGGTATTCCAACACCATTCATTGAAGACACTTTCCTTTCTCCATCATATGCTTTTGACTCTTTGTTGTAGATGAACTGACTATGTGAGTGAATCAGTTTTTGATTATTTAGTTCTGTTCCACTATCTGTGCCTCTGTTATTATTCCAGTACCACACCATTTTGATCAATATTGCTTTGTAGTATAGCTCAATGTCTGGTAGTGTAATCTCTTCAGATTCATTCTTTATTCTCATAATTGTTTTTGATATTTGGGGTGTCTTCTTGTTTCATACAAATTTTAATATTTTGTTCTATTTCTTGGAAATAAGTCCATGGGATTTTAATGGAGACTGCATTAAATTTGTATATTGTTTTAGGTAAGATGACCATTTTAACAATGTCCATTATTCCTGCATGAGCAGGGGATGTCTTTCTATCTCTTTGTGTCCTCTGTTTCTTTTATGAAGGATTTGTAATTTTCATTGTACAGGTCTTTAACCTCCTTTGTTAAGTATATTCCAAGATATTAGATTCTTTTTGCTTCTATTTTAAATGGTGTGGCTTTCTTGATTTCTTTTCTCTATCATGTTGTTTGTGTATAAAAATGCAACAGATTTTCGTACATTAATTTTGTAGCCTGCCACTTTACTGTATTCATTGATTTAGTTTTAGTAGTTATTTGGACAGAGCTTTAGGGTTTTCAATATATATATTCATATGATCTTTAAATAATTATAGTTTTACTTCCATCTTTCCAATTTGAATTCATTTTATTTCTTTTTATTGCCTAATTGCTATGACTAAGACCACCAGTATGATGTAAAACATCAGTGGTGAGTATAGACAACCTTGTCTTATTCCTGACCCTAGAGGAAATGCTTTCATTTTTTCACCATAACTATCATATTGACTGGGTTTATCATACATGGTGATTTTTTATATTGAGATATGGACCTTCTAGTTTCACTTTATGTAGTGTCTTTTTAAAAATCATAAATAGATGTTGGATCTTGTTAAATTATATCTCTGAATCTATTGATATGATCATATGGTTTTTCTCCTTGCTCTTGTTGGCATGCTGTATTACATTAATCGATTTAAATCTGTTTAAACATCCCTGGGATAAATCCCCCTTGGTCACAATGTATAATTTTCTTGATGCATTGTTGGATTCAGTTTGCTAATATTTTGTTGAGTATTTTAGCATCTATGTTCATTAGAGATATTGGTTTTTAATTTTCTTTCTTGGTTATGTCTCTGTCTGATTTTGGTATTATTGTGATGTTAGCCTCATAGAAAGCATTTGGGTGTGTTTTCTGTTCTTCAATACTTTTGGAAACGCTTGAGAACAGGTATTCTTCTCTGAACGTTCGGTAGAACTCATTAGAAAAGTCATCTGGTCCTAGACTTTTATTTTTAGGGAAACTCTAGATTACCTCTTAAATTTCTTTGCTTGTAATTATTCTGTTCAGGTATTCTGTTCCTCCAGGTTCAGTCTGGAGAGACTGTGTTTGTCTAAAAATCTGTATATGTCCCCCAAGGTTGTCTACTTTGTGGGCTTAGAGTACTTCATAGTAGTCTCTTAGGATGCTTTGTCTTTTCTGGCATCTGTTGTAACTTCTTCTTTTTCATTTCTAATTCTAGTTATGAGAGATTTCTTTTTCTTTGTGAGTCTAGCCAATGATTTGTCAATTTTATTTATTTAATTAAAGAACAAATTTTTGGCTACAGTGATCTTTTGGATTGTCTTTTTGTCTTACATTTCATTTATTTCTGTGTGAATGTTTATTATTTCCTGTCATTTACTGATTCTCTACTTTAATTGTTGTTCTATCTCTAGTTGTTTTAAGTGTAGGGTTAGAATAATTGTGATTTTTCTTGTTTCTTGAGGTAGGCCTGGATTGCAATGAACTTTCTTAGTACCACTTTTGCTGCATGCTATGATACTGGTATCTCATGTCTTCACTCTCATTTATCTCTAAGTATTTTTTAAGATCTTCTTTGATTTCTTCTTTTACTCGAGTCGTTCAGAAACATATTGTTTAGTCTTCAATTAATTTGGGGTCTTCCCAAATTTCTTTTTGTGGTTGATTTGTAATTTTAAGCCATTGTCGTCACAGAAGATGCTAAGTATGATTTAAATTCTTGCAAATTTGTTGACATATTTTGTGTCCCAACATATGATCTATACTTGAGAATGTTCCATGTGCACTTGAGAAGAAAGTGAACTCTATCATCATTGGATGAAGTATTTGGTATACTTCTATTAGACCTAACTATTCCAAATGGTCATTTAAAGCTGCTGTTTCCCTATTAATTTACTGCCTGGTTTATCTGTCCAAGCGAGTTGTTAAAGTGCCCTACTATTATTATGTTGCTTTTGGTGTCTCATCAGTTCTGATAATACTTGCTGAGTATATTTTGATGCTCCTTTATTTGGTTCATATATGTTAATAAGCATTATGATAATTCACAATTTAGAGTATCCTTGGTTGAAAATCTTTTTCTTTCAGCATTTTTAATATATTATGCCAAATCCTTTCTGATCTGTAGAATTTTAGTTGAGAAATCCACTGACAGTCTTATGGGGAATCCTTTGTGTATGACTAATTTTTCTCTAGCTGCTTTCAAGATTCTTTTATCTTGTATTTTTGACATTTTGATGACAATTTGTCCTTTTGTAGTTTCTTTTCTTTTTCTTTCTCTATTTTTTTTTAAAACTCTTTGAGTTTCCTGGGTTTGGAGGTTTGCATTCTTCTTCAGATTGGGGAAATTTCAGCTTTTGGTTCTTCAAATATAGTTTCTGCCACCTTTTCTCTTCTCTATCTGGGACTCTTATGAGGCAAATGTTGTTCTTTTTGATGTTATCCCATAGATCTTAAATGCTGTGTTCATTTCTTTTCATTCTTTCTTCTATTTGCTGGTTTGCTTGAGTGCATTCCTCTACCCTAAATTCTAGCTCAGTGATTCTTTTGGAGGTTTCATTCACCCTGTTTTGAGTCCTTCTATTGTGTTCTTTAGTTCAGCTATAAGTGTGCATCATTTCTTTTATCTCTTTTTTTGTTGTTCTCTTTTTCTTTCTTTATTATTTTCTTGATTTCCATGAGTATATCTATCGCTGTTTCCCTAAATTTATCCTCAGGTGGCTTATATATGTCTGTTATATTCAGATTTCCCCCTGAGGTTTTAATTTGATATATCATTTTCCATATATTTCTGTCTTCATTCCGTTTATGTTTCTGTGATGTTGGTTTTCCTACAGTGATAGTGTTGTGTAGGGTTTCAGCTTGCACAGGAGAAGTCTGGATCTGGGTTTTAAGACTGGGAATTCTTGATTTTTAACTCTTACCACTGGTTGGATTTGTTGAAGTTGGGTGGCCCTTGCATTGGGGCATGAGAGTTCAACCTATGGGGTTGGTTTATATGGGGTATGCAAAATCTCTCCCTCTGGCATCCTAGTTATGAATTGTAATGACTCCATTGTTGTTGGCCCACAAACACTAATCAGACTGCCTTTCCATCTCCATCCACACGGTCACCCTAGTGGTTAGCATTAAAGGTGCCTCCCTCCTGGAAGATTCTCTTCTTCCTTTATGCCTGAGAGTGGGATTTCCAGTGGGCAAGTTCGGTGATTCCAGTGCAATGTGGTGAGGCAGGAGCTGGGTGGGGGAATCTCCTAGCTTCCTTCCAGTTATGCTGTTAGCCTGTGTAATTTTCTTTTAGGGCCTTCCACTCAGTTCCACCAGGGCATTGGTCCTCCTCCCTTGTACCAGTATCCTCTCCCCAGCTTCATGTCCCTGTCCTGCTGAGCATGTTCTTTGCTACTTTCAGAGCCACTCCTGGGAGACCTGTTTCTTCCTAGAGCTCCACCCGCTGTGCTTTGGCATGAATCCCAAATCTTTGATGTATCTCTGAACACTAACATTTTTGCCTACCCTTTGTGGTGGTGATTGCTGCTGCTTTTCTATAGCCTCTGTGACTGCTTTTCCTTAGTGTTTGTGTCTGGATTATAGGTGAATTACTAGTTGATCTGTGGTGAACATATGAGATTCGCTTTTCCCAAACTGCCATCTTTGCTCCATCCCAAGGACTGTTGTTGTTTTTTAACTTTATTACATTTGTAATCATTATTTAGACTTTATTGCTTAACTGTCATTATTGATCATCAGTGCTACATTTCTTCAAATTCTCAGTTTCTCTGGTTCTAAATTTATTTTCATCTGGTACTGAGCAGGATAACAACAAAACAACAACAGCCAATCTTTATTAAATATTTAGATTGCCTATGGGCACTATGCTCAGCCCTGTATGTGAACGAACTCATCTTTAATCTTCTTCACATTGTCCTGAGGTTGATGCCATTAATAACTTCTTTATACAGATGAAAGATAAAGGTATTGAGAGCTGAGATAATTTGTCACAAGTTTTCTGGATCCTCTGGATAAATTCATGTTTCGCTCTCCAGAGTCAATGTCCTAAAACATTAAACTGCCTTACGTCTGTTGACTGGAAAAAAAAATACACAACAAATATATTTAAGGAACTTTGGGGTAGGTGGTAAATTTTCTAAATTTTACATGTCTGAGAAAATGTCTTTTTGACCTTTAGATGTAAAACATGAATTTAATTCAAAGTAGTATTCTTGAGTCAGAACCTTTTTCTTCAAAAGTAAATTGTCTGTTTTATGCTATTATTTTATTGTTGCAGAGGCAGTCTAAAGCCAATGTGATTATGGCAACTTGTACTCCTCACCCCACCCCCAACACTGTCTGTATTCTTAGATTTTTTTCGACCTTAAAATTAAAGCAATTTGTTAAAATTTGTGTAGGGGTAAGTTAACTTTGGATTATTAAAAAGGATAGAATTATTTTGTTGGGAGTTAACTCTTTGCTTAGTTATGTGTAATATTCCAAATCAGTTGTTGATTGGAAATACTTAGGATAAATTTGACTTTTAGGCTTTAATTTGCTGAACTTTTTCTAAACTCTTGGAGATATTTCTACTCTTCAGAATTGATTATTTTTCTGTATTGTTACTCTTTTTTTATTTCATTGCCTGTGAATTTTAAATATCTTTAAAAAATCTTAGCCATATTCATTTATATCTCAACACATTAACAACATCATATTTGTTTCTCATTTTTTGTTCTTTTGGAGGCATGCTCTTTATATTTCACTGGGAATTCAACTAAGGCATCTTGGAAATCTCCATAGATTCATACCAAATTTTATATTTTATATTAATCATTTCATAGACAAATTCAAGCACAGAGTCTTTTTTTTTTTTTAAGCTTTATTTATTCTTATTTAGTTCATCTTGACTGTTCTCTTGGCCCCGGGTCTTGAACCTGGATCCTTGGGATATATGTGTACACAGTAGATTAACCTGCTAAGCCACCAGGGCACACCTGTGCCTTGTCTTTTATCCCTTTAATATTTATGTGTTCGTCTCATATTTTAAACTAGAGTGTGTTTTTGAACCAGCTTCTCAGTCATCCTTCCACCTCTATCTCTTACTGTGACTTTGCCGTAAGTAAACACGTTTCCTTTAAACTTTTTGACAAAGCAAAATTACCTTAGTGTCATCAGAATGAGTCTGAATTTCTTATTTAACTAGATCAGTTAATGAAAATCAGTAACTCTCAAAGGATATTGCTTCCTGTGACAATCTGAGTAACTAACATAGTTAAAAAGTGCCTGTCAACCTAAAAATCCAATTTAGAATGAAAAACTCTAAGTAAATTCTCTCTTTCCAGGTACATGTGATTTATTTTTTCTTCTACATAAATATGAAAAATTTTTCATAACCCATAGTTATAAATTAATAGATTTTATAATTCTGCTTTTTTTCATTTTAAATTGTTTGTATTCAATTTTTCTTTGGTTGTTCTTTTGACTTTTACTGTTTATACAAGTGTCCTTGATAAATATTACCGTAAATGACTTCTTTCTCTGGGTCACTTTCCTATACTTTCTCATTGACTGTATTTAGTAGCACCCAAGCCATTGTCCTTTTCCATTCCTTATCCTCTATAGTAGAAGGAACCAAGAGGACACACATTTAGGTATTGTATCTTGGAGCTTTCGGAGAGCTTAATGTTTAATATTAACATGGATATCATGAACTTTGGAAGAAGATGCAATGTAAATAAGAAAGAGAAACATATTCAGATAACAGTTAATGGAAAAGAATAATTTAAAAGAGAGGAGTAAATATGTGGTAATCTTATACCCAATAATTGAGATTTGTGATGTTTCCCATGCTGTACAGCCTATTTATTTAGCCTGGGCATCTAATACTTGACTTAATGTTCTATGGCATATATTGGCACTCCCTGGTAATTCTCAGAAATGAAATTTTTGGGAAACTTGATTTTGTTTCTTCAGCAATATACGGAGACTGCTGGCACTGTGAGCAAATCACTATTTCTGAAAAGTGCTTTGAAAAATTAATATGGATTATAATACTAACAATTTGGACTTTCATACTTGTTAAATCAATGTAATTTATGTAGCTATCTTTCATATTTATATGAAATATAATTTATAAAAATACAGTAAAACGTATTATACTTATTCAAAAAGCAGATAACGATTTTAAAGTTTTCCCAGCCTTTTAATTGTATTCCTGAACTGTTTGATTCAAATGTTTAAGTGCTCTCTTTGCCACTGTATGATTAGTTATGTAGTGGTCAGAATGACAAATTTACTTGTCTGAGAAGATGCTGAGTTAGAGTTCTGTTCAGGCAGTGCCCAAATTGCCTTTATGCACTACAGTGGATAAAAATCTAGAAATTGAATTGGTTATTGATTTTACTTGCTTTGCATTTGTAGCAAGAGAAAAATTATACTTGTAATTTTTCTTTCAATCATACAAGTTCTCTACTGTTTTCCTCTATTGGTTTTGTGTGACCTTTTGTACTGTGGGAACCTTTCACGTGATGCTAAATAACTCAATTTACTTCTTGTATATATAATTTGGTATGCCTAAATATCTGTTTAATTTATTCAAGTACTCTGTTTACTCTATACAATTCATGTTGCACTTTCTTAAAAGATAATTCAGAACTCTTCTTTTTATTACAAGAAAGCTTCATGTTTGTTTATTGTGGAATATTGACTTTAGTGTAGACCCTTCCTCACATTTTGATGTCTAGTTAGTGATATATTAATATGTATCACTTAACTAATGTATTTTTTGATTTATGAAAAATTTCGCTTTAGAAATGTTTCCAGTTTTTCATAAATTACATTTTCATAGTATCCCATTTTTTCCTATTATTTTCACATCAAATCAAAATTGTCTTGAGGATAGTTAAAAAAATATATTATTTCATGCTGAATCTTTAATAGAAAATCTGATTCAATTTGTTAATTCTTATATGAAGACCTTAGCTGAGATGGTAATTCTAATATCTGTTTGCCTTTGTTTTTCTTTTGAAAATAAAGTGAAGATAGAACAGTAGATAACTCATAAAATTTAAATTACATATTTCCCCAACCTTTGTAATTTTTAATTGACTATTATGATCCCCATTTTATAGTGGAAGAAAATGAGACTTAGAAATGTAAGTAGACTTATCACAGTAGTGGAACTGGGGGTGTTTTAGTCCATATTTTTCTGGTTCCTATTATGTAAGAATTAAACAAAAACAGGACTATTGCAAGTATATGCGATTAGTCACATACCCCTTTTTCTACAGAGATGTGCTTAGGCTGGGAATTAGTAATGTCACCACCTCCCTTGACATATAAAAATCTTTATCATAATCTTCAGAGATCCTGACCCTCCTGGGGTACTAATTCCATTCACAAACAAACAAGCACATGATTCAGTCTAGTTTAGAGTGGGTTCAAAAGATACCTTCACATAATAACAAACTGTTCTCTTAGCAACTGATTTCAGGCTAATATGATTCTGGCCAGATATGTTCTCCTCTATACAAAATTATGTTTAAACATTAAAAGACAGTGGATTCTGAATTAAGGCCTGCAGGATTTGCTTACGAGTGAAATTAATGAGTATTTCACATTTATTTTGAAAACTCTTAGAATTTTCTCTTACTTCTGATACTTAACTATGTTCTAAAATTTTAATTACATAAATGACCCTTTGAATAAAAGAGATGGAATTATACCAGAATTTCTCTCTTAAGAAATTAATGTTTGTCATTTGGAAGAAAAGAGGGATTCATGTTCTCATACCATGGAGGAGTATATACTTGACATGGACAGGAATCCTGCTAAGACAATGAAGTGAGTTGGTTAATAAATGATGAGCCTTTGAAAAATTATTGAAGGTAGGACTTTTTTGATTTATAGTCTTCTAGTGCATTTAGGTTGTTTTAAGAGGTAAGTCAGTCTTTTATTCATTGAGTCCATATTTTCAGGAATTGAATAGAAACAGTCTACAGTCTGTCACACTGGACAGATCACTGGAAAGAGAAAATAGATACATACTGTCTGCCTTCAAAGAACTCACGTTTGAGATGGAGAGGATGACAGCTAAGCCATAGCTAAGCAATAGCAGTTTAGTGGAATGTGGGAAAAGGAGTTGCATAAAGAAACCTGATTTCAGAAATGTCAGAAACTAATGACTGGAAGGAAATGGAAAAAAAAAAAAAAAAAAAAAGAACAGACTACAGAAAAAGGAACAGAATAGAGAAATGTTTATTAAATTAGTTTAGGTGAATTATCAGTAAGAGAGTAACGAATTCCTGGCATCAGAGGGGTTCACTTTGGAAAAGGAAAGGAAAATCGAGGAAGTTCTTAATTTCTAACCTTTATTTTCTGTGTGAAGAAGTTGAGGAGTGATTGGATTAGATTGTTTCATGGGTATGGTCATCTGCTTGCCATGGAGACTTTAAATTTACACACAAGCAGGTATCATATGTTTATTGAATGGAAAAGGATTTCAACTATCTTTTTGTTAAGTATTGAGGGCAAGAAGTCCTCGTTATCAAGAACTGCTATTTTCAAGGATACTTGCATATCTGATACTGTACATAGATCTAATGCTTTACAACCTGATGGTTTGATTGAAGAGAGGTGTTGGGTTAGAGAGGTAGAAATCTTTGGAAAATCTCTGAGGGTAAGGGAAGAAGCTTCCTAGGCCAGTTGGGGAAAAAAGAATCGCTTAAATATAAATGATAATTTTTTTTTATAAGAAAAAATGAATTTATAAGGCAATGTTTCAGGAACTCAAATGAATTTATAAGGCAATGTTTCAGGAACTCAAGTACTATTTAAAAGTACTTATATATACTCTAGTTATTTTTCTTTTATTAATTAAAATACTCCATATCATGAAAGTACATTATATAAATGCTATTAATAAAAATAGAATGAAAATCATCCATAAGGTTTTCATCTAGAAATAAGTTACTAACATTTTGAAGTATGTATTTCCTGACTTTTCTTATGCATTTATCAGTGTAAATAATTTTGATTAATTTTTAATAAAACGAAGACCCTGAAGAAGGTGAGTGAATTGAGCCAGTTTATTATATTTAGGCTGACAGTTTCTTGGCTTAGAGTGTGGCAAAGTGAGAATAGTTATTGTCATAAACAGGCTCTTCTGGATTTCATGTGAGCGTTGCCATCATCATTTTGCTGATGTCTCCTCCTTTACCAAGGTCAGCAGGCCATAACAGCTGGTACTGCCACATTCCTGATGGCCTAATTAAATATTTCACATAAAATGCATATACCATCTGCTTAGGTTACAGATATAGTGACCCAAATAATAAACCGAATTGGGTGTGTATGCGTAAACAGATCTGGAGATGAATACACATTTTCTACATAGTGGAAAAATGCTGGGCTTAGCATTAGTTTAAAAAAACACTCCTGCTTGTGACCCTGTTAATAGGGCTGAATACTGGCCATTAGAGATTGCTGTTTTTGCTTATTTGTCCATATTTTCACCTGGTGTCCCTTATTGCCAGTAGCATATATATGTCCTGATAGAATTAGAGGGGCATAATGAGAAAATTCATTAACTCGTTTCTAAGAATGATATTTGTTACCTTGGTACCATAACAGTCTGTCATTGACTATGGAAAATGAAGGTTTGTATATAAGTAAATAACATTTGTATGGGATACAAATGATTCTGTATATATTATGTGGGGTGAAATAGTATGATGTGAGGGCAAGATGTCCTTGTCATCAGGAACTGTTTTCAAGAAAGACTCACCTTTCTGAGACTGCTCATGGATTTTGTTTCTCATCTTGACACTTTGATTAGAAGTATTGTTTCCCTTGAGAAGTAAAAGAGAGTGGAAAGACATGGCTTTGATTCAATATGGCTTCAGGATGAGTATGTTAAACTGTGTAAACTTCAATTTTACTTCTAGTAAAATGGATGATATTAATATCTAGATAATATCCACGTCATAAACTTGTTTGGAGAATCAAGTTAGATATATGGAAAGCAAAATGCCTACTACAGTTCCTGGACTTTAGTTGGTTATTACCTTCACCTGTTCCTTTTCCATCATTGTGAACATCTGTGTTCATTCCTGCTTAGCATCCCTACCTCCATCTCCTAGGAATAGCACCTCCATGTCTTTGAATAACTTCTCCACTTTTGGATAAAGTCTTGGTGTAATTCTCAATCAAGATCCCTTGATGAAAATACAACCTAAGCCAGCCAGTCAGATGTGCTCTTCTGAATCTTGTGACATCATATTACAATTGTGTAGGATAAACACCTGAAGGGCAGAGCTATCTGGTATTTCCTACTGTTGAGAACTCTGATAACTGTCACAAATAATTTTTAAAAATACCCCAAAACTTTAATTAGTTGGTTTGTTTGTATAATTTACACCCAAAAGCCCTGGCTGTGTAGTAGGAGTATAGGAATAACTTCACAATTATCTGCATTTGCTAATTTACTGATTGCCTTGTTCTTTATAATCCATTGCTAGGTGCTGAGGTGCTTTCAAAGACAAGGGTTGGGTTTCCTGCTCCCTTTGCATTCTTACTTCAGTGTCTTCACAGAGAGCCTGTGGTTGTGGCATAGTAACTCACATAGAGCATGCTTTAGGCATAATCCCAAATTAAACTTGGTATTAGCTAGGGTGGTGGTTAATCTAACTCTAAAAAAGTTAATTAAGAAGATTTAAGTAAAAAAAAAAGTCTTCTAATACCCATTAGTTAAGTGTTACCCTTTTAAAGACTAAGCTATTACTCCCAGCTATTTCATTTCACTTAATTTCATCTTTTTATTTATTCAGTCTATTCCAAAAAAAGTCAATAGTTTCATATTAAAAAGTCACACTAGAAAATTCTGAGCTTTTGCTGAAAATTGTGACCTTTGATTATCATACCCATAATTTATTTCTCTGTTTTATGTTGCTGCTCTAGCATTCAAAGCTGTAGACTAAGATCTAAGATCTAATAATTTAGAAGCACCAGAGGCATTGTTGGACCAAGATGAGGATCCTTTAATGACTATGTTGGATGGTAAAAGCAACTGCAATTGCATCATGAATATTCATTTGAGAAATGAATTCACTGGTGGGAAAGAAGTTGTGAATCTTACAACGTCTTATAACATGTAAACTTTTTTTTAAAACAAATGTTAGAAACCCTGATCACTTTTTACTAAAAATTTCTTCAGATATTCCTACCAAATTCATATTGCTCCTTTTACTTATAGCAAACTTCACTTGTGAAATAGGATTTTATTAGCCTCATCTGAATATTAGAAATAAACAGATCGTGTTCATATCATGTGAAATTGCTGACAGTTCTGAAAATCAGTCCTACACGTTGCTCGAAGGCATTAATCATGTTGCTGCTTACATCTGTTCTTGGGAAAGAGAAATTGTCTTGACTGTGAGTGGGGACTGAGTTGCCAAAGACTTATTCCCAGTTGTGATTCAGAGCAACACATTGGTTAATCATTACTAGACATAACTACTGTGTGATAAGAAACTTAGGACTGATTGTGTCTTGTCTTATTTTCTCTTGTCAGGAGAACAAAGATTGTGCTGAATATAACTGGTCAGATTGGGCCTCTGTTAGCTATACATTGTGAATAGGGCAAATAAATAGCTAATAAAAATTGGTTTAGACCTTTGAACTGGATTCAAATCCAAACAGTTAGGTCCTAGCTCACAGTCTTCACCACAATCACAATGTCAAACAAACCACAATTTTTAAATAAACAAAAAATAACACATGATTTATTATTGGAAATGCTTTATAAATTTTAAGGTAACCTTAAAATTTGAGAGCAGTTTAGATGTACAGCAAAGTTATAAAAAGAAGAGTAGAGGTATCATCTATCGAATGCCAGGTTTTCCTGTTATTAACAGGGTTCATTTGTTGTAGCCAATTAACTAATTCTGACACACTTATTAACTAAAGTTGTTTCTTTATCCAGATTTCTTTAGTTTGTACCTAATGTCCTTTTCCAGGTGCATTCTGGACAAACATCACCCCTGCCCATGCCTAATGAATTGCCAAATATCTGAGAATTTTTCCTTTAAATTATCAGTAATATTTCTATACAATTTTTTAAATACAGAAATAACAATAGAATATATCTTCATTAGCATTTAAGATAGTATTGTCCTCTGTATACTGATACATTACTTTGAGAAACACTTCTTCCTTCTTTGAAGGTGAAAAGCAGCACATTATCCCAGCCAGCCAACCATTGCAGCAGCTAACACACACAAAGTGTCTGAGTCCTTTGGTTAAAATTCAGCAAAATTAGAGTTTTGATGGTTTCCCAACCTGCTTTGAAGTACATGGAAGAATCCTTCACCCATTATAATAATCCAGGCAGGAGATGAGGTATTCCAGTGACCTACAGGGTAATAATTTAGTCAGAGGTATTCTTTGTCAGAGGAGGGAAAGTCTGAATCAAAGAGTGTAAAATTTAGAAGATAGGTGACCTATTATCATATTGTTTCAGTTGTGTGTGTGTGTGTGTGTGTGTGTGTTTTGTTTCTTCATCAATGTGTCATGTGTGCTAGAAATTCCTGGCCCATTTTGGGTTTTAGAGGGAAAGTTGTGAAGATGCTTGTGCAAATGACAGAATGATGTACTACTTTATAGGTCACTGGAATAGAGTGCAGATGTGCTTAAGCATTTATGAAATTTTACCTATTGTTACAGAGGCCTGGTGCTACATTGCATTATTTGGGTCAGTGCTACCATACTGCTTTAAAGAAAATTTAATGAACTCTCTTTTAAGCATAGCTCTATGTTTGATAATAGGATGGTAGCTATTAAATTTTTACATTAATTTTTGAAACCATTTATTTATTTTTTATAACATACTTCAAAGTTGCACAAGTCCTTTCTATCTCCTGGGCTGAAGCAAAACCTCCGTAGCATAAAATCTAGTCTAGCTACTGCCCTGGTATTTACACTTAACATGGACCATTGAATTTCTGAGATATTAAAGTTTTATTACTTGATTATTTCATCATTTGATGATTTCATTTGATGCCTTTTTGATCTACCCCATTGTCCGACATTCACGAGAGGGTCAGAGGTAGTCATAAGTGAAAAACTCAACCTCTCAGCAGGCCAGGGTATAGTGGGGGAAATTGCAGTGGTGAAAAGCTGGGGAGTTGAGGAGAGCTCAGGTGGAAAGCTGCAGACAGAGTTCTAGTTCTAGTTTTAGTGTAGAAGAATTAGTTTTCATTGTGCCAGAGGGACCAAGTGTAATTCTATAGACATTTCTGTGGAAGATGTTCAATGTACAGAGAAAACAGCAGTTGTCCAATAGAGATTTCTGATGATGGGATTTTCTGAGGCAGTGCTGTACAGTATCGCAAAACCACATATTTTTCTTGAAGATAAGAAATGTGAATATGACTGAGGAATTGAATTTTAATTTAAATTGATTATACTTCATTTTTCCTTAGCGCCATGTGGCTAGTATCTACCTTTTGGATAGCACAACTTGAGACACTATGTTTCATCAAATCTATTTATGAGATAATCCCAAAACCTGTGACATAGTAGATGCTCAGAAAGGCTTATTTTTCCCTTTAGGGGGTGTGTAAATCTTCATGGTACTTCTTTTAAATAGCTACTCAGAGGGAAATAAATTTTTTTTTTTTTTTAACTTTTCCACTATAGATTACACATGTATCTCTTAGATTTCAAGATGGAATCAGGACCCCTTAGAACTATGGAACTATAGAGAAGCGTATGAAGATATTCACCTTTCTGAATCACGTGTGTCCCAGAATGAAAGCGAACATGGATGATAAATTTGTATTTATTTTGTTTGCCAATGGGATTTGGTGAGGATGATACAAAATGCCCTGCTACTTTGCCCATTTTGGTGTAAATTTTCCCTCCTTGAGTAAAAGGAGGTATATATATAGGTAAAAGTAGGAAGGAAATTAAAAAAAAGAAAGAAGTCGCTGCATAGTAAGGAGGACCAGGGTCACTGTAGCGCTCACTGAGTATGTGCTGCACACTGCTGCTTGGCTCCTTCTGGAGGCTGTTTTTGAGAAAGTTCGAGAAGGTGACCAGAGGTGTGTCTAATGCACATGCAGGCCCTCCCTGCTTCTGTTGTTATTATTACTCAATGTGGTTGACAGCTGACTTAGATCTGGTTTCTACTGTGGAAAGAAGATGGAGAGAAATGTGCAAAGGATCCATGTGAGTGCTGAGTCGCGTGCAGCGGGTGGCAGTGCTGTCTCTACAGTACAGAAGGTCAGTCCACAAGGTCACTATTGGAGCTGCTCAGTCTTCCTTCCCAGGGACCTTGGGCATGACATAACCCAGATTTTTGCTTAAAGTGCACATTAATAGGCATCTTGCAAATGAACATGTTCAGAAAGTGTATGTCAGGATAGTTAAAAAAATTTTATATTGACAAGGTGATATTCTAAAATACATTTATTTGTTTTATTGAGGTAGCATTGTTCATAGCTTTGTATTTGTTTTAGGTGCACACATTCAGAGGATAGTTTAGTTTTACGCTCCAAATAGTTGGAAATGTGTCTTCTTTGACATTTTTTCATTGGGCTATTTTTATTCCTATGTCATCTTATTGTACTTTAAATATTAACTTATTCTTCATTCTCTTCTTCCTAACTTTTTCACCTCATTTACTTTAGACATATTTATATATACGTTTGTGTGTGTGTATATATATTCCTAACAATGTACCTCTCAACTTGTCTCTAATTTGTCATGAGTTGGAGTACTGCATTCTCTTAACAAGAGGTGGTAAATGAGATGTGAAAATAAAGATAAGCTAAGAACATTTCTAGTAAGAGATTTTTTGTTTAACATGTGTTATTCAATTTAGCTGTAATGTAGAATAAAAAAATAATCTTAATACCATCTCTCAGTTTTCTTAAGCATATTTTTGTTCTTAATTTGGTTCTACTTATTAGAACTTCTCAAAGCCTACCTATAATTATTGCATTAAAAGCTTCCATTGTCAGTTGAAATGCATCCTTTGTTACCACATTCTTTTTACTTTGACTACACATTTTACCTTTTCAAAAGCAATAAACGCTTTATTCTTGCCAAGAAAATGTAAAGATACCAGTCAGATTTATTTTTCTCTTTATCCTCAGAGAGCTAATTCAAATTCATTCTTTAATTTATTAATAATGAGATTTAAATTGATTTAGTCTAATATTTACACTTTTGAAGAATACTTAGTATTATTAATTTGGTTTCCTTTCTCGAGACAGCTTTGTTGAAGTTAAGATTAAATAAGAGCACATTTTGACATCAATAAGGTGCCGTAATTTCAGATTTCTTTTAACTTTACAATAACATTAACTAAAGAAAACTGATGGAATGTGAATCTGGGTGTAAAACACACACACACACACACACACACACACACACACACCCTTCTCTCTCTCCAGTTATATGTAAATGAGGTCCTTAAAATCATCAAACAAATGTTACTATTCTTAATTTTTCCATAATAACAACTTTACAGTGTTTTGAGATTTTCACATAGTTTGCATGTTGCAATGTTTCTCAGACTTTAGAATGCATCAGTATTACAGATTGCTGGAATTTTTGAGTTAGTTGATAGAGGGTGAGACTTAAGACTTTGCATTTCAAAGTAGTTTCCTGGTTGCTGATGCTGCTGTATGGAGCCATGCTTCAAGAATTATTGCATTATTATACTTGAGTTGATGTGGTCTTGGGCAGATACAGTTGAGGAACCTGAGACTTGAAGCAACTCATTATTTTTCTTGTGGCACTTAATGAGTTACTGATCGAACAGAGACCAGAGCTCATGAAGACCTTTCTGCTTTTCTTCTGCTCAGGGAAAGAGTTCAGTTTCCCAAAAAGCCTCTAATTTCCGTCTTGGGTATTTTTGTCTTTCTTCTTTTCAAAGTCATTTTGCATATAGAAAACCTTTATCTAGTATTCACATTTATCCATGATATATTTAAAATTTTCTTCTCTTTCAAAGATAAAACTGGTTTTTGTACGATGCTCAAAAAAGGCAGAGTTCTTCTGTAGAAATGTTTATATGACTTATTAAGTCCACCCAAGGTTAGCCATGAAGAAAGATCATCATTTATGTATTTATTTATTTATTTATTTTCCCATCAGGCTTGTGTTCTGGTATTTTTTTTTTACTCTTATTTTGTGGTAATGGTTCTAGGCAAGATCATCACTCATGGGTCCAGTGAATAAGGAGGGATCGTGAATGATTAGGACAAGGAATCCGAAAACCCGAACACCAGACGCCACAGAAGGACCCTGCGCTGATTTCAAGGATAGTATTATCTGTTGTAACTTCCACTGAGAACTGATGGTTTGTCTTTCTTTGGGACCAAACCACTTAAACTTTTGGGTGTAAAACAGTGGCATCCAGAATGAACTGTGAGGGGTGCTTTCTCCCCTTTTCCCACAATTTCTCTTTGAACTAGTTCAGGGTATTCATTATGTAGGGAGTATGTGGAATGATGTCTCATACCATTGTGAGCCACTATTCAAAGCTTATATTTTGTATATTGCATGGTTATCTTAGCTAATATTAGGGAAAATGTTGCTGTACTTCCTGATATTAATTTTTTCCAACTTCTACTTTCAGTTTTCCCTTACTTTCCTCCTTATGTTTACTTTGACCTTAGACCTTTCAAAATAGCTTTATCCAAAAGAGGAGTAGTTAGGGAAAAATAAGAGCTGGGAATGAGTTGAGAATGATGACTTTGACAATCATCTGTTATTATTGTGTTGTTGCATATTTTGGGGGGTGATTTAGCAAAGTATTGACATTTTTTGCTTCATCTTGTTGACGGTTTAAGTCAGTGTGCTTTTACACTGGAACTAATACTGCTCCAGCTATGCCCCTCCTCTTCTCACACTTTTTCTTTTCTTTCTTTCCTTTTTTTTTTTTTAAGGAAAGATGCAGGTAGTAATAAAGGCTAGTAGGCAGGCAAGCAGGAAGTGACAGAAAGAAGAAGAATTGTATTGTATTTTTATCTAGTTGTTCGCATTGGTTGCTCCCCCTGGCCCTGGGATGTACACTGGCTGTGCTCCTTCTGAGGTGGCTGACCTAACCACTGCTCCACCAGGGCATGCCACTTCCCATACTTTTTAAAGCTTATAATTAAGTTTTCAATATATGTTACGCTCTGAGTGCCGTTTTATATGTAATATTTTTTACTTAATCTTTACATTAGCCTTATGAGGGATTATTTTGAGGAAATACATTCAAAGAGGTTAAGTTCTCACACTTACTAAGTGGTGGAGGTGGGGCTTGAATTCAGGCCCTTTGTATTCCAAAGCTTAGGCACTCGAGGGCTATATATTACCTCTCCTTTGAGAGACCATTACTCAAATGGGCATTGTATTTAACAATCTAGACAGCCTGAAATAAAATAGGCTCCACAAACCCCACGAAATCTTGACTTTAAAGCGTTTCCATATTTTATCTTATATGTGTATTCTTACCTTATTAATTAAAAAAATTTCTTGTAAAGAGAAGGAAACAATCATGCTATTTTCAGAGATGCACGCCTCTCCTAAGCACATACAACTGGCAGTACTTAGATAGCGTACTTTGCTGTAGTTAGGAATTTTCATTCTAGACCATAGTCTTTAAAAGCAGCATGCAATGGAGTTCAATTTGTCTTTAAACCACAGAGTGCTACCGTGGTAACAAATAACCATAAACTTCAGGGTTCACGTTGGGCTCCTTCTCTTTATTTTTACCTTGAAATGTCTGACAGCTTTCAGAAAAAGGCCACCCTAACTGACTGAAGTCACTGACCCATTTGTACAGGGAGGTAGTTGAGAATATATTCTAAAGTATATTCACTTAAAATCATTTCCTTAGCCTCTCCTATGTGTATGTCTTTATTTTTTTCCACCTTTCCTGTGTGTCTCCCTTGTTGAATGAACATATATTTTAATAACAGATTTGATATAGTATTAGACTTAGAATAAGTATTAGTGAATGTAGTAGCTTTTTAGAGAAACCAAACATATCTCCCTCTTTCCTCCCTCCCTTCCTCCTTGCTTCAGTAACAACTGGTGTTGATCGACTCTTGAATTTTTTTCATAACTGCATGAGTGTCTTTGAAAAAGTCATTCCTCTGAGTCTCATTTTCCTTGTCTGTAAAAAGGTGATGGTACTCTCTCTCCAGATATTTGTAAAAACTGCATGACATAGTGTGCATGTTATTCAGAAAGCACGATGTTTAGGTGGGAGTGTGAAGGTATGGCAATGGAGCCCCTCTTTTTTAAAGAAGTAAATTTGCCTTCTGGAAAACAATTGTTAAATAAAAATACAATAGCTAAAGTAACATAGAGACCAAAGGAAGAGATTATAGGTAGGCCTAGAATCTAATTGATATAGCAGAATAGCTTTAAAAATAATGTACATCAAATGTTAGCAGCCTGTAACTCTTTTAAAAAGTAGAGTTCATCATGCCCAGGTAGAGTGGCAGTTTGGTCAGCCACCTTCAGCTCAGTGCAGTTCCACATGCATCCCAAGGACTGATTTTTGTGTCCTGGGGTAGTAGGGGTGACGGTCGGGTGGGGAACAATCAATGTGAACCACTAAATAAAAATGAAATAAAGTGCTTCTTCCTTCTCTCTTCCTGCCAACTTGCCTATTCGTTTCCCTTCCTGCTGGCACCTTCCTTTATGAAAAAACAAATAGAAAATTTATTACAGAGTTTTTAATTTGGTAGAATGAAAAGTCTTACAAAGTAGTGGTAATGGTCACATGACATATGAATGCAATTAATACCAACAAATTGTATACTAAGCTAAATTTTAACTAAAATTGCAAAATTTGCTATATATATCTATGTGCGTGTGTGTGTGGAGAGAGAGAGAGAGAGAGAGAGAGAGAGAGAGAGAGAGAGAGAGAGAGAGAAATATAAAGAATATAAAGAAATATAAAGAAATCAAAGTCAGCGAGGTGAATTTTCACAGTGCTCCTTTGGGCTTTTATGGACCTGGAGGAAGCTGGAGCCAGGACCATGCTGCACAAATCCTGTGGCAGGTAGATCCCTTATGCAGTCCAGTTGGGAGACGGTAAGCCCCACAAGGCCAGGAATCTGCTGTCTCCTGTTCACAGCTAGATGGTCCTGCTGAGTGGAAGCATGGCTGCTGTCATTTAATATTCTACGTATGGAGCTTACTGCTCTTAATGTGGTGCCAAACAAAAGAATATTCTGACTATAATTTAACTTCCTATGCAGGGAGACAGCATGCTGATCAGAAGATGACTGAGTCTTTCAATTCATTCTCTTTTCAGTGAATAAATTGATGTTTATTATACAGTCTTTAAAAAACTGAAATGAGGAGTGGAGGAATTACCATAGTCATTCTCAGTGCTTGTGAAGAATATGAGCCAAAGAATGTTCCATATTTTCTTTTTAGTACTACAGTGCAAACAACAACAAAAACCTTATTCTTAAGAGACTTACAGAAATATTTCCATCAATAGGTACTTAATGAAATTAATACGTGAGTAATCTTTCATTTTTTTCCATCTCCTTTTCATTGCCATTATTTCCAAGTAATGAGTTTCATCACTGTCTTATATTTGTTTGCTTGCTTGTTTTGTTTAGTTCCTAGTTTTCAAACAATGAGCATGTTTCAGGAAGGATGGGTAGAAATTTGGTGGTCCCTTCTGAGCTTCAGTCTTGCTTAGGAATGAAATGAGTCTGGAGGCATGTTAATTAAGATATTTAAAATTTTCAAAGTTTATAGGTTTCAGATGTCTTTATGTTTTTCACAGTAAGAGCTATGAAAAAATCCCTTCAGCTGCATATGTTGTTGGTTCTCTGCAGTTATCCTCTTGAACATTTTGAGAAAAGAAATTTTGTCAAATTGATTAAGCAATTAAGCAAAATCCTTTGCCTTATGTTCATGTTCTGTGACTTTTTTTCTCTATATACATACATAACAGCAATATGTTATTCCTCATTGTGCTTTTAGTCTTCATATTATAGCTTTGCTACTTTTGTTTTTTTTAAGAAGGCGGCAGTGAAGAATACAGGCAAGTAAGCAGGCAAGAAGAAAGGAGGAAAAAGCATTTATTGCTTTATGTAGTTGTTCATGTTGGTTCTTCTTCCCAGCCCTGGGTTGAGAACTTGGGTCCCTGGGCTTTATGCGGACTGTGCCACAGCCACAGGCCTGATGCCTGCTCATGCAGAAGGTTATCTCTTCATTCCAATTTGTTTCTTCTTTTTTTTTTTCTTAAAAAAGGAAAGGTGCTGACAGGAATGAAGGCGAGTAGGCAGGTAGGCAGGGAGAGAGGAGGGAGAAGCATTTCCTTGTTTTTTTTTTTAGTGGTTCACACTGGCCTTCCCTGCCTCCACCTGGGACTTGAACCCAGAGGTATGTGAACTGTGTTCCTTCAGCGGTGTTGACCTAACTGCTGCTCCACCAAGGGGCGCCTGCTTCTCCTTTCTTAAATGCAGATATTCTGACTAGGACTGGGGAACTGGCATCACAGTTAAACTTGATCAGCGTGTCACTGGGTGATTTGTCATATTTGACATTTTTTTTTGTATGTTTATGTAAATGATGATTTCCTTTCCTATCTTGTCTCATTTTATATTTTATCTGAATAAAAAAATGTTTTTTTAAATCTCTTTTACATAGACTTCAGTGTGCTTTAAAGACATTCTCTTGTAAGTTAAACAGACCTATAGTGTGTGGAAAGGCCGTGAGACTTGAAATCAGAAGACCTGAGTTTAAATACAGGCTTTCCCGTGAAGTGGTGAGAAGCTACTATTCTGAACAGTATTCTTCATGGGGCTGTTCTGAGTATTCGAGGGATCATTTGGGGCAGAAGAGTTCTGAGTGCTGACAGTGCTAACTAACATGAATGAAGTTCTCTTTGTCTTTAAGTTCTCAGATGTAAATTGAGCTTGGACCCTTTTCTGATTAAACACTTAAAGACGAATTTGAATTCTGTTTCTTGGCACAGCCACCATGCTGTTATGTAGTATGTATAGAAGAGTACGAGATTGTTAGGAAAGATTGTGAAATGATTTGAAATTATAAAAAAATTTGGTAAGTATTCTCTCCATCTTAACCCACCAGGTTCATCTGCCTTTCGTTGTCTTTGAACTGTTTGTATAATTCTGTATGCTGTAGAAATCATATGGTAAAGCAAATGATTTTTTTCATGAAAAGCTAATTGTGGTCAGAGAATATAATAGGTCATTGCCCTATGTGTATTGACCATTTTTGCTACTTTTGCCTATTTCTAGCAATTTTTTCTTAAGAAAAGGTGCAGGGAGAAATGAATGCAAGCAGAGGTAGGCAACCAGGAAGAGAGAGCATGAAAATCACTTTATTTTTTTCTTTAGTTGTTTATCTTGGGTGCTCCTCCTGGCCTGGGACATGAACTGGGATCCATGGATTGTTGGCGGACTGCACAGGAGACTGAAAGCAGCTGACCAAACTGCTACTCCACCCACAGTGTACTTTTCTAGCATTTCTGTTGCTTATATAATTGTTAGCTCTTTGTATTTTCTTTTAAACTGGTATAACATTTTACTGGTTTCCTAATTAATTAATAGGTTAAATGAAATCTCTTACATTTTTTTTTTAATTTTTGAGATTCATGATTTTACTTTAAAATATTTCCTAACAATACAACGTAAGAAACAGTTCTGGGAATTAAGAGGGCTGTTTTGCCTGGAGCTCTAGTTTTCTCATTTAAAAAAAAAAAAAAAATTAACGTCTCTGTGGTCTATAGTCTATGATTTTGTCATTCTGTGATTTTATTATTTAATCTTCTCTAAGTCCAATGTTCACTGGTTTGTTAATTTCTAGGTATACTAGTATAGAATCAAAGAACTTGAGTTTAATATCTTACTGATATAAAAATCGCAACAGAGATTCTTCATAGTATTTTTATTACTTGTACACATAAATTAGCATTACAGAAGATATTTTATTTGGGGGTTTATATTTCTGAAAAGGAGAAATAGTCCTTGAATTGCTATTGACAGTTTTCATTAGTGAGTGAAGAAAGGCTGAGTATTTTATAGTCTTCTTTTTCATAAGGGGAAAAATTTGCCCGTGAAATGATATCTTGGCTTTTAATGTCCTCAATGCTTATGGAACATTGTGGATGTTATTGTAGTCAGTGATATTATTTAACTATTGTTATATTCAAGAATCCATCTCATGGAGCATTGCATTAATAAATGAAAGAAGCAAACTAAAATTCTCATCTCAGCTGCTTAAGAAGTCACTATTAAACACCATAGAGTAGGTATGTCTTAGCTCAGGATTCTTTAACAAATACCAAAGACTGAGTGGCTTAAACAATGGAAGTTTATTTTCTCATAATTTTAGGGATTTAAAACTCAAGGTCAAGGTGACTGATTTCTGGTGAGGGCTGTTTTTCTGGCTTCCAGATAACTACCCTCTTATTATATCCTCATGTAGTCTTTCCTTTCTGTGTACTACTGGTGAAAGAAAGCAAGCTCACTGTCGTCTCTTCTTAAAAATAATCTTATTAGATTAGCATTTCCTCCATCCCTTATAAGTTCATTTAACTTTAATTACTTCCTTAGAAGCACCTTTTCTAATGATAACCACTTTAGGAGTCAGAATTCCCACATGCGAATTTTGCAGGGGCACAAATATTCTGTCCATAAAAATGTGTGAAAGTTTTAGAATTAGATATGAGACATCTAAGGTTAGATTGGCGGATGACAGGGGCTACCGAGAGGCCAGGTCTGTGTTAAAGACATCAGCCAAGCCTTGGTGAGGTTGACCACGTTAATGTATGTGTTGACTTGGAACAGGTTAGTTACATAGACCCATTATTACTCATCTGTTCTAATTGTTTAGCTGTTAGCTTTCCACTATTTCTCATTAGGAAAGAGCACAATGCACTTGTTTTTCTTTCACTTTGAATTGAATGGTTGGGACCCTTTGGGTCAAAGTGTATCTTTATATTGTTTTAGCATATGTAACAGTATTCTAGAAAGAACAAGTGTTTCTTAATTTATTTTTAGTGTGGTAATTATTCTACACATTAAAATAATTTCCTGTGTATAGGTTTCCCATTTCTTAGATATATTTTCAGCATACCATGCCCTCCACCAAATCACCAAATGTTCTTCCCCATTGTCCAGTGGGCTCCACCACCATTTGCCCCTGCCTGCCCCATTCCCTTTTGGTCACCTCAGTTCTCTTGCAAGTGTTTCAGGGTTGGTTTTGTTTCATCTGTTCCTTTGTTTTGTCTGTTCACATTCCACCTGTGAGTGAGGTCATCTGGCATCTATCTTACTTCTTTTGACTTGTTTCAGTTAGCAGAACAAGTGTTTTATTCTCACTTTTAGGTTTTCCACTTGATTACCTTTTGCTGGTTCGATATGATGGCAACACTGCCTCTTAGGGACTGAAAAAAATATCATCTTTCTGGATCTTGGGGTGACTTACTCAGTTTAAAATCATCCAGTATGTGCATAGATGGAGTTATTTCAAGTCCTCTGGCTTTACTTTCATACTGAATGCCTTTTCTCATCATTTATTAAAGCTAGCCTTTTTGACATTGATATATGTCATGTTAGCACCTTGTAAACCCTTTTAGTAATACCTTTCTATTACTAAGGTGTAAACACTGTTGTTTCTACCCCATTTGCTTCTCTCTCTTTGTCATTTTTATAGGACTCTTTAACCTGCTAATGTTCCAGGATATTAATTTAAAACAGGCAGCCAAGTAATAGAAACTTGCTCTTCGTCTATTACGAACTAACCTCTTTTTACCTTTCCTTTGCAAATTCAGTTTGGAAAGCTCAATTTTCATACTCTTTGGAGCTAGCATGTTTGCATTTTAGTAACTTTATTATTTTCAAGACTTTATACCAAGAGTGTTAGACCCAACTACTTGTTTTTTCTCTCCTCCATCAACATCCTATCCTAGCTCAGTCAGAAATTTAATTTTCTTTACCTGTAAGAAAGGGGTTTTCTATTTATGTTTTTTTTTTCTTCTAATTTACTCACCTCACTTCTTTTTAGCTTAGTTTTGTCAATATTTTAAGGATTTAGCTTAGGTTTTTATTGCTTAGGCCAACCCTCTCAGATTTAGCCATGTGGTACTTAGGTCTTGCATAGATTGCTTTGTCAATCAGAGCTGGAAAAACTTCTACTGGGATTATGCTCCAATATCGCCATTAAGAATCAAGAGCCATTTCTTATATTAAGAAGGATTTAGGTTTACCCACGGAAGATATTTCTCCATCACATTGAGCACTGGAGTGAATGACTTGGGAAAGGTCCTGGTGGAATCAGCTTCTCAGATCTTTTTCCCTGGATGAGCTGGATTAAGGGTGAAGAAAGTTGAATTTTGAAAGTATCTCCTGGATATAGGATTCTAATCTAATCACTGTGGTCAGTTTTATTTTTAAAAATTGTTTCCTAAATAAACCCTTCATATGGAGGAGATTAGGAGATTCATCAGTTGTTTCCTCAGATCCATTTCATAGGTAAGAGTGCTAAATATTAGTCCCAGGTAGTGGAAACAGCACTGCACTGGGAACAGGTGTCATGGTGATGACCCAGATTTACAAATAACTGACTTCCTGTCTTTGAACTTGTTGTTTCATCGCTACCTCAGCCTCTCTCAATAGTCACCACAGAACAGAGCTGAAAGAGATTTTAGAATTCTTCTAATCAAGTGCTTCATAGTAAAGCTGGAAAGCTGAGTCACATTGACACAACACCACAGAGAGAGACAACCAAAGATTATATATCTTGGGATGAAGAACACTGTATATGAACTATTCTTGCCAAAATTTCAAACTATAATTTTATCTGTCATTTTTCCCTGACTACCAATTAACAGGGTGTACTGAGGAGAGAGGAATTAAACATGAAGATACAAACAAACAAGCAAACAAACTAGACTTGTTAACTCTGTAGGGCAAACGATTTGGTTTCATTTACAGCTGAGGAAAAAAGAGATTGAAGGGGACAGTGTATAGATTAAAGGGAAGAGTTAATATTGGTGCATCCTGGTGACTTAAAGGTTAAGTCTGCTGCCTCCAGCCCACACAGTCCACAGAGATCCCAAGAACCCGGTTCGTGACCCAGGGTGGGAGTGGGGTGGGGAAGGGAGAGCCAGATGAGCAACTAAATAAAATAAATAAAATGCTACTTCTTCCTCTCTTTTCCTGCCTGTCTGCTTACCTTCATTCTTACCTGCACCTTTCCAACTAGTCATAGTGGCTGGATCTTTACAAATACCAATTTATAAACTATAAAATATTATGACACTGTTGGGGAAAAGGTATACAAGCTAAATATTTGATGATAATAAAGGGCTCTTGTTAATGTATTTAAGGAATTATAATACTGAGGTTTAAAAAAGTGAGCCCTATAAATACTGACAGATAAAATGCTATTTGGGACTGGTTTTAAAAGAATACAGGAAAACTAATAATACAGAATGTGAGTGAAGAAAGATTGGCCATTGTTATTGAAATTGGAAGAATATTTCATGTACTTTCATGTATATGTTTCGTAAGGGGTATTCTCTATATATACTTTTGAAGTAATCTATCATAGAATGTTTAAAAATAATCTTATATTAAGATATATTGTAAAACTTCAGGTACAGTGAAAAGGAATTTGGGAGAGGAAGAAAAGAGGTATAGTGTTTACCATGGTGCCTGATATAACCTATATATTGAATACTTATTGACCACCATTATTTACAAACCATGAATGTACCCATTCAACTGCTTGTTTCACTAAGTATTATTGAGGACGATGTGGCAAGCATGAAAATACTTCCTTAAATCAAGTAACAGGAATGGAGCTCATCATACCCCAGTTCTGTTGACTTTTATTCCTTTTTCAGAGACTGGAACTATTGGTAAACAACTCCCAGACTAGGTGGCTTAAAATGGCACTATGTGGTCTCATTCTTAGATTCATTCAAGTTTGGCCTTCAATATTCTTCTCAGGTAGCTCTAACCATCTGCTGGGAGTTTTCCTTCCTCTTGAATCATTCAGCTCTAAAGTTTGTGGGTGCTACTTACTTGATTCCAGGAGGACCATCTCTGATTCCTGGTGTGGTTGATCCATGTGACGGTCAGTTGAGCTCCAACTTCACATTTATAATTGAGACCCGATGGGAAAGTTCCCTCCCCTTGCCATTTCACCTTTTGGAACTGTTGTTACACTCTGGAAGATTTTCCAATTACTACATCTAATTACAAGGAAGAATAAATTACTGAAGCAAGTTAAATTATCTTGTGTGTCATAACAGTAATTAACATTCAAATAGGAAGCTGCTGCCATTTTTATAAACATCGCTAAGTGGAGACAGCACCCCTTTTGAGAGCAGGAAGCAAGAGTTGCTCTCTCTGGAGGCTGGAACAAGGATGATCTGGGAGAGTTGCTAGGTTGAGTGTCTAGAAAATCTGTCTGAATGAGACTGATGTCAGTAGAGAGGGTGATTTTTAAATTGCCCCCTTTTTTAATCTAAATTCTGAGAAGTAGCATCTTTTCTATGCATTTATTATCCTCCACTTTCTCTATATGTCCCTGCATGTTTTTTTTCTTATCTCTTTTCTTCCATATTTCAAGTAGAATTTGACACTGATTTTGTAACATGACATTTTGTGAACTAGACTTCATTGGAAAGAAGCTCAGATGCTTTTCAGATCCCACAGTACACAGTGCGCAGTACTTGGTATGTTCTATTTATTGGATATGTATTGGCTATACTTACTTCCAAAGTAGGAAAGCTCATTCATCATCCATTCATTCTCTTCTGACATGAAAAATGTTTAGTCTCCTGCATGATTTCTTGATTTTATATTGTACTTTTGAGCTCTTCTGTAGAGAGAACACATTTTTCTTTCTCAGAATAGCTTCTCACCTAGCATTGGTAGGTGTAATGTTTAGTCATTTTTGATGGAAGTGCTGATGATGAACTCAAGAGTGTAAGAGTAATGACTTTTAAAGTATAGAGTAATGGTATACAGAAAAAATAAATCATGTGTAGTCACTTTATTCTCATTTGATGAGTATAATGTTGGCAGTTGAAAACAATATTTGAGAAGACCATTTTAATCTGCCATAGGTAGTTGAGATTATGAATTGTTTTCTGTATATTCACAGTGGAGCAAAACCATGTTTAGAATTTATTTAGACAATTGATGTGACAACTCTGGATACAACTCTACCTTTGATAATAATAAGATATAATGATTTTTGTTCTTGTTCTTTTAAATTTACAAACTCTTAATGATGTATTATGAACAATGCAATCTAATTTAATAAAGCAGTGAAGTCATAAACTTGTACATAACCCAGAGGTTACCCATACATACCCCCTGTACTTTCCTCGTGAAGAGAACAGCATATCAGCAGAACATATGGAAGTTTAAAGCATCTTTCTTCCTAGTATCATAATAGGTAGCTCTGGTATTGTAAAAACTTGTGACCAAATCATGAATATTTGCATAGATCTTTGTACCCTTAGGCCAAATGCGATGCACAGTAGTTTCTATAATATTCAAACAATAAGCCTGTAAAACATTTCAAAATCGATCTTCCTTTAATTTGTATTTAGGGATATAATTCTACCAATTTTGGCTAAAGTATGTAGTTTGGGAATTCAGATATTGTACATGTGTTCTTTTTATTCAAGGGGGGGCTAATCTCACTATTAAGAGGAAGAGCCAGCTTTCCCCAGCATCATTGACTGAAGGCCAATATAAGTGTTATTCTCATTTTCTAGAAAATTTTTACTGTTGCTGATGAATATGACCATGTATGTAATTTCTAATGTTTTAAAGAACAAAGTATTATTTTTGGATCACAGTATCAATTTAGTTTTAATTTTTAAAAGCATTTTTTTTCGCTTTCTTCCAAAGGCTCTGAAGAACTAAAAATGACCCCAAATTTTGGTTCCCTCTTCGGATTTAGACAATGGGAGAAAGTAGGAATGGTCTTTATATCCTGGTGCTCATCAGTGTAGTGGAGGAAGGCTAATTTTGTTTACTGATCTCCAATTTTTAACTATATTTTATTTCTGAAACATTTGAAAAAAATGAATTATTTTGTGGTTACTGGTGAAGTAAGTTGTGTTGAGCCCTGGGGGAGGCAATGAAAAGATAAGGAGGATACTGGAATGCAATAAAACTTTTTCTTTTTAGTGATTGTGTGTCATATTAGCTTAGAAGACTTTATTCCCATTATCTTGCTATTTTTGAATAAATGTCTATTCTAAGAGGGCTATGGAAGTTATAGTAACTTGGGTCAATATAAATTACTTTTTATGGTGAATGCATTTAAGATAGGATACTTATTTGAATAGATAGCACATTCTGAAAAAAACATTTTTATTCTGTGTTTTATACAGTATTTGGAATTCATGATTAATTTGCATGTTTCATTTACAATACATTTAAAAGCCCCACTGAATGAATAGCTGGTAATTAGGTGATTGACATATTCCCCCACTTGACAATCACACACACCAGTAAATTGCCCTCTTTTCCAAGAGTATCTCCAATAAATAGTAGAAACTTCCCCCTGCAAATGTTGTTCAGCAAAATTCTAAAAGATAAGAGATACTTTATTCCCACAAATTGAGAGTGAATACTCACACTGGAACGTCTCTGTCTTCCTGGATGTTTTATGAAGTACTTCCAGATCTCTGATGGAATGTAACTCTGTTCTACTTAAGTAATTAAATGTGAGTATTTAAAGAGTTTTGATCAGCAGGTAAGTGAAGGAATTTTTAAATATGGGGTACCTCTATATTGTGAAAGTTACATATAGAAAAATAACTTGTTTTATGTATGAGTAATTGTTATTCTAAATCTCAAATACCAGAGAAGTTATTTTTGTTCTTGACTACTAAATTTCTCTTAGGAATACTTTTTGTTTTGTTTAATTTCATATCTCTGTGGGAGAATGCCGAGTTTAGTACCATAATATAGGTAAAAATTATCTTGAAGCCTAACTTTAAGTTTTGATGCAATAAAGGGAGAGTTACTCTGCTATAAATACCATGGTGCAGTATTTATATTCATTTTATAAGTAAATTAATGTTTAGATCACCATTATACTGTCTATATGTTTTATAGGTAAAGCTATTTATTGAGCTATACTTATATTTTTCCCTTGGCTATTCTTATTTTTTACTTACAATTTGCAAACAACAAAATACTTAGATTTAGGTATAATTTGATGTGATTCAATGAGCTAAATATTCAATAAGCCACATTCCCATCAGTACATAAAATAGTTTCGTGACCTTAGAACCATTTTGTGTACTAATATAATACTTTTTAAAAAGTATTATAATATTTTAGGACTTCCAATTTAAAAAGTAGCAGAGGTCCATGAAGTGGCAATCAGAGAAAACCTTTTAATTTATCTGGTGCTTACCAAATGAAAGTATGATGGAGAAAGGTAGATACACTGTTGTCAGCATCTTAAAATTTGAGACTCTGTTTTGTGCCAGGTACTCTTTTAGCCTGTGGAATAGACGTCCTATGAATACACAAATACTCTCACATGTAAGCTATTTACATAAAGCAATACCCCTCCTCCCATTGTGAGTAAAGTGAAATGATAGGCAAAGACCAACCAGGTAAATTAAAACTAAAAGAAACAGATTGTAATATCAGTGCATGTAAGTAGAGTCAACATGAAAAACATTATATGAAATAAACTTTGTATCTTTTATAATAGAAATATATCTTTTTTTCAATTGCCCTTGAAACATTTACCAAAATTTATTCTATGTTGGTTCGACCTTATTGCTTTGTAACTAAGAAGCTATAGCTATTAGACCAAAGTGGGAATAAACAAATATATTTTTTTTTTAGAAAATAAGTATAGAGAACCTTAAAACTTAGAGAGAAAGCAAAATTGTACTTAGAAATTCACAATTTTAAAAGCCATGACCATGAAAAATTTCTGGCTTAGTAAGAAAAAAAAAGATTGCAGGGTGATTTGGAAAATAGCGTATATTTTTACATCTTAAAACAAACAAACTGTACAGTCTTACAATAAAGTAGTTCAGGACCACAAATTCCACAAAGAAATCTATAATCTTTATAAAATATAGAAGAAGACTGAAGAAATATACTATGTTTGTAGGTGTTCAGACTAAGCATGGTAAAAATGGCAGTATTTCCATGCTGAATGTTTTGAAGCATGTTTCTAGATAACTCTTTAGTGTTTATTTGGAAGACTGACTAAACAAGACAGTGTACCATATATTACACAGAGAATCCAAAAAAAAAAATTTAATTAAATAGGTATATAGGTATATTTTATGCCTGTAAGTAGATCTAAAAAATATTAAACCTTAATAGCAGTCAAAGAAAGACAAATAGTGAGATGCCAGTTAGCAGAAATTAGAAATGTTAATGCTTGAATGTTATCAAAAATTTATTAAGGGGGGCAGTAAAATTGATTTATACTTTGGGATAGAGTAAATTTAGAAATTTTTTTTTGTGAATCCAAAAGTATTCATTCATAATCCTTGCTTGATGAAACTAGTAATTGCACTTTTTTAATTACAAAAAAATGACATCTAGCAATGTGGAATTGTTAAAATAAATTTTAAGTAAAAGTAAAGTTAGGTACAACTATTGAATATATTTAATAACATGAAAAAATTACCAGGTGCAATATCAGTTGAATTATAACATTCTGATATTTTTTAATTGGACATATTTCTGAAAAGGACATTATTGTTTATTAAATTCCGAATTTTAGGAGAATGTAAAATAGATTCTTTAATCTTTGTCTATGACAATCAGGAAATACACCAAAATATTGTATTTCTTAAGTTAGAATATATCGAATTCCTCTTTTCCCTTCTATTTTGTGATCTCTATACTTTCTATAATGGTTAGAAAACAAATGAGTTAGTACTCAGAAGTACACAACAACAAACTTTGGTTGTCACCAAATTTGAAAATCAAAATAATTTAATAATCTTAAAAAAATAAGCTTAGGTAAGCCCTGTTGGAGTAGTGGTTTGGTCAGTTACACCCCAGAGAAGTACAGGCTACCTACATGCCGAGGTTGATGCCTGGAACAACTAAATACAAACAAAATTTAAAATGCTACTTCCTCCTCTCTCTTCCCGCCTACCTGCTTGCCTGCTGTCATTTCTGCGTGCATCTTTCCTTTAAAAAATAAGCTTATAGGTACATTTTAGACTTATATTTTTTCTGGCCCTATCTTTAGAACTGGAACTCACACCTGGAACTCCCAGTGCTGAAAATTATGCTATTCTGCCTCTAATAATTTTTGATTGTGGTCCAGGACAAGGCAGAGCATTTTGATGAGGAATCCGCAACTTAGTTCTATTTATTTGCTTTTCCAGGAAGAGGATTTTATATTTTTTTCCAGAGTAAGTTGACTGATTAAGCTTGCCCATGTCACATATATTATTAGAGGTTTTTCAGAGAAAAAATGTTTTTGCTCTGTAACTGACTTTCACTAATTTCCCTTCTCTATACTTGGTAAATTAAGTTTGACATTTTTCCTTTTTTATTTACTAATTTATGACCATCTCTTCCATCCTATCCATTCGTTCCAGTGTTGAGAATAAACATGAACTTACCCATGACTCCAGTTCCTTGGCATCTGTCCTTTGCAGAGCTCATAAGTTGCTATCCAAGTTAATTATTATGTCAAGGTTTAAATTTGGTGAGTGGAGGGGTTGTGGATAAGGACGCATAATCTTTCAGAAAACCAAGCTTCCCTAAAGAATTCAAGTAAAAAGAGGACTTCATTCCTTACTAAAGCAATGCAAAATGACAGAAAGGATTACAGGTATGAAATCGCATTTTACAAATTGAAAATTTAATTGGATCACAATGTAATCTATAATAGTATATGATGTGAAACTCCTATGCTGGAAGAGCTTTTATCTATCAAGTATAGGATAAAATTGGAGCACAGAGTCCTTTGTACATTGATGTGGTTTAGTGTCATAGGTTATACTGAACACACCTTTCTTTAAAGACTGTGTGGAACATAATAGTAGCAAAAGAGCTTTGACAGAATGATAATATGACTTTTAGACCTGAGCAGGTGAATTACTTGACATGATTCCTCTGGGTGCAGTGAAATTTTTCTGTGTACAGGAAGGAAAGAGTCTTGATATTTATAAACCATAGACTGTGGTTTATTGTCCTCACTCACAGTCATAGACAGACATTTCAAATAAATCACAGTTTAAAAACACAGCGGCCTCCAAATTTCTCTGTCCATTTTTGTTCCCTCGAATGTGAATGGGATGGAAGATTTGGTCCCTGTTTATTGTTTGTCTCATGTGCTCTGTGCTGTAGTGTAGGAGTGCTTTCCCTATGTTTTTATAAGGATATAAAGAACAATATTTTGCATTACACAAAGTTTTCCATTATTTGGAGGTCATTGTTATTTAACATGGAAGCAAAATAGTGTGACTTCTTCCCTGAAGTTCCTCTTCCCTGGATATGACTGAATCCGGCAGAAGTTCATGTTTTTCTCCTCTCTTTTTCTCCTATCTGTGTAGGAATACATATTTAATTACACAAAAGGGCTATCTACACAGACCTCATTGATTTTTGAAACATTTTGTTGCTCTTTATTTGTGTCAGACATGATTATAAGCATGTTGTATTAATTATTTAGTACTCCCACCTATCCATGAAGTTTGCGATTAATATCCCCGTTTTATAAATGACGATCTTGTGGGTCAGAGAGGTAACATTGTCAAGGTCACATAGCTTGTAAGCTACAGAGTGAACCAAGCATTCTGGTTTCAGAGTATAATCTCATAACCACTATCCCGTTAGCATCTTTCTTTCTGTCTTGTCTCCTTGAAGCAGTATGTATAAAGAGAAGTGACTTGCTTAAAAATAACTAAAAAAAAAAAAAAAAAAAAATAGGTGAAGGATTTGAATAAACATTTCTCCATAGAAAATATACAAATGGTCAGCAAACACATAAAAAGATGCTCAAGATCAAGTAACTGCTGATACTGGCCACAACATGGATGGAGCTTGAAAATATTGTGCCAAGTAAAAGAAGCTGCACACACAAGGCCACATATTGTATGGTTTGATTTATATGAAATTCTCAAAATGTATAAATCCATGGTGACAGAATGCAGATTGGTGGCTGCCAGGGGTTCTGGGACGAATGAATGGGGAGCAAGTACTCAATGGGTATAGAGTTTCCCTCCAGGGCAATGAAAATGTTTTAGAACTATGTAGAACTGGTCGTTGCATTATATATTGTGAATATGTTAGGTGCTGCTGTATTATTCATTTTCAAATGTTTATTTTTTTATGTGGATTTCACCTCAATTAAATTTAAAATAAAATTAGCTGACTAAGATATCACCAACCCACTGTTATTGCCTCAGTAGCAGCATTTATAAAGCACATGCTCACATGTACTGTGCCAGAGAGCATGTTAGATTAACACTGTCATTAGGACCCTTGTGTTGAGTACATAACATGCACGGGGCACAAGAACGAATGTAATTCCCAGATTCCAGGAACCTACTTCCTCCCAAAATTAACAAGGACACATAAATTAAGAAGGCTCTGTGTTGATTGAGCAGATAGTAAATAAAGATTTGCATTTTGGGTAAGTAAAGGGATGGTCACAGTGAGCAGTGAGAAGGGAGTTACCAGACTTAATGCATGTTCAGGCAGCATGATGCTATCTTTCCTCTAATTAGGGTAGGTTTCAGGTCACGCATATTGGAACAAATGCTTCAGTGAGAGAAATGCCTGTGAAAGAGCCCCATACAAATCCGTACCTTTTTTTTTCCCCCCTTTATAAACATGAAAGGAAAATTTCATTGTGGGGCCAGGAGCAGCCTACGCCCAAAAGGATAGTACTTTTCTTTTTTAAAAAGGGAGCATTTAGGACACAGTGAGATGAAGTGGGGTCACAGATGAACCTTGCCCTGAATTCTTTACCTCTTCAATGCAGATATATACGTGCAGGTACATTTGAGTCTAACACAGGTTACTGGACGTGTTGATTCAGCAATATCTACATTTCCAGGCTTTTTTCCCCTAGACTTGGAGCAATTGATAGAAATATTTACTTAAAAAGGTGTAAATTATGTTTCCAAGTATTTCTTTACTGTCTAGTTGGGGAAATGACATATACGTAAATTTTTTAAGTAAATTTAATTATCAAAGTTAATCCACCCTCTACCCTCCCTAACTCCCATTCACTTTTGTCAATTTTCAACTAACTTAACCTGAAAAACTCATTGCCACTCTCTGGGGTCTCTTCAGTTTTCACTGAATCTTGACCAAGAATTTTGCTGGCTTGAGACCATTAGGTCGGAGAGTCTTTCAACTGTCCATTTCTTCTCACCCCACCTCTGTCCACCCCTCCACTCTTGGCTTGTCAGAATCTCCTCTTTCATCTCCCTAAGACCCCAAGAAATGATGTCTTCTTCTGCTTTATAGATCCCATTCTTAGTTACGCTTCCAGGATTCTATACTATTCTCTCTTATCCATCTTTAAATGTGGTAGAGTCTCTTCTAAGGACTCCAGAGAAGACTGTCCCCTCTCCAGAGAAGTCTGGAAAAAGGGAAAAAGTAGAAAGAATCTACTAGAGAGGAAAAAAGTAGAAAAATGACTCTGTCCTACCTCTTTCTCTGATTGTCTTTGAATCAGTCTTTTCTTCACAACTATTGTCTACGTTCTTGGTTTTTACATCCTGGCTTCCCATTGGGTCACCTATCCATGGTAGTCAAGCATTCAGGTCCTTGACTCTGTTGAAACTTCTCTAATTGAAGTTACCCACCAATGTCTGTTGCCAGAATCTAATGAATCCTTGATCCTCTTTGTATTTGACTGGCAACGTGTGTAGTGTGGATGACTCTTTTCTGGCACAAGTGACTCCATATTCCCCAGTGTTCTTTCTCTACTTCCTTCCATATTTGTGGACTTCATTCCCACCCTTCCTTTCCTCTCTCTACACTCTCTTGGGGTGATATAGTTAGTTCATGTAGATTCACTTACCATCTATGTGTGATTGCTCACCAAATTTAACCTGTGTTTGCATTATCATTTATACTTCAGGGCTAGCACAGAACCTGGTACACAGAATGGAGTTAGTCTTTTCTGAGTGAATGAATAGTGTGGTAGATAGATGTTTTTGTTAAAGCACCGATCACTCTCTCAAAGATGGTGATACTGTAATTCTTGCTAGTATCATTATTTACACTCTACACAAATACAGACTTTATATGAACAGGGACATTGTCAGTCTTGATCACTGCAAGGGCTGTGTGCCTGATAGGATCTCATGCAATGTGAGTCTTCCAGGAAATTCTGGTGCTAGAATCACTCTTCAATGGGCCTGGCTTTCTTGGTGGCTGAGTGTTTATCTATGTGCTCCTCATGAAGGTGACCCAGATGTCACTGAGAACCATGACTGGTATACTCTTGTTTCACCCTAGTCCTACCAGTGCTACCCCTGCCTATGTTAGGTATGAAGTTAGAATCTTTTCTAAGAAATCTATCTTCCTTCCTCCCTTCTTCCCTCCTTCCCTCCCTTTCTCCTTCTCTCCCTCTCTCCCTCCTCTCTTTTCTCCCTCCCTCTCCTCCACCTTCTTTTGGCAGGCTGTAAGGAAAGGATTAAGCAACAGGGCTTTGTTTTATAAGGTTGGAACTGATGGAATTTGGAAATGTCAGGTCTCACCTCATGAGAACAGTTTTATTTTTATACCTTTTTTCTTCAATTCCCTTTCAAAGGACCCTTCTGGGAGAAACCAGCTCAACCCTTTGTGCAGAGTTAAACATTGTGGTAAGAACTGATTGCTAGGGTGGGAATGAAAGGGAGGGAACCCAGCAAAGAAGCACTTTCCTTCTTCAGTGTTCCTTTTATTAGGAGGCTTTCTTCTTTAGATCTCTGAATATTGGGTCTTTCACTCTTGGAGATTATTGTTTTCCTAGGACCTTCAATCTTTTTTGCCTTTTCCTGGAGATCCTAAGGTACAACTGATTGTGATTTTTTTTTCTGAACTCTTTCCAACTATAGAGAACACACACAGTTGTGCACTATGAACGCAGTATCCCCCAGGTCTCATAATTATTTTCTTTCCCTCACTTTTTTCTGTTTCCTTTTCAGTTGTCGTTCCACTCATTCCTTTCATAAAATGACAGCAGCTAAATTTATTTATTAAGATGCTAATGTGTTCCCTTTTAAAGGGCATCTAAATTCATAAACATTGATCAGAAAAAGCTTATCCGAATTTGTGTTTTTATTGAGAGCACTTTAATTAAACAAAAACTGGAAAAAATAATCAACCAGACCCGTATGCTTCTTGCAAAATCTGATCTGTTTCCCCATCTAGTAGACTGATCTGATTGCCTTTATTTCCAAGTTCCAAGAGTGATACAGGTAAACAGAGATGAGAATGATTTTGTAGTGAATATGTGTAAGTCTGTAAAATACAAGTATAAATTGCTTCAAGAACAGTAAATTTTTTTTCTATTTCATGAATGCTTAGTAGCTTTATAAGGACATGACCATATTGTCATATTTTGGTAAGCTGTAGCCTTTCTACTTGATAAGCTTAATTATTTTCAAGGTCATTTCTTTTTATAAAATCCAGGCAAGCTGGAAAATGTCAAGCAGTCTACAAGCATTGAATGAACTTCTGTCTTCATCATCATTTTATAGTCACATATAGTTTTGAAATTCCAAGTTACAGCCAGTCATTGAATATAAAAGTCATAATATTAGAAACATGGCATATATATTATCTCTTCATCCAGTAATGCTGCAAGTATCTTTCAAATGAAAAAATTGTTGTGCTCCTGGAGTATGAATATTTAAAGAGTCAGATTAACAATACAGATGAAGGTAATTAACCCCAATAGGTAGCTGTAATAAGATAAATGTAATTGGGACATATAGCTGAATGGATTATGTACTTAGCCTCTAAACCACTTAGAATATATTAAGTAAGCTGCTTGCACCCTACCATTTCAGGCGAAAACAGCTTTTCTTTGTCTAAAGCTAGTATTTAGTGACATGAGATCTTTACTCTAAGTTGTAATGATAACACTTAAATATTAAGTCTAATTGTTCTTTATGCAGGTAGGGTTCATGACTTTTATGGGAATTCTGACATACCAGTGTACATTTGGAATAACCCTCACATTTTACTGTGCTTGAGATTTGAAGAATTCTTAGCAAGACTAAGATTAAGAAATCTGTCCTCAAGATTCAGATTTTTGCTGCCGCCAGCTGTTAGGAAGTGCTGGTTATTTTGTAATGATGCCTGAAAACCATAGACGCCTCAGCATTGTGCAAATGTGGGTTCAGAGGTAGCACAAAGATGCCAGATACTTACAAGTAGGAGATAAGCATTTAAAATACTCAGTAGCACTCATACCTGTCCTATTGTTTTGAAAAGAATGAGTGCACCCTCCGTGGCAATACCATGTTCAGATCAGTTGGCTGCTCTCTTTAGACATTCGTTATGTCCTGAGCCCTGTCTCTGAGGCAAATTCCAGCTATCACTTGTGCCGGGCTTTGACAGACTTCTTTTTTCCAGAAAAATCCTCTTCTATGCTGATTTTCATTAGCTTAACCTCGTTCCAGATGGGTTTTTTGAAGTAATTGAAGACTCTCCCTTCACTGAGTAAACTTGGAGATACTCCCTCTTCAATTAGTGGTCATGTTTGTCTAGTGTTACTTCCATCTACAGCCTCTTTTTCACCTTAGAAACATTGTTCCCACAGTGAGAGATTCACCAAGGAAAAAAAGGAATGAATGTGTTTAATCAGTCAGATTCACTGTAACTTGATTCAACCTCACTTATTTGTTCTGGAAGCTCATAATCCCAGCCACACTCCCCCAGACTGTATATAGACTTTTAACCTCTGTGTGAATGTTCATCTTTTCATACTTCCCCTACCAACTCAGGCACGCACACACCCACACACCCATGCACGCGCGCACACACACACACTGTTGCTGGCCAACTTCTAAATTAAAAAGGAACTGACTCTAATCCATATACATTAATACTGGCAAACCTCCCATCCTCTGACTCAACCTGATAGTCCTCCTATTAAACTACACTGTCTTATAAGACCCTGGCATTCTTTATCATAAAGCACTTCTCACTATTGTATTATCTTAAATGTTTAATCATTGGTTTAATTCCTTCAGAGTAGGAGTAATGTCAGTTTTGATTGCGAGTATAACCCTAAGGTTAGCCTCATGTCTCATGTATGGCACACTTGCTACATTTTTGTTGAGTGAACAAATATTATTAGCATGTCACAATTGGCATTCATATATTTGGTTTGAAAGAAGCCATCGATTTAATTGGAGAAAAATAATATTAAGTCCTGGATAGAGGCCAGCAGTCATAGCCATGGTTTGAGGGAAAAATAAGGATTTGGGAAGATAAAGTCCTACCTGAGAATCATTTAAAATATACTCTTCTTGGGCAGATCTGTACTTGATCATCTTTTCAGGTTTTGGAAAAAAAGATTTTAGGTCATGTATTGTCAAGAACTGGTTGAACAGCTGTTATGGTGTAGGTACGGTGCTAGGGTCTGTGGATATATCTGTTGGTGGAGGCATAGGAGTGAATCAGTGATGGCAAGAGCGCATGATGTGCTGGGATAGAGTGCACTCAGTGTTAGATAGGGGAGCAGAAAAGCCATCTGAATCAGATGTGAAAACTTGAGGACGCTTTCTGGAAACAATGATGCCTGAATTGCTTTTTGAAGGCCTCATAGAAGATAGTTTTAGAAGAGCAGGTGCAGCGAAGAGAGGGCAGTGAAATGGAGAGAACAGTATATGTGAAGTTGGAGAGAATACAACAGCATGGCACCTAGAGGAATAGTGGCAGCTTAGTCCTACTGGTGCTCGGGGCAGGTTGGCAGTGGTACAAGGTAGGCCGGGGGTGCAAGCAGGGGCAGTCAGAAGAACTCTAACTCACAATTAAATGAGTTTATGTCCAAAGCCACTGGGTCCCAGAGAGGCAGCCTCTCTGGGAGACAGACCTTACTAACTACACTGAAAACAATCTGTCATGCTTGGCAGAGTGCTGTTGAAAGACACCAGGTGTGCCTTCCCAGCTGCATTTGCATTTGCAGATGACTCTGCTTTGAGGTGCTGGATGGGTGCTGAGGAGTGAAGGGAGGAATGAGGCTTACCTAGAGCAATTGCCAGAACACTGGGCTGGGCTGACTTTAGTACTTGGTGGTCTCAGCACGCAGGGAGGTCGTGATCAGGGTGAGGAGTAAACACAGCCCCACCTGCCCTGCAGAACACCAGATGAGCCCTGCCCAGCCTCATGGGATTCTTTCACCATCTCCTTTTCAAATGTTTTCTGATTTTTAAATGATGGCTTATCCTGAGGGTAAAGTTGGAGCACTTTCCTGGTGCCTGCCCACGGGAGTCACCTACAGCATCCTCACTTGCTGCTGCATCTGCCTTCCTCAGATGACACTTGGGACTTGCTGGAATTGTGTGAGGTGTCATGTAAGTTTAGTTTCGACAACAGCCACCTTCATAATGCCCTGCTTGCTCCATTTTCCTGGCTTTATTCTCTGATTCCTCTGGAAACTCAATTACCTTTACTTCATTATGCAGAGCAATTTAACTCTCAAACATCCTTAGGCTCTGGGCCTACCTTTGCAAATCCAGAAGCTCATTAATGTTTCACAACACTGAAGAACTGGCAGGAGCTTTACAATTTCAGGCCTTTCTTGTCTCCCTCCCCAGCTATCTCAGAGTGAAAAGGAGCAGGATACACATCAAATTCCCAACAAATCAGAATTTCATACTCCCAAACCTCAACATCAGAAAGTGATAGTCAGTTTCAATTTTAAGAATTGTTTTCTTTCTTATACATATTCGATAAGTAAAGAATCATATGCAATCACTCTATATAGAACTTCCAAATAAATGAAAATATTAGAACAAATATGAAGCATTTCTCATAAAAGGGAGTGAATTGGACTGTAGGTAATAATCCGGATGGGTTTGGAGGAATGAGTTCGGGCGGTTCAATATTCAGAGGTATGTTGTGAAAGCAGGGAAATGAAGGCGGCCAAAGAGGACAGGGGTTAAAAGTGTGAACTTGGAATCAGAGCAACCTAAGATTAATTGTGTTTCTTCTCCTTCCTGACTTTGTGAATTTAGGTGAGTCTGTTAAGCTAAGAGTTTACTTCCTTATTTGTAAAATAAAGTTAGTCCCCACCCCTTGGAGTTACAGGGAGATTTAAATGAGATGATGTATAAAACTGCTTCTTCACGTCACCATATCCAGAACCTAGGGAGCCCTGAATACCGTGAGCTCTCATTTCATTAACAGGAACTGTGTTCCTGGCTGTTCGTCACTCGTATGTGATGGTCTTCTTTACAGGTGAAGCCTCTGTCATATCAGGGACTTTGTATTTCCCTGGCCCTGCCTAGGAAGCTTTGGCAGACCCTGCTTTTAATAGGCGCATAACTATTTATTCTTTCTGCTCACAGAAATCCAGGGGTTTTTTTTTGTTTTGTTTTGTTTTTGTTTTTTGTGGGGGTGTTATGTAAGGGTCATACCAGTTAAAAGCTCAGAGCTGTCTTTGCAAGCTGCTTTCTAGTAGCTGTAGGACAGTGTTTAGAGCAGATGGACATTTATGAACAGGACTTCAGGTAAGTTAGTTTCTGACATGAAGACATTAACTGGGTTGGCTGGTGGAGCCTGTGTTTCTTCTTCACCAGAACATTCCTTTACTGCTCAGCAGTAGATAGGTCCTCTGACTGAGTTTAAAGAGGACACCTGCAGACCAGGAGCTGCAAAGGGAAAATGATAAGGAACTTGTTCGTCAGTGGCATCGTGGGGCCCCTCTGAATAGAAGAGCCTCCTCTTTGGGTAAACCATATGATTTGATATTCTGTTGTAAGCAGCTGAAGTTGATTCTGACTGTTCTGTACATTCTTCATCTACTACTTTTACAATTAAAAGAAAAATATGGCTGGCTGCTGCTCATCATTCAGGACTCAGTTGAAAAATAACTTCCACAAAGAGACCTTTCCTGTCAACCCATCTAAAATAGTTCTTCTTTAGACATTCCTGTGACAGCGGTGTTTTGTTGCCATCACATCATTAACGTTATCTGAAATCATCATGTTTATTGATTTCCTTTTTGGTCCTTTCTTATGTGCTTCTCATTGCCTGTAGAATTAAGCTTTATTAGAACAAGAACTTAGTAGGCTTTAGTGGGACTTGCTCATTCCTCTGTCTTCAGGGAGAACTGTGTTTGATTCAAGGCTTGCTTAGCAAAATTTCTTTTTATTTTAATATTTCTTAAATGAATATAGGAGGTATTTTCTAAGTTGAAGACTATTTAGTAGTCAGTAGCTAGTTGGGGAGAGGAAAAATAAATCAAAGTGAAATCAATAGACTGTTTATGTATATATATTCTGTGCTTGTGTGCACATTTGTAATTCAGATTAAAAAATTGAGCATTTATGTGCTAGGAATTTTAAGTACCTTTTAGCTTTCATATTTTTCAATAAAAGGGGTTACTAGAACTTTGGTGGTAGGTACCTTTGAGAAAGAGTGAACCTCTACTCTACCTAAAACATACACAGTGTTGTAAACCAATGTTACTTCCATAAACAACCAACACACAGAAAAAGCATGATAAAAATGTACACCTTCCTTTACTAGGTATTTTTAAAAAAACAAAAGTAAAGCCAGTTTTCTCTTTTAACCATTGTATATATGTTTGTTTATCCTAAAGTGTTTGCTCGAAATGAAATTTGAAATGTGTGGTAAACTTTCAAATAGAACTTCACTTCTATTCCTTGGAAAATGTTCTTTCACATATATCTCAGTGGTTTGGTGTCAAAACGTGCTATTTTGCATGTCAAGACCATCTTTTCCCTGACTGTGCATTTCAAAGACTGGCAGCACACAGAATGAAATTTTAGTGTCAGATACATGAATTACAAACCAACAGAACTGTTTCATTTTTCACAAATGATGGAGAAAGAGAGCTGGGGGAATAATAAGTCTATTTTTACCTTAACGTAGCAGCGTTCAGGATAAGATGTCTTCACTTTGAAGTCAGTCAGATCCTCAACTGCAGACCAATGTAGGTTTTAATAATTCATTCTGAAGCCTGCATTTCCCTGGCCTGTACTCTCTGAGTCTTTATTTATTTAGAGGGCTGTTTACCTTTTGCCTATATTCGCGGTGGTCCCTTCAATCTGCTATGCGTAATCAGTGGAGAATAAGCCCATTAACTAGAATAATTTCAGCATCTCAGCTCTTTATAACCTTCAACTTATTGAGATCCCACTGGCAATGTATTCCTTTATAAAATTCATCTTCCAGCTGAAACTTGTGTCCAGACACATAATGAATACAGTGGAGAAAATTACATTGATGTATACAGGATACTGTGGTATAAGAGTTCTCTAGAATGTTCATAAGGTGTTTAGGAGAACAAAAAAGAGGGCCATTCATATCAAGCTGAATAAGAAAGCTGCAAGAGTACTTCCCAGGAGAGGTTACCTTTGAGCAGAATTTGAAGGCTGAATAGGAATTGACTACATTGGAAAGGAGATCTGGGGTTAAAAGGTAGAACAAACCAGATTTGATGACTAATTGGATGTGGTGGCACAAAGTAGCATAGAATGACTCATGTATCTTGAATATAAGCACAATTCATGACAAAAAGACTCATAGGAGAGATGAGGGCCAAGATGAGAAGTTTATACAAAGACCATTTAGAGTTTAAACCTGTGCCTTCTATCTGTTTGAAGTAGCAGGGGATTTCTATTTCCAGCTTATAGCAGCAAACCTGAGAAGAGTGTGGCTTGGGAGAACCGACTATCAGTCGCTGCCCCAGGCATCACTGCAATAACAGAGCAGAGTAGTTATCTATATTCCCCCAATCCCACCCACCCCCTTACCATCCTGTTTTCACTTTTTTTTTGCCTCTGTTTACAGTTTATGCTTTAGTGTGGTCAGCAAAGTGTGCTCAGGAAGCTTTAACCACCCACAGAGCCAGATGAGAAAAGGGGGCAGAAAGATAGTAAATAACTTGCCCAAAAGCAAACAGCAGGCAAAAGACCATCCCACCCTGGGGCCCATGCTCTTCACCACACTTTATTTCCTGGCTTAAGAAATGCAGCAATTCTTTCTCTTAAGAACTCATGCCATCTAAAGATGGCTCTCAGTCATTAAGACACCCTGTGTAGGTCATTCAGGGAAAAAATGCTAAGAGACATTCCTCTCAAGTTGTTCCTTTAAACACCTATGTTAGATGCAAAAGACCTGGGTTAATACTAGGCATCCTCTGTAACATTATAGAGTCACCTGGATAGCTCACCCTGAAAATGGATAGAGCCTCCTCATGTCTCAGCAGCAAGCTCTGTCTTCTTTTCACAGGTCTTGTTTGTTTGTTTTTAATTCTACTGTAATTTGTTCAGTGTTTGATTCTGCAAAACACCAATGCAGCTCTATCAATCCCTAGTGGCATTGTTTTGAGGATCTTCAAACCAGACCTCTAGATTCTAAGCTCCTTTGGACAGAGATTAGGCCTTATTTGATTTTATGTCTCTAACTCTTGACAGAGTACCTCACAAATAACAGGTCTTTAATATTTATTGAATCAAAGAAATAGGTCTTTGTGAATTCACGTTTGATCATAGCCCTGATGTAGAACTTCTATTCATGGGAAAATATATTTTCAGCTTCCCAAGAACTTAGTTATAATCTTTAGAAAGTTGACAGATGGCATCCCAAAAGTTCCTTTGTTAGCTGAGACCCTGATTTTTTAAAAATTTGATTTCTTGCCATGGTTAGTTGCTTGTCCTCTGCTCTCACTAACTATCCCAATGGCAGTATTTTTGAAAGTATTTTTCATGTTGTTTTATTTTCCTCTACCCCTTTGTTATCTATTTCTCAGATTTCTGAGACTAGTACTGTCTGGTGAGAGGGTCATGACTAAATTTACTTGCAATGGTGACCAAGTTCAAGAATGTTTTTTTGCATGTACTAAATACATAATAATCAAGTTAGGTATTTGGAGTCCAAAGTCAAGGCAAATCTCCCAGATCGTAACAAGAATTAAAAAAAAAAAAATCTGCCCGTGTGCCCAGGTGGCTTAGGTGTTAAGTCTGTGACAGGGTGTATAGACTGTAGCCCAGAGACTTGAGTCATGACGTGGGCCTGGGGGTGGTAGGGAAACAATGGAAATTGAAAAAATAAATTCAAAAAATGCTCCTTCCTCCTCACTCTTCCTGACTGTCTTCATTCCTCTATTAAAAAAAAAAAAAAATCCGTCCTTATAATGCCATGTTACGCTTATTTGTGCTCTGCCTCTCATGCTCACTGAAAATCTTGAGAGCAGGAAGTGGGTATTATTCACTGTTGCTGCCAGCATCTCACACAAGTGTTTGGTGAGAGATGAATCAATAAATGAGTGATTATATTTTCTTCTCAGCTTTGATGAGAAATTATTTGGTGATCAAACTATTTGGTTTGATCACTTTTTCTTTATAGTGAGAGTAGTTTTTGATTACTGTAGAGAAGAGCTGTTTGATGGGCTAGAAATTTAATATTTTTATTTAATCAAAATATATAGGAATCAGTCAGTGAACTAGTCTTGCTGGGTTGCTGTTTGAAAAAGAAAAATATGGAATGAAAGGAATGGAAATGATCTGCTTTATCTTTTTTATGTCTTCAAAGAATTGGAATTTTCCAGGGAGAAAATGCTAAAGATCAAGCAGTAATCTTTTTTCCTTCTTAAAGTAATGCTAGACTAATTGCCGAAGCATAATTATAATTTTTATTACTTTTCTGAGTTCCTTTCAAACTCTTAATCAGATGTTCAGCTTGTTTTGGATAAAGGAGTTTGGGAGTGAAGAAAATGAATTCATTAATTCATTTTGCTGGTTCAGTGTAATATTCGTTTTATAATAACTTCATTTCTTTAATATGTTGTCATTGTCGTAAATTATGTGTAGAAGCAATAAAGCATAAACTTTTCCTGTGTTATGGTGCTTTTTGTTGCAAAATTTGTGGAGCTTTCAAGTTTAGAAAATTGTCCTGCATAAGTAAGTACTTTGATAATTACAAAATGTTAAGTACTTTACTATTGCTTTTAAAAGAAAAGCAAGGAAACATCATCAGAACTGAGACTCTATTAAAAGAAAGATTAGGTGCAGCCTGGTGGCTTAATGGTTAAGTCTGCTGCCTCCAACAGGTACAAGCAACATATATCCCAGGGGTCGGTATTGCCAGAGCCAAGATGAGCAACCAAGATGAACAACTAAATAAAAAAGAAATTTTTAAAAAGAAAGATTAATTAGGAGGGCTGTTGACTTTGTCTGCTAAGTCTTTTTAACACCATTGCTGAAGCTTTATAAATAGCCTTGTAGTGAGTAATACACGTCCTTCTGTGCTATGAACCAGGGAGAGACTTTGAAGACTTAAGACCTGAACCACTTTATCAGTATAAACTGATTTCTCACTGGAACAAAACCTGGAGCTCAGTAGAGTAGCATTAGGAGAAACTTGGTTCCTTGATGTCTCACTTTGCCAAAGAAGTTGTCTATTAAATAACTTTTAAAGGTTTTATTGGAGATGCAATTAGAATAGATAAGTCCAAAGATTCTGGAGCCACTAAGGCTCTAATTGCTTTTATTGCTTCAGTCAGTGAACATGTGATTGGCTATAGAGACAAAACCATGACAGTGTTTTGCTGTTAGTGAACTTGCAGCATATTAAAGCCACAGAAATGTAGAACAGAGTACTAGAGGGTGGGAGAGTATGTAAAAAGGAAATATGTAGGGCTGGGGTGGGGGTTGAAGGAAACAATAAAACAAAACAAACATCTTATGACTTTCATGCAAGGGGTCATTGGAAACAAAAGGAAAGTTAGATTTAGTGCTTAATACTGTCACAGTACATATAAGAAAATATTGAGTATTTGAGAAATAGAGATAAGAGTAGAGATGTTTCCTTAAAGATATGACTATGAAGAAAGAAATAACATTTTGTAGAGGTTAATGGAATTAAAGGAAGGTTTTGTTTTGCCTTTTTTCTTTTTTTCTTTCTTTTTTTAATTTAAGGAAAGGTGCAGGTAGGAATGAAGGCCAACAGGCGGGCAGGCAGGGAGAGCAAGGAGAAAGAAACATTTGTTTTTAGTTACTCATCTTGGATGTTCCCCCTGGTCCTGGGTCTTGGGATGTATGTGGACTGTGTCTGGTGGCCTTATCCACTCGGCTACCAGTTTTAAGATGGTAGATTGAGCAGGTTTTTGACTGAAGAGTAGTAGTCACAGAGGAAAAAGGACAAAAGATAAGGAACTAGAAGTTAGGATTGCTGGAGCAAGGAAGGCAGGAGGGAAATGTAGACCTCAGAAGAATGGGTTATCCAAATAGGAGGAAGCCTATTCCTCCAAAAATGTGAAATTGAAGAATGGATATACATGCTGTTCATGGAGATTACTTGATAGCAGGATTGTGACTTCTGTTTTCTCTGTGAAATTGAAAGCAAGATTATCTGCTGAGGAAGAGAACACACAGAGGATTGGGGCTTGACCAGAGAGAAAGAGGCTTTAGAGAACTGAGCTCATAATTTGGACCATGAGATAGGATTCCACGGTCACATGCAGTTAGATGGGTAGATTGGGTACCAGGCATTAGTCCACTGATTTCCATGGTTTTCTCCATTGGCGCTTACTAGCAGCCTGGTGTTATTACAAATAAAATTTGTAAACACTAATTAAGTGGTTACTTTATATCAAGCACTCACCCAATCTTTACAACAATGTGATAAAATAAGCTACTATTGCTGTATCTCCATTTTGCAGATGTTCCCTGAAAGGTTAAATGCATGGGTAAGTGTGCTATAGTAAAGGAGTAACAGGGTTGATATTCAAGTATAGTATTCACTTGTATTTTCCCGGTTTACAGCAGGAGCAGTCATCTACTTGACTTTGCATTCTGCTGAGTAGACGAGACAGGAATACAAAAAGCAAAGGAGTCGATGGTGCTGATAAAAGAGGGGTTGGAATGATGCCCCTTGGGATACAAGTGAGCAGGAAAGGGAGTGTAGCTGGACCGGGAACAGGGGTTAGACTTAGGCATTTGGTGTACTTGCAAAACAGAGAGTGTCCAAGGGACTAGAGTTCCACGGGACTGGTTACCTAAAGGAGGAAGGTCACAGTGGGTCTGCAGAGTGGGGCAGATTTTTCATCCAAAGTATACCTTTGGAATTTACTTCTTCTGGAGCAGTCTATTTCTTTTTCTTTTTTTTTTTTTTTAAAGCATTGGGTGTTCTTTTGGGCATTATTTTTGACTATTTAATCCATATACATTTTATTACTCGTAGAAGAAGCACTTAATATTTGAACTATTTCAAGTTCTACTCAAAGGACCAAGGAGAGAATATAAGTATCAATAGGAAAGAGATACACTAGCACTAGTATGACTCACTTGGGAAATAAACACTTCAGGCAATAACAGGACTTCATGTAGTCTCTTGCACAGTGAACTGTGTGATGAGTTTATTAAAACATTTTGGCCTTTAGAGCCCCCAGGGTAAAATTCATTGACTGAATCTTCATCCACCCTTATACACAGGGAGGACCAACAAGCACAGAACAGTAATTTATGTGAGTTACCGGGGCATAGCGATACTGAATGATATGACAAAACATTTTCTTCAGTCACTTTACCTAGGAAGAGACTTGACAGACATCAGTCAGGTGCTCACTCTAGAGCAATTTGAGGAAACAAGAGAAACTTTAAAACTAGTTTCATGAGTATTCTCAGACTCAAAAGAACATTTAATCATAGAGCAAGAAGAGACAGGTTTGAATAGGGAACATTCAGGAGTTTATTAGTTTTCCCTTACATGATCATAAAAATTGATTATATATTAGGCTAAATAAAAATCCTAATAGTTGCAGTCCCCCAAACTGAAAAATTAATAGTAAAAATATAACCTCACCCAAAATCTAACAACTTGTGAATTTAAAAATGCTTTTTCTACATAAGTCAAAAAAAAAACAACAAAAAACCTTGGTTGAGAAGAACAAAGGGAGAAAGCACATGTGTTCCTTGATCTTTGTAGAAAATTGGATTTTAAATCATCCCAGGCAGAGTCAGTGTTACTTTGGCTTGAGTCAGACCATTTCTTGTAGTTAGGACTTGGAGGAGAAAGATAAACTTTGGTATATACTAATGCTTCTCAAATTCTTTGATCTTAGGATCCCTTATACTTTTCAAAATTTTTGAGAGTCTTCAAAATTATTTAGGGCCCCCAAAAATACATTTTTATATGGATTATGTCTGTTAGATCATTCTCATGTTAGGAATGAAAACTGAAGAATTTAAAACTATTTATTCATTAAGAAGAATAAATCCATTCAGTGTTAATATAAATGTTTTACTGAAAAATAACTGTCTTTTTTAAAAATAGTGAGAAAAAGGTTGTTTCATAGTTTGAAAATATTTTTTATGTCTGGCTCAACAAAAAATAATTTTGCTTTGATATCTACTTATACTCTCAGTCTCTTGTATATCAATAACAGGTAACCTGGAAATCTCTGTCTACTCATGAAATGATGAGAGTGAAAAAGGCAAATAAGAACATAGTATTGTTTTAAAAATAGTTTGGACCTCAAAAGCTTTCTAAAAGGGTGTTTGAAAGCTTCTGATATACACATTCAAATCTTATCAAATAAGTAAATAAAATTACTTGATGTGAATTCCAGAGTCATTTATCTCTTTGTTAATTCCCTCAAAGACTATAGCTTGATCATCAAAATTAAATCTGCTTTTATTCAAAAGCCTTTATTGAGGAAGTATACCTAATCAAATAAAATTGTTATTCTGTTCTTTCGAATGAAATTACTTGGAATTTAATGAGTAAAAGCCTCACTCAGTGTCTGAAACGTAAGCATATAGAAAGATACTGGTTTCCTTCCTCTTCTCTCTGCCCCCTCCCCCCTTTCTTAAAGAGAGGAAGGGAGAGGAGGAAGAGGAGCAAGAGGAGCAGGAAGCACTTTTATCTGTTTGTTTTGCTAGTTTCCCCAGGCTCCTGCCTCCAATCAAGGTCCACATGCCAGCATCCCAGCTGCCTTCCACTTCCCTTTTAATACACATCTGGTATGAAGTCACATTAGTGTAAGAGGGCATCACTCTTGCTTTATTAGTTTGCACTGGTTTAGGAAGAAAATAGCAGCGAAATGTTACTTCCCATTCTCTGTGTCCACATACCCGGTTGTAAGTTTTCCCTCCCACGTCAGTCCTGAAAGTCCTTGTGGCTTTTCTAGCAAATGTTTGCTGTGCCAGTGCCTGGGGTGTATTCGCACATCTTCCCTCTGCATCATCCTCATTCCTGCTGCAGGTGCAAAGCATCCTCAGTGTCCTTTCTCCGTGTTCCATATAGCTACCTGCTTGGAGAGCCCCCTTTTCCATGGTCCAGCCTCTCTCTCTTGCCTTTGTTACCTGCTCCAACAGTCATGAGGCTGAGCTTTTCACCTTTAGTGAGTGTATTTTGCTTTATAGACCCTAGAGAAAGTGGTAATATCTTGTTCTCTCAGAAACACCCCTAGTTCATTTTCACAGACCTCAGACCTTGGAGCTGGGTTCGTGTATTTGAAATTTCCCTCTTCTCTTTACTCCTCCACAGTCCCTTGACCAACTCTGTCAGCTTCTACTTCTTCCTTTAGCATTACTACTTTTTTCCCCTGAATATCCTTGATTTCCCCACAGAAAGGTCCTCAGAGGGAAAGTCTGCTGGATGCCAAGTATGCCTGGAAGTACCACAGCATAGACTCTTAAAATTCCTTCATATAAAACTAAATATCTTCTAGACTTAAAATGGACCTTAAAGATAATTTTTCTTTAAAAAATGGAAGATAATTTTTCTTAACTAAGCCAGGTGTTTGTTTATCTAATCAAGTGATATTTGAGATATTTAAGCTTGATGTATCAAGATTGTATCAGAATGGTAAGATATCCATTTTGTGAAATATATATTTCATGAAAGAAGAGAATATTATTTTAGAGGTCCTGTATGTTATACTTTCTTGGGGTAGCATTTCTTTCTTTGGGCATTCAAGTATTTGGGAATAAAAAAGATGTTTATGTTTTCTTTTGAGACATACAAGTTAAAACATTTGTGGTATTCTCTGGTGGAATGAGGATTATCTGGAGAAGTTAATTGTTTATTGGGTATCTACTGAATACTATGTCCTAGACTAGCTTCTTTTCAAGTCTTACTTATTTTTTTCATTTTCCTAATAAGTCTTTCAAGGCAGGTTTACTATTCCTATTTTACAAATTGGAAAACTGGAGTTCAGAAGTGATGCCTACTTGTCATTATACTGCATTCAGTGAGTACGAAAGCCTGAGTTTTTGACTTCTTGCTCACATGCCATATACTTTTTCTGGCATATCAGAAAGATGCACTGCCTAAAAACTTCACAGGGTTCCTACATGTAGAAGGACATGATGACATGGGGAAGTAGGAGATTGGGGATGATTTTTTCCCCTCAAAGAATATTTTATGAGTAATGGCTGCTGAAGAATATCTTTTCAACCTAAAAGTAAGCTTCTGAAGAAGGCTTCTTCCAGTGTCTTGTAGGATGGTAAAATAGGAACATAATTTTCAAAATCTTGGTTGTTTTGAGAGTGATCTAGATAGGAAGATAAGGCAGGGACAAGATACTTTGATCTTTGGTTCTGTTGCCTGCACCTTCTTCCCTATATCCCCACCTCTGCTGTCTTTCATTGTTGGGTCAGACCTTTCCTGGGACAGTCTCAATCTGCCTTTTCCATGGCTACCAAGGAGAAGTCCTTGATTTTGGGTCCTGGTTTGTTCACATGTGTTATCCCTGTGCTTTTTGCAGACAGAAACATTAATGTGTCTAGAATTAGCAAAATAGCAATAAATCATTTTAACTTTTAGATGTAGAACATGCTTCATCAGACTTTTTTACTAGGTCTGTTTAGAGAAGATGGGATGTTTTCCCTTATCCAGAACTCAGAGTGACAGGATTAGTGGACTGTGGACAGATGATATAATGGTAGCATCTAGGAAATCATAAGCCAGTGAACCCTAATTGCAAAATACTTAATTACCAATTTACTCATTAAAATTCATAATAATTTAAAATGCATGTCATATTTTGTTTTACATTTTGGGTATTAGTTATTATAGAGACTTTTTGCCTTATATTGATATTCTATATTCTAGACCAGTTTTTAAGTTAAATTTTAGTGGCTGATGAACATGGGAAAATCATCTTATGAAAGCTGAGACAAGCTTTTGGAGTAATTTGAGATCAGTGGTATTAATCACAAATCGGTAGAATGATGAATTAAACTCTTCTTCCAAGTTTAATTATAACTACTGCTGTGCTCTTGCTAAAATTAAAGGTGAATCTGAGATTGGTGACCTACTTTTTTTGTCAAAGTAATGTGTCTAGTGTGAGTGAGCTATAGTTAGAAATTCAAAAACTTAGAACAAGTGAAATGCAACTATCTTTGTTTCATTAAAGTAATTGTTGTCCCTCGTAGTTATAGAGTACTAATATTTAAGCTTGATGTATCAAGATTGTATCAGAATGGTAAGATATCCATTTTGCGAAATATATATTTCATGAAAGAAGAGAATATTATTTTAGAGGTCCTGTATGTTATACTTTCGTGGGGTAGCATTTCTTTCTTTGGGCATTCAAGTATTTGGGAATGAAAAAGATATTTATGTTTTCTTTTGAGACATACTAGTTAAAACATTTGTGGTATTCTCTGATGGAGTTGAAGTTAGGTTTGTTGCCTCTAGTCAGGTATAGTCCACATATATCCCAAAGACTGTTCTGAATCTCAGAGTTAGGGGTTGGGAGGAAAACCAAGATGAACAACTAAATAAAATGCAGCGTTTCTTCCTCCTTTCTCTTCTTGTCTGCTTGCCTCTGCTGGCTTTCATTCTTGCCTGTACCTTTCCTTTTAAAAAAAAAAGTTAAGCATTTGTGTAGCAAATTTATGCATATGCTATAAGTTTCTGTAGTGTTTTCTGCTTTAGACTCAACCCCAATGAAGTGAGTTAAAGTGGAATTTCCTTTTCTGAAGCTGTGGATACAAAAGAACAGAGAAGTTAAATGGATTTCACTCGATGTAGAAATGAATGGTTGATTCAGATCAGAAGAAGTATAGATTCGTACATTTCTTAGGATGCAGGTTAAGTGGTAAAGAAATCTTATGTTTAACTGATAGAGGAACCATCTATGGGCATTAGGAAGCTTTGTATCTTACAGGTGGTCGTTTCAGAAATGGTCCTTAAAACAGGAATCCCTATTTTGAAGACACTCATGATTTGAAATTAATTTTCATATCTCTCTGTGTGGCACAATTTAGATTTTGTCTGATGAGGAGAAAAATTCCTAAACAGAATAATTTTTTAAAATGTGATTACATGGGGGTAGGGCATTGAGCACACTGTTTGTCTCAATAATGCTTCCAGCTTTTGAATTCATTAAAATAATAAAAGCTTTTCTTTATCTGCCTCATTATTTTTAATGCAGTTCTGTCATAAAGCAGACTTATTCCCTTTGTTAGTGAAGGTAGTTAAATTTTTCCTTGTAGAAGGAAAAAGAAATCAGTTTTTTAGTTAATCTGAGATCATTATCTTTAAAGTCTTTCAAAATTTGTAGTGAAAACGAAACCAAAACTAAAATTGGGTATCAGTGGCTGTGGTGTGGTTCAATGACAGATGGAGTAGAGCCCAGGGGTGTTGCTGAGACTCCTCCTGAATCCTAAGTCCTACCCCTCTCCTTTCTTTCTTTCTTTCTTTTATTTTTTTTTAAAGAAAAGGTTCAGTCAGAAATGGAGTAGGCAGGCAGGAAGAGAGAAGAAGAAGAAATGTTAATTTATTTTATTTAGTTGTTCATCTTGGTTGTTCCCCTGACCGAAGGTCTCGAGTATGGGTATTTGGGATGTGTGTGGACTAAACGTGGTAGTTTATCCGCCAAGCCACCCGGGTGTGCCCTGCTATGCTCTTGATTAATTCTGTGTTTTGGACAGGAATTAGGCACACCTCTGAGTCTGCAGTTTCTTCAGATAGAAAGCATAGACATTTACTAGAAATGAAGCAGTAAGTATTTATAAACATCAGACCTTGCTTGTTTCGATACCTTTTCTGACTGCACATCCTCATCCGTTACTGCCCCGTTTCTCAAAGTTCTTCTTAAAGGAGGTGTCTCTACTCCTAGGCCCCACTTCTTGTTCTCTCAACTTTTCTCTTACTCACTCCTCTACCCTTTGTTCCCCATCACTCTACTCAGACTTCCTGTCAAGGTGACCACATTATTAAGCCCAGTATTTGTCTCTGGATCCCCCATGAGGTGTAGGGTTCCCTAGCTGCTGACCTGAGATCACTAGACCTGCCCTTGTGCTGGTGAAGTTGTGTAGGACCTCTGCCTTGCTTCATCCTGATGACAGCATTGTGATAGATAAATTAACACTTATTACATAAGTAAAGGCGGATCCCAGGAGGCTGTTGGGAAGCTAGGAATGGGAATTGTGCTTTTTAGTTCAGATGTCAGTGAGTAGCATTTTTTTGAGAAAACCTGTATAATAGGCCTAGTACTGTGCTGGATAAAGAGCAAGAACTGATACGGATAACATTTCTCTCTATCTTTTCTTCTTTTTTCCATTTTTTTCCTACCCTTCCACCTTGGCCTCTGAGTCATTGTGTGGACTTATAACCACAGAGCACATCCTGATTCACATTGCTTTCAACATGTAATAAAGGCATATTCTTCACGGGGCTGTTTTCCAGCTTTTCCCTCCTGTCTCGCACTAAATGAGGGCTGCTCCCTTGCTTGTACCTGCAGCTCGTGACAGGAATCCTCTGAGGTATGGCCTTTCTCGAGCAATAAATCATTGGAGCTGCTGTAATTCCTGAAGGGGAGCCTTACCTAGGCCTGAAAAATGAAGAGAACAGGATCTCCTCCTTTCCCTTAGGGTTTGCAGAGGCCAGGTTTGTTTATGGTGAAAAATGGGCCCTGCAGCTCTAGCTTTAATCTGATCAGTGAACATATGGATTCAGATGGAAACAAAATGAGATATTGTAAATACATCAGGTGCTTCTGCCACCAAGGCAAGAAGTGAAGGGCGGGGATGCTCTAATTATTCTTGAACAGATTGTCCTCTACCCAGCATTATCACCCCTGTGTGCAGAGTAACAAGGAGATGGCCTGAGTCTAACTCCAAGACCACACAGAGCCATCTGTGACTCTTGGTCATTTTGCTTCTGTGACGACATGGACCCTGCCATCCACTTTCACTAGATTAGGAAGCCTTTGGAGGATGCTTGAAATTTTAAACTGCTGCTTTCTCTTTCCTGCACACTCCTTCCTCCTCTCAGAACGAATTTGTTTTCTGTCTTGCTAATTATAGGTTAATTATCCATGCTTGGCTTGAACAGTTTGGGATATAAACTCTAATATTCAGATGCCTCAGTCATTTTACCTCCTGTCTGTTCTCCCTGCTTCCCAGTCTAGTCCTCTGAACCCCACTTCCCTGCCAGTCCGTTTTATTCTACCTTTTTTCAAAACACGCCACCAGTGATGGTCTCTTGTCAGGCATTCATGCCTGACTATGCCTCAATGTCCCTTTGACCCGTGATATTTCATCAGTCCACCTGATGCTCTGTCTTTTAGATGCTGTCTGCATTTAAAGTCTCTGCCTTCCTTGTTAAAAAAAAAAAAGGACCCCCCCCGCCCCACCTTGTTTTAAAAGGTCAACACTTAGTAGGGAAAAATGAAGATTTGTTAAGCTAAGGAGAGCTTTCTCATATCTTTGACTTTCTCTGCACGTACTTGTTCTACTGATGTTAGACCTAAATATTTCCCCTCTTTTTGGTGCATTTCTATTCCTACAGCTTGAGTCCTTGAGAATGAAATGTGCTGAGTTAGATATTTTGGTTTTAAGAAGATGTCAAAATGTGAGATGCTATGAGAATTTCTATTACCTGGATTTTGTCTTTGAAAATATTCCATGTTTATTCACTTCCCTGTTCCTCCTGTGTGGTGCTCCCTAGTCCTCTGTATTTTTCCTGGGGATCACATGTGATGCTGTCCTGTGATGCCCTGTCTTGTTTCTGTTTCTCTCTGCTACATAGGTGTCCTTAGGCCAAGGAATCATCTATCTTGTTCATTTTTATATCTGCAACAAGTTGTACTTTGACTTGCACATTTAAAATAATAGATACTTGTTAATTGATAACGATTGACCTGCTTTAAGTGTACAGATCTTCCTTTAGTTACAGTGGAAGTCCATCCTGATCAGCCTATTGTAAGTTTAAAATATCGTAAGTCAAAAATGCAGTTAATATACTTAACCCATCAAGCATCCTAGCTTAGCCTAAGCGTAGTCAGAACACTAGCCTAGGGTTAGGCAATATCATCTAACCTAAGACCCATTTTCTAACAAAATGTTGAATATCTCATGTAAATTATTGAGTACGGCGCTGAAAGTGAAGAATAGAATGAAGACTATAATTCAAAATTCCCACTACAGTTTCTAAAAAATGTGCATCATTTGCATCACTGTGAAGTTAAGCCATTATAAGTTAGGGACTGTCATCCTTTAATAGCAGTTGAATGTGTGCTTTGAAGTCAGACAGACCTGAGATAAAAGTCCTGCCCCTATTCCTTAAAAGCAGCAAGATTCTTAAACCTTTTAAGCCTCAGTTCCTCTTCTGTAGTAGATGTGATCTTGTAATGACGCTAATTAGATAATTACAGCTAACATGTACTTACTTGAGTACTTGTTACATGACTAACATGGCTAACATGTACTCCCTCAAGCAATCATATGCTGAGGATTTACTGTGTGCTAGGCATTGAACTAAGAATTCGACACCACTTAACCCTTCTGGTGTCTGTGAGGTGAGTACTGTTACTGTTACCAACTTTTTTTTTTTTAATGAAAATGTCAGATTTTAAAAGTTGCAGCTGCCTACTCAAGGTGACACAGCTAGAAAGTTGCTGAACTAGAAGTTAACACTCAGCCATCTGACTCCAGAGCTGGTGCTAATTTTTAGCTTGGGCTCCTTGAGGATAACATTTACTGAGAATATAGCAGTTATCCAGTAATCACACTTGGATCACCAAAACAAAAAAAGGCAGAAACTGTACTTAAAAAATTGTCTTTAATCCAGTGTGGCTGAGATGCCTTCAGTGCCTTTTAATTGTCTAGTCACCTACACAGAATTGTTTCATTGGATCTCAACAACTCAGTAAGATTATTAGCCAAAATTAATGTATAGTCATCGTGAGAATAAAATTGACTATTTATTGAGCAACTACTCACTGCTAAGAACTTTACATAACTTTACAGCTAACTTCCATGTAACTGTGCTGATAAATTGTTAATATCAGGCCTTCATTTTAAAAGAACCTCAGGCTTGGAGAAGTTAAAGAAGTTAATGAATGTCATCAAATTCAGAATTCAGATTGAAATTCAGATCTGACCCAAAATCCATGTTATTTCTATTACATACATAGTATATATATATATCTTTCTATTATATAACTACTTGGGACCATGACTACAGAGCCCAGGCTACTTGAGTGTATATAATACTTTCTCCGTGAAGCCACCATACCCTGTAAATTAACTGCCTAGGGCAACTCTAGCTTGACTTTGTCCAGTTCAGAAATAGTTGCACATGTATAAAATGGTCGTGAATTGAAAATGGAATCATATTTAAGTAATTATATTTTTGATATTTCTCTTTCAAAAAATTTTACTGCCAAAGAACCTGACGTACAAAAAGAGTAGACTAACCTAAAAAATTGTTTCGTAATTTTTCAGTTCCAACGGCTGTGTTTTCTTCAAGAGAATATGTGTTCAGTTTTCAGGAGTTATACTTCCACATACACATACTTCACTCCCACACTTTCCTAATTCCAGTTACCAGAATAGTAATTGTGTTCTACAGACAACTCCAACCTATTTTCAAAAGATTAAGTATATATTTTATCTTAAGGCCATGAAAATGACATTGGCTATAGCCATATTTCCCATCATGTTTTTAAGAAGCAGTTGATCTCCCTTTAATTATATCTGACAGGTTAGTGAGAGTCTCAGCCTCCAGAAATACTTCCCATGGCACTCACAAACAGAGCCTCACCTCTGAACCACTATATATCATCAAGTCATGCTTCTGTGAGATGGTGGCCATGGTGACTCTGTCAGTTTTTTGTTACCTTGGGTACCTGTTTCATGCTTTTAGAATTAGCCCTGTTATGCATGTGGGTGTGTGCGCTGTGTCTCATTCTTCACTAAATTTGGAACATGGTAACTATGTCCAAATGTTTTATATCTTGCTATAAATTTTCCAAAGGTCATATTTGAGAAGGTTATTAGTTATGCAAAGTCTGCCTTTATGGATAGTTCTACGAAATGTTGCCAATTAAAAAGAAGTGGATAAATTGCCAGTCACTGTCAGCTAATTAAATTATGATATGCTCCTGTCATTAACAATGCCTCTAACTGGAGAAAGGAGAGGAAAAGATAAAAGCAGACTCTTGAAATTTTTTTGATGGGAAGGGCATATGACTCTGTTCATTCTTATATAATTAGAAGAATAAAACAGCAGCTTCATTGATGTATTTGAAATAAGGAAGTCTGTTATTACTTTCTTCTAGGGTATAATTAATCAATTTCAGCCACACTATTTTAGCTGTTATAATGAAATGGAGTTCCATTAAAAAACTGTAGTTTAGTAGTAATGGGTCAATCACATGGACACTATTGCAAACATAAAAATGAGCTTCAAATACTAAAACCACACTGCCTCTTCAGTGTTGCCAAGAGAAGAAATTGGATTGAGAAGGGGCTAGCGTGGAATTTTAAGACTGTTTGCATCTCAGACTTTTTGGTGCATCTGAGGGGAAACATTGTAGTCCACAGGCAGGCAATGAAGAGTGAAAAAGAGTGCAGCAGTAGCAGGCTCTCAAGTCTTCAATACTTTGCTGGGTGTATCCATCACCACTTGTCAGCTCTGTAGGGAGGCTGTCAATCCAGGCAAGAGAACCTTGCTGGGCTCCAGTAAATAGCTTATAAGTAGTCAGGGAATGGAAAAGAAAATCTCTAGTTTTTCTTCCAGCTAAATTTATAAATCTTCACAGGAGCTTTCTAGAAGTAGTATGTTAACCATGCTGCTGCTCTGAGAGGAAGAAAATGCCTCCCTTAAAAGTGCAAAGGTTTGGGAAAGGTAGCTTTTCTACATTCAATCAAAATGTCAATATCTTGATCCAGTGCCCTTCTATGTGGTTGAGTAGTTGGGCATTCCTCCAGACATGTAGAACAGTGATCTTGACTTAACAAATATGATGGATCCAGGACAACTTTGAGAAGTATAGTGATTAGAAGAAGTTCTTATGGGGTCCCAATAATAAATAAGCAAAATCTTGAGAATTTAGACTTTACTAATTTGACATTTACGATGATTCTCATAGGGCTGCTTTGACCTTTTTCTTTGAAAGTATGTTATAAAGAGATAAAGAGATCTTATTTGGAATGTCATTATGCCACCAAGATGGCAGAGACTGTTTAAACACACTGAGAGGCATCTATATTTAAGCCTTGGGGTAAATAATATTTAATTCAATAATACGTAATTTAGAAAGAAGAGAAATGTACTACACCTATATTAGTTTCAAAAAGTATACTATCATCCAGATTTACTTTATGCCTAACACACATTAGCAAGATTTAGTTGTGCTTTCTTCTTATCATCTGATGATTCCATGTGGATCTTACACAATTAAGAGAAGCTAGCTGCATGACCAGTGTAACTTGCAGAGCTTCCTGTCCTTGAGTTTATCTCCATGAGGAAGCCACTAAAGGTTAAAACTAGGATCCCTAAACTATTCTTTGTGATGTTCTGGTAAATTAGTGTTTGGAGATGTCCATAAATGAGTGACAGACATATAGGGACTCACTATTGACAGTAAATTTCTCTCATTGATTACTTACTAAAACTTCTGCATATGTATGTTCATAGAAGATTGAGTCGATTTGGTTTTAGTACTGAAAGTGAGTTATCCCTTTGGTACTTAAGGAAAGAAGGAAAAAAATGTGATTCCATGTAGGTAAAGGTTCGTAATGCTTGGTCATTCACAACTACTATCTTCCAAGAATTTCTGTTTTTGGTATAAGTAAATTCTTTAATGAGTAAGTGAGGAAGTAGGAAAGCTTTGAAAAGGGAGAAAGAATGAATATTAGCATAATTTTTCTTCTGTATAAGAAACTTGACTTTCTTCAAAATAAGAGTGCTTCTATGTAAGCTGTGCTTCCACTGAATGTAGAACTCAATAACCAGGATTTAAAGAGGAACTAGTACAGTATTCTTTGCTATTGAAGTCAGGAGGTATATTTACTAGAGGTAATGTATAAAATTTAAATGTCTTACATTGGTTCAAGAATTCCAGATCATTTAATAAATTTAAATGAAGATTTAAAAAAATGTATTTATGTTGGTATGCTAAACATTCACTTTGTAAATTCAGCATATATTCTGGAGGGCTGTGGTTGTATAAATGACTTATAATAGTTTCTAGCACACTGTTCATATAGACTCAACATAAGCCGTTGTTGCTGCTCTTAGCTATCACAAGTAGGAAAAAGAGCCGTGGACAAATGAAAGCAAGTAATTACAGAAATGCCCCACCTGGTCAGCTTCTCTCAAATGTACAGAAAACTTTCATAATGCCTTCCCTATCAAGTTATGCTTAAGAAATTCAAATTCCTTTGAATGTCAGCCAGAAATAAGATAAAATTAGAGAAATAACTGGTTGTCTTCATTTTTATAATAGTTTGTTTTTGTAGCTGTAACCTGTGACACTCTCAAACATTTAGTCATATAGAACTAATCCTGATGACTCTTTTAAAGAGTTTTCAATGCTGTCTGAATATAGTAACAACTGAGTACCCTGTGGATTACTGGTGAGAGCACTGATTCCAGCTCAGACTCTTAGTCACTGTTTTCTCTTGTGTGAACTACATGTGATACTGAGAGATTTGCTTTCCTTTGAATCTTTCTGAGATTTCATTTTTCCAAAGGGTCACCAACTTTAAAAAAAAAACCTAGTAGATAGCCTACCTGAAGCCTTCCCACTTGGGTAGCCCCTAGTCCCTCTATAATGTTACAGGCTACACAAAACTGTAACTGTTGGTCTTAAAGATGGTCTTGAATAACCACAGAAGATACTCTCCACCCCGTAATGCCAAATTCCATGATATACATTTTCTGCCACACCCTAGTGGCTCGGGTTTAATGTGTGCCTGGGGAGCAGTCCACATACAGCCCAAGACCTGAGTTTTGGCCCTGGAACTGAGGGAAACAACTAAATTATTAAACAACTAACTAAATAAAATCCGTCTTCCTCCTTTCTCTTCTTGCCTGCCTGCCTGCATTCCTTCTTCTAAATGAAGGAATAGAAAAAAAAAATTCTTAAAAATGTGTCTTGGTTAACAGGAAGATAATTTATTGTGGAACAGTTGGTTCAATGAAGATGATGGATGCATAAAGCAATAATGTTATCTCACTTCTCTGTGACATAGTTGCAGTCATTAGTATTGGTAAAAATACCAGCCATCGTTTATTGAACTTACATTGTTTGTTATAAAATGTGTTAAGTCTTCTATATAGGTTATATTCTTTTAGTCTCACAGACCAATTGCATAAGATAAATACTAGTAATAATTTTTCAAATAAGAAAATGGAAGCATGGAGAAAATTCCTTGCCCAAGATGACTATACGTCAAAAGCAGTAGAGCTGACATTTCAAGACTAGATTCCTGGTCCCCTAAGCCTGTCCTCTTAGCTGTTTTGTCAAGCATTTCAGTAAGAATCTTGTACTAGTACCTCACTGACCATTGTTGGTATCTCCTTGTATTTTGTATGCATGCGAATTCTTCATTCATCCTCTTTAAATGATGTCAGATGTCATGGCTTCGGATGTTTTTCTTATGTAATGAAAGAATGATTTATCTATTCTTATGTTATTTTTTATTTGTCTTCTGATCATCCAAAAGATAATGAAGAAGTGCCAATGCTTAATGAAAGGAAGCTTCTTCAGTGAGTGGTGAATACTGGTTAATACTGTATTTTTCTGAGGTTTGTCCATTGCATGGTTAAAGTCCTATAACAGCTACTCTATTTTCCAGTGAGATTACGATTCTTGGCTGTTTCTCACCTCAAGGTGTGCTGAAAATTTCAAATTATTTTGAACATCAACTTCAACAAAACAAAATTGGGGTAAATATACCTATCTTTAAGGTCCTCTGTAATTTATTATTGTTAATCATTTGTATTTTCTCTGCAACACTGGTACGTAACAAGAATTTTGAATTTAATGCATGGATGGTTAATCATAAAGTCAGAATTATTCTTTCTGTTTAACAAATGTTTCGTATTCAGCCACTCTGATTCTTAATGGCATACAGTTTGATTGTTACGCTATTTGTGGATAAGGGGAATTCCTAGAAACAGAAAAATAGAGTTTAGAGTACTCTAAATTCCTTTCCTCGAACATAGAGAATTGGCAGTTGAAAAATGAAAATGAGAGTGTGTTTTAAAGCCCCCAGAACACAACCCACACTTGAAAATAACTGTTAAAGGTACAAAACTAATCTATTAAGAATATTTTAGATAAGTGTGAGGTGAATTCATTTCTAATTCTTTTGTTCAGTGTGATCTTGAGCGAATCTCTTAGGTATTAAAATTCTCATTTGAGTCTCCTACTTTCATTAAACTTGTTTTTAAAACATTTTTTTGTTGTTCCCTTGGGTGAAATCTTTTATAAACATAAGGTTAAAAGGTTAATTTTAGGTCTTTGATCTATGAAAAATTAAATTTTTCCAGAACGCTTAATCAGATGTTAATGCAACACCCACCAGTCTTCTTGAACCAGCTGTGAGTTTTGCCATTACTCCATATTGATTAGAACACTTTCTTTGGCTGTTCATGAATTATTGATGGAAGAGCCCCTCAGGGTATTCAGGCATTTTGAAGGGAGAAGATAAAATCTCTTCCTTTGAATGGCTCTGGCCAGGGGCTTGGTGGCCACTGTGCTAGTGAGGCCATCTTCCCTGGATGCCTGATGTCTCAACCACCCTGCAGTCCTGCTGAATCCTGGCTTGAGGGAGGTGGTACAAAAGGGATTAAATTGTGCCCAGCAAACTTGTTGGACCTGAGCGCTTTAGAAAAGATGGTTCACCTGTAATTATCTATGGAGAGCAGTTTTTTTAAAATGCGGGCATTGTACCAAGTATTGAAACTTTGGAAAAGAAGTCAATTTAAAGCAGTCATTGAAAGGAAGAAGTGAATTGACCCAAACCACATTTTAAATATTATTTATTTTTTTAACTCCAGAAACTGAATATCCTTAAAGCAATTGCCTTCATATTGATATCTGTGAAATTGGTTGGAATGTATGATGATCCTGAGACCAGCAGCACTTGTGGGTAGAGAGGGGATGAACAGGCGAGAGCTGTTTGCAACATCTTCCTTATTTGTAAAGTCAGTCTCTTGGGCCACAGTCAGAGAACTGTGAAAATAAATTAGGACACAGTATTTTTGTCAGCCTGTTTCCATTAGCTTGAGGAGTATATAGTTTTAATATAAAGGCGTTTTGTATTTTTAAAAGGATACAGAGGGAAAAAGAACATTTCTTTGGGGAGGTGGATGGAGGCATATATAGCTAAATGATATTTCTTCTGAAATTCAGGGTAATAATAATAATCTCTGAGAGAAATTTTGTAATTTGCTTATTTTAAAATATGCTGCCAAGATACCAAAGAAGAATCCTCAAGTCCAATAGTAGAATTATATACAAAATTAAATGAAGTGTATTCTTCATTGATCTTAAAATGGAAACAAAACAAAAACAAAACCACTGCCACCTCCCAAAATTTATAATCCTCTCCTTCCATGGGCCAGAACTTTGGTTTTACTCTGTGGCTTGGAGGATAAATCAATTATTATCTAAGGTTGCGGTTGCTGAAGCGGGTGATTAGTTGTGCATGATCTACTTTCACCATCTTTTGATCTGCCTGCTATTTTTAGGTTGTTATGATTTCCAAAAGGGAGAAAAAAGTATTTGAACTTTTGCAATTGGGAAACCAAGTGATACTTTATAAAACTTAATGAACCTTGAAAAACGCTACTTACCGAGTGAAGGTAAAGATGCCACCGCAGGTAAGTAAAAAATAAAATTGTCATTTTTGATACTTCCTGAGTTCTGGCAGTATTTCTTTAAAAAATAATCATTTATCTCCTACTGAGACTCTGCTGTGTGCGCCTCTCCAGACATGCACATTGAGGAGATACAGAACAAAAGAGAAATCCTATTGAAATGGAGACACACTAATTCCACGGACTGGAGTGAGGTAGAATGGGAAGATTGACTATTAATAGGTAAAGGGCTTCTTTTGGGTTTGATGAAAATAGTTTGGAATTAAATAGTAGTGATGTCCACACAATTTTATGAATGTAATAGAATTCACTAAATTATACAACTTACACTGTGGCTGTTATAGTTTGTGAATTTTATCCCAGTTATTTAACAGATGAATCTAAAATTCTCATTTTGTCTACCTGTATTGGTGGTGTGTAGTTAAAAGCAGTGACTTAACTTGTTGTTCTTGTACCTGTTGGAAGGCTTCTGTTTCTTAGATTTTACCTACTGCTTCCTGAGTGATTTTCCTCGGTCACTTATGTCATAGTGGTGAAAATTTTCAGTGTACTCTCATTGCTTTGAGACAACTGTATTCAATTGGGATGACTATGCACAACCCTGAGGCGTGCCTTTCTCCTACTTTTTAGCATGGATTTCAACTCATTGCTTGGCGTTTAAAGCTATCTGCATCTTCGTTTCACCCCACTATTCAATATCTTCATTTATGTATAGGCTCAGTCATTGACTTACTTCATTTATTTATTTGTTCATTGGTTCCTTTGGTGGATCATTCATTCACACACCCATTTAGCCAGTAAACTGTACTCCTTATCTTAAAATTGCCTATTGCTATTATATTCATTTGGTCCTATCTACAGAATGTATGCTCTTCTTCCCAGCTTTCTTCACATCTTCCAACTCCTAGGTATTCTCACCTTGCTTACATTCCACCTCTTCTGTGCAATTTTTTCTGCTATTGTAGAACCATCATTTCCTCTCTTTAAGTACACAGTAAATAATAAAATAGGATTCTGTCTCAGGGCGGGAATGGAGGCAGCAGGAATGGAAGCAATGGGAGTTTCATTCACCTGTCTCTGGACTCTTCCATGTGGTGTTTACCTCTTTTTCCACTTTAAGATCTGAGCATGAGAAAGCTTTGCTTTTGGAATTATATGTTGATATCCAACTGAAGTATCAAGAGATAGTTTTTATGCTGTCACAGTATACGAAGTACAAATCAAGGAAGATTTATATGTTTATTAGAGTTGGCTTGAGTTTAAACTCTATAAAGTATGTTATGTATACATGGTTGTTAATTCCAATCTGTTTGAATTCTATACAGTGTGATTTGGTTATTTCCTTTCTTCTGCTGATTTTTGACTTTAATTCTTCTCTGTCTTGCTTTTTTTAAATGTAGGGTTAGATTGTTTATTTGCGATTTTTCTTGTTTCTTGCAGTAGTCCTGGATTGCAATGAACTTCCCTCTTAGTACTGCTTTTCCTACATTCCATAGATTCTGGTAGCTCATGTCTTCATTCTCATTTGCCTCTAAGTATTTTTGAAGATCTTTGATTTCTTCTTTTACCCAAGAGTCATTCAGAACCATATTGTTTAGTCGTCAATTAATTTGGGATCTTCCGGCTTTCTTTTTGTGGTTAATTTTTAGTTTTAAACTACTACGATCAAAAAAGGTACTTGGTATGATTTTTGTAAATCATTGATCTTTGTAAATTTGTTGAGACATTTTTTGTAACATGTGATCTATCCTTGAGTATGTTCTGTGCACACATGAGAAGAAAGTGAAATCTGTAGTCATTGGATGAAGTGTTCAGTATATGTCTATTATGATCATGTAACGCAGCTGTTTCCCTGTTAATTTTCTGCCTGGTTGATCTATTCATTGTTTTAAGTGGAGTGCTGAAGTCTCCTGCTCTGATTGTGTTGCTGTTAATGTCTCTCATCAATTCTAATAATACTTGCTAAATATATTTTGATGCTCCTTCATTTGGTACATATATGTTAATAAGCATTTTGTCTTCTTGCTGGATTGACCCCTTAATCATTATATAATGTCCATCTTTGTCTTTTGTTATTCTTTTTAGTTGGAAGTGTGTTTTACCCCATATAAGTATGATCATTCCTGTTGTTTGTGGTGGCTATATGACTATGAGTCTTTATCTTTTGAAAGAAGGTAAGTTTCCTGAATGCAACAGAAGTTTGGGTTAGAGGCCTCTCTGTATCATTTGGTGAGTTTAGTCTATTAACGTTTAGGGTGATTATTGACATGTATCTATTTATTGTCATTTTTTAATTTATCTTTTGTGTCGTTCCAGGCAGTGCCTTTGTTTTTCTCTTTCTCTTCTTAGGTGGGCTGGGTGTAGTTAAGTTTTGATTGGTTTCCCTTTTTATTTTCTTCTTTCCTTTTTCCCTGAAAATGGATTTTGAGGTTAACCTGAAGTTAGTATTAAGAATTCTTTAGTTGTTGCCTGTTTTTGTTTGAAAGCAGATTAGTCTTACACTCATTCTAACCATCAACATTTTTGTTCTTTTCACCTCTTCCCCACTTTTTATTTTTCCTATCTTACTGTTTTTAAGTGGAGTTTCTTTACACTTTATATAGCATCTTTTTAATACTTTTTGTAGAGTTGGTTTTGTGGTGATGAACCCCTTCAGCTTTTGTTTTTTGGAAAAACTTACTTATCACTCCTTCAGTTCTGAATGATAATCTTGAAGTGTATAGTATCCTAGGTTGAAAATCCTTTCCTTTCAAGCACTTTGAATATATCATGACATTCCCTTCTGACCTGTAGAGTTTCAGTTGAGAAATCTGCTTACAGTCTTATGGGGACTCCTTTGTATGTGACTCATTTTTTCCTGGCTGCTTTTAAGATTCTTTATCTTGTAATTTTCTTATTTTGATGACAGTGTGTCTAGGTAGAGGTCTGTTTGGGTTTCTTTTATTAGGAACTCTTTGAACTTCGTGGTCTGGAATCTTGCTTCATTCTTTAGGTTAGGGAAATTCTCAGCTATTATTTCTTCAAGTTCTGCCCACCCTTTTCTCTCTCTTCTCCTTCTGGGACCCTTATGATGTGACTGTTGTTCCCTTTGATTTATCCCACAGGCCTCAAATGCTGTCTGCATTTCTTTGCATTCTTTCATCTCTCCTAGTTTGCTTGAGTGTATTCCTCTGCCGTCTCTTCTAGTTTACTGATTCTGCTGGAGCCTTTTTGTATTTTCTTTGAATGATAAATAGCTAAATTGAGTTTGGAATACAATGATTCCTATCAATTTCTTTTACTTATGTGATCTTATATGCTTCTCATTTTAGACACAATTAGGTTAGCCTCTCCAGGAGAGCACAGTTCAGTCATCCAAAGGACCCAAGTTTGTCCCAGGGTTGATGGGAACAATTGGGATGAACAACTAATTAAAAATAAAATAAAATGCTTCTTTCTTCTCTTTCTTCCTGCCTGCCTCCTAATCGCCTTCCTTCCTACCTATACCTTTCTTTAAAAAAAAAAAAAATTTAGCTTGAACAATAAAAGATTTTCAATTGTGTATATTTTTTTCTGTTTCCATATATATACACACACACACACACACACACACACTTGCCACATTCACATTAATTAAGAAGCTTTAGGGTGATTCAGGTAGAATAACTTAATGTCTCTGTATTTTAAGTTTATGTTCTTTGCCCCATTACTTCTATGTTTATTAGAATGGATTTGTCATGAAATGATTCAAGGAGTGTTACTGCAAAATAGTAATTCTGTGGAAGAATCTGACATATGTCCCTAAGATGGTTTATTTTATTTATGACTCTCCATCATTTTAGAGCATACTTAAGCTGTCCAAATTGGAATAGCTTCCAAAAGTTCAAATTACAGAATTTAATTAGGTCATATATTACTAATTAATCAAAGCTTTTTTGAATTAATTGCCTTATGTTAGTGGGCACTAGGTGTGACTAGATTTAGAAGGATGAATGAGACAAATCCCTACTCCTAAGCAGCACACGGAAGAGTAGCATAGACAGATCATTTTAGCAGGTTGGAATTGAAGAACTTCTTGGTAGAGGAGTAAACCATTGAGGTTCTTAAAGCATGAAGGCAGGTTTTCAATTTTTTAAATGTGTTAGGGTTTTTTTTTATTTTTGTGAACATATTGTAAACATATTATCTTGCATTGATAAATTGATGCAGTTTTATGTCAGAAGAGCTCGTCTGCATTTTAGCTTTTACTGCTTGTGTCAACACTAACCGAGGGAGTAACCAGCAGCCCCTCCAGCATATGTGCTCAGTTTTCTTTGTGGTTTGAATATGAACACTTTCTAGAGGATGTAATTTCTAGATTGGCCTAACATGCAAACAAGCATTCTTTAAAAGTGGCTATTGTTTAGTGTTGAAAATGAGTCATTAAAAGGGAGTGGGGAAGAAAAGGAAACATTTTAAGCCTATTTTAATTGCTTATCGGTATAGAGGTAAATTTTATTAAGCTACATCATTATTTAAAGCCCTTAAAAGTCAGAGTGTGTTATATCTCATTTCTGGAGATGCTATTTATAATTAAATAATATCGTGGCTAGTGGGGTGTAAATCAGTGGTTCTTAAATGTTTGGAATTCACAGATTCTTTTGAGATATGCTTGAAAATTAAGTACATATACGTACACACACAAAATTTGCATGTATTTCAAAGGACTCATGGATTGTGAAGAATATAAGTGGGTCTTCAAAGGGAATATAGAAATTATATGTTAGTTTTTTTTGAAAATTGTATGTCATTCAAATTTTGCCTTTGAAAATTATAAATTTTCTGGGTTATTTATAAATTATATAAATGACCCAGCTGACTGGAACACATATGTTTAGACATAATTTAAATGATATAATAATGAGAGTTAGGTTGGAATATACTTTTGGATACTATTTCTTAAAGAAGTTATTTCCAAGTAAAGGCTATTCCTTTGAAATGTCAGTCATATGCCACTTTGAGAAAGAAAGGTGAGAAAATAAAAACATTTTTCTTAATGTAATACAGAAAATGACAAAGTAAGCTGACATGCTTATGAAGCTTGGTAGGAGATGTGGTTTGTAGAAGATTGAAATGTCATTTTATCTGAAGGTTTACTAGTCATTTCCCCAGGTTTGCCTTTGTCTGTGTATGGAAATGGATTCTCCTGATCCTAATATCATGCCATTTTAAATTGTGATCATAGCAATATATTCCTTTTGAAGTACTTTTAGCCTATGGATAGCAATGTGTTAATTATGGAGTTTAAAATAAAAGCTTATATTAGGCTATATATTTAATAATAGTGATGGTACCACAGCTGTGTTAATTACTACCTTATCTGTGGTTATTATTAAAATAGTGAATTTTTCAAACGTTATTTTGATAGCAGTTGAACTTATTGGTCTGTCTCTCTTTCTCTTTGTTATTTAGAAAAAAATGTTTGGAAGAGAGAGAAAGCTATAATTTTTTAAAGAGGATGTTTTCTCCTGGTATTCCCATTAAATCCATACTCTTCCCTCCATTAGTAGTGGCCAATAGTGATGACGCAAATCGAGAATCATGTTTTAGGTGAAGCAAGCAGTTACAATTCTCCTTCTTGCTCTTCTTTTTCTTCTAAAGGAAAGGTACAGGCAGGAATTAAGGCAAATTGACAGGCAGGTAGGAAGAGAGAGGAAGAACTATATTTATTTATTTTATTTAGTTGTTCATCTTGGTGGTTTCTCCAGAACCTAGGATGTGAACCTGGAGGTCCTTGGGTTGTATGTGGACTGCTCTCCACTGGAGGTGTTGTACCTAACCACTACTCTACCAGGGTGCACTTTCTTTTAATATGGGCCCTTTAATTTAGGCCCTTCTTTTAATATAAATTTTAAACTGAGGAAAACAACACTGAAGGGACAATGAGATATTATAGTTAGATAGCAGGTTTAATAATATTCAGGCCTTTTGAAAATGTTTATTTTCAAAGTGATTTTAAAAACATCTTTCTAGCTCATCCATTTAGTAAAGTACGAAGATTTGCTACAGGAAACATCCTTTCCTGACATGGTGGGAATTGACATTTTCAATAACTCCAGATACTCAGAAGCGAAATGCTCATGGTGCTTTCCCCCTCAGTTATCCCATATTGATTGATTTAAATGATATACTTTGGGGTAATTAATTTTCTGCATTCAATCAAATATTTGGTTGTTCATACTTTTGAATTTTGAGAATACTTTATATATTCTGGTTATGTCCTTTATCATATCGTGACTTTGCAAATAGTTTATCCTAGTCTTCAATTTGTCTTTTTATCTTTTTGTTAAGTCTTTTGTAGAACAAAGTTTTAGATTTTGATGATATTTAGACTGTTAATTTATTAATAGTGCTTTTTATACTGATTCTAAGAGTTATTTTCCTATCCTAGATCCCAGAGTTTTTCTCTTTACTTCTAGACTCTGTTCTGTTTCATTAATCTTTGTATCTATCCCTCCACCACCTCCACACAGTCTTGATTACTGTGACTCTATAATGTTTTGAAATTGGATGATTGATACCTCTATTTATCTTCATAAATGTTTTAGTCATAAATGTTTTAGCTATCTCCTTCCTTTGCCTTTCCAAATAAATTTTGAATAATCTTGTGAATATATACAAATGTTTTCCTGCTATTTTGATATTAAGCTTATTAAAACAATGTATCAATTTGGGGAAACTTTACGTTACTGTATTATCTTCCAATTTGTGAACATATACCTCTCCACTTATTTAGATCTTCTGTGATTTTTATTTGCACTTTGTAGTTTTCATTATACAAGCCGATACAAGCCCCAGACATGTTTCATTATACAAGATGTATACTTGTAAGAGTTACAGCTGTTGTATTTTTTGAGCTATAATAAATTGTATTCAAATTTTTGGTGTTTGTGTTTTTCTCTCTGTTGATTTTGTTATGTTTATCTTGTATTTTGAAAACCCATGGTGATGACATATCTAAGTACAGGTGCTCAAAGTCCTTTCTTTGATTCAAAGCTTTACTTTTCTCCCTTCTTACTAGGTGATTGGTTGAGTAATTGTTTGATTACATGATTCATTCATTCTTTCATTCAACAAACATTCGTTGTACAACCACCAGATACATAGATCTTTGGTACTTCTGGTAGTCTGATATAAAATAAGACTTTATTTTTATATATTAGCAGGAAAAAGAGTAATATAGGTAACTATCATACTAATCATGATGAAATAAGTATCACTCTAGAGATAAAACCTGCATGTAGTGGGAATGCAAAGGAAAGAATAAGTGTGGCTTTGAGAACTGGGAATATATTAATGAAAAAAGTAGAATATGTATGGATTAAGGTTGATTTTACATTTTAGAGGCAGACATCTGGAGGGACTGAGGTAGCTACATGTTTGTCTTTATTTGATTTATTTTATTCAGCTTCTAGTAGTCTCTAGTTTCTCCCATGTTATTGCAAATGACAAAACTACATCTTTCTCTTTATAGCTGAGCAGTGTTCCACTGTGTGTGTGTGTGTGTGTGTGTGTGTGTGTGTGTGTGTGTGCATCACATCTTTATTCACACATCTGTCCATGGGCACTTAGGTTGCTTCAACTTTTGACTATGATCAATGATGCTGTGATGAACATAGGAGTATATGTAACTCTTCAAATTAGTGTTTTCATTTCCTATAGGTAAATACCTAGAAGTGAGGTATCATAGGATAGTTCTAGTCTTAATATTTTGAGGAATCTCTATACTACTTTCCATAATTGTGGTTCCCTAATTGTGGAGCTTTCTGAATTTTTTTTTTCTGAGTGTTCTGATATGAAGTTTAGGCTTTATTATCTTTAATAAGGAGCTGTTTGTTTGTTTGTTTTTTAACAGGGAAATAGCATAATTGTGATGATTAGGAAGATAATCCTGGCAATAGTGCCAGAGAGAGATTAGAAAGTCAAGGGACTGTAGGGAAGTAGCCATTGTAATCATCTTGCAGGACAAATGGAAATGCAAAATGGGTCTCTTTCAGAAAGGTCAGGGCCATCTGAAGTGCAGTGAGTGGCACACAGCTACTACTTTTCATCCTCGCAGCAGTTTCTCTTAGTTATTAGAAAAAGATTAAGATTCTGTTATACAAAGAGAATTAAAATTGGGTTTTTAAAAACACTCTTAAGGTTCCTTGCCTCTTTTCTTAAGTAACACACACACACACACACACACACGTGTATATATATATATATATATATATATATATATATAATGATTTTCTTTGAGTAGTGCAGTTTTGAATTTTAAAAGGGCAGTTACTTTGTAAGAATTCACACATTTTAGCATAAATTGATCTTCCTATGGGAGGTAGTCAGTCACTCTGTTTTGTAATTTAAAAATTTCAGTTTTCAAGGGTTATAATGGATACTGCACTTGTGAATAGGACTCAATTTGAGAAAATTCTCCCTCTATTCATAGCACTGTGATATGGAGATTTGGAAACTACATCAAAGGGCAGACAGGCCTAAGGATTTTTGGTGATGCTCTGTAGATATATTAAATATTAAGACTTTAATCCTATATTGTAGCCTCTGAAAGTGATAAGCTCCATCTGTTCATAACTGTGATGAGTTTTGTGATTCTAGAAAAATGCAAAAGCTCATAAATCACTTTGATGGTGATTTGTAGTGGTCATCTGATTCTGGAAAACCTATTTTCTGGGGATAGGCCTTCCTTTTTTTATCTCTTTTAACTCATGCTAGAATCATGCCATTGCTTAACATTCTCATTTCCTAGTCTCTCTGCCTCTAAATAGCAATAGACATAGCTACAATTGTATATTTGATTTTTCAGAACTTTGTTTTAAAAATACTCGACATCAACTTAGTGAAAGGCATGTTAAAAAGTATTTTCTGCTATGAGTTCATGATTATTTTTATGTCAAGAATTCAATATGCTCTTCACCAATTTGTAGATTCTGAGGAATTGTGATCTCCATTTTTAGTCATAAAAAAGAGAAATGTGTTCAGAACTTCCTTAACCCTGATGGAGAAGTTTTTCATCTTACATGAACAGATGAATCCTTTCCTGCAACCTCTTCATGTCACCTCTTGAGAATCCCTGACAGGTTTCCCTTTCCTTATGTGCACAAGCACTTTATTCAGATTTGATTAAGTGGCAAGATAATAGCTGCAGACTGTCATTGTTCCCTTTGGTCTAGTTTGAATAGTGAACATGCAGCAGAAGATATTGTGAGTTGACAGGAAATAGCACTGAATGTCAAAAGGTTAGTCCCTCAAAGATAGTTTGACCAAATGAGGAAACATGAAATGTCACTTTTGGGAGTTGAGATCAACTGTATTCTGCTGTATTCTGCATTTTTATTTTTCTGCACTTGATTAATACTTTTCCTTTTGTCTCATGGAACATTTAGGTGCAAGTTTTTCCTTTGTTTTAAAGGTGTTAAGTCCACGATGACCTATTAAAACTTTCTTGATCAAAAAAGTCAAGCCATTTGGAAAACAGGTGCATTAAGACATTATTTTTTATCTTGAATATCATGCTGAGAATCCCAGTGAGCAAAAATTGGATCAATAATAGGGTTGATTAATCCAGAGACCCTTTTCATCCCCTGAAGGGCGACAGTGTCTCTTATATTACATACTTAGTGATTGCTTCTTTAATGTTAGTTTTTTAAAAATATGTGTATTTTATTTATTCTTTTTTTGGGGTCGGTCTACAACAGAAGCAAGAGATATCTGAAAAACTTGATTCTGGAGAGTACTAGGTTCTTTATCATAGAAAACTATTGTATGTGATCTGGTTATCATATGTACCCATAAGTGCACTGGGACCTTGTCTTTAATTTGATATGACAGATAATAAAGAGCCAGTACATATTCCTGAGATAAAAATAAAACAATGGAAGGTTTATTCTTGTGACTTAGCATAGTGACCTTTTTCAAGACAGAAATCTGAGATCGATTATACTTCAGTATATGGAGTATTCAGACAGCATTGTGACCTTTTTCAAGAGAGAAATAGCATTGTGACCTTTTTCAAGAGAGAAATTAGAGATCGATTATACTTCAGTATATGGAGTATTCAGATAAATTATTCAAGGTTTTTAATAGACTGTCATTGGTGCATCCTTGTGGAATTTTGGTTTGGCACAGTCCACATTTATCCCAAGGACCTGGGTTTGTGTCCTGGGGCCAGGGAAGACAACCAAGATGAATAACTAAATGAAAGGAATAAAATGCTTATTCCTCCTCTGCCTGCCTGTCTCTGCTTGCCTGTATTACTGTCTGCACCTTTCCTTTAAATAAATAAAGATAAATAGATAAATATGCTGTCATTGACATCTTTACCAACTAGAATAAAGCACCATGATTGCTGACACACCAGAAATCCATTAAGAGAAATATCATCAGATATTGTTTCAAATAGAAGATCACTCCATTTTAGAATCATGGGTGGCCTAGTTCTGGTCTTTGTATATGATCATAGGACATATTCTAGCTTGAGACATCACTTGTAGTTATGCTATTTATCTCTCTCTCTCTAGTACTTTTATCATCTGCTTTATATTATAGTCTTTTACTTATCCACTTGCTTCCTTAGATTGAAAGCCCTAGGATGGTCTTATGCATTTTTGCATGCTTATATTGCCTAGCACAGCATATTACACTTAATAGGTGATCAGCAAGTGTTAGGAAATTGGCTATAGTACTCACACTTCACTTTCTTATTTGTGGATAGCATCTTTGAATTTTATGTTACTTAAAAGTATTAGTTTAAAAGACTTCAATATTGATTCAGTTGATATAACCTTTTTTAAAAAACTCAGAGAATTATATACTTTTGCTTGAATGAGTATTTTTAAAGTATGCTTTGTCAATTTCACATTTAACAGATGGGGAAGCAGAAAACTATAGGGATAAATGACCTGCTGCAAATGCACAGTCATCTAGTTACATGGTATGCCCTACATGTAGATTAAAGTCTTTAAAAAATAAATGATTTTTTTCACTTAGTAAAACTGTTTTCATTGACTATTTATTATGGGCAAAGTACAGTGTTAACCCTTAGTGGCAAGCTGTGTACAAAAATGAATAAAAATTTTATTCTGAAAAGGATCTTAAATGTAGCAATTTCGGCGTACCCTGGTGACCTAATGGATTAAGCCAGGTGCAGTCCACATAAATCCCAAGGTCCCTGGTTCAGGACTTGGGGCCAGGGAAACAACCAGTGATGAACAACTAAATAAAATAAAGTGCTTCTTCCTCCTCTCACTTCCTGCCTGCCTGCCTCTGCTCACCTTCATTCCTCCCTGTATCTTTCCTTTAAAAAAATGTAATGATTTAAAAGTAGTCTGTTTATTGATGCAGTAGTGAAGGAAGATAGTGGCAGGGATGGCAGAGAGGACCTGCGTGAAGAATTAATAGTAAGAAAGACTGACAGTGGCAGGTGGGAAACTAGTTCTAATCTTTAATGCTGGGAGTGTTTTGACTTTCTTTGTTCCTATATAAAATCACACATTTATCATGGAAAAAACTGGGAAAACTTGACAGCGTGCAATTCTGTATAATGGTTTAAGGAATCCTTTTGACTTAGTTTATACTGTTGTACAATGCCAGTTTGTAATGCAATATTAGTAGCTTCTTTTTTATTAGAAACAAAAATATAAACATGCAAACTAAGGATGGCCACCATTAGGAAAGGTATAATTTTACAGTAATTTTTACACCACTGTGTCAGGTGCCTTTTTTGTTTGGGTCCTCAAGTGTTTGCATAATGAAAATTCTCTTAAATTTGGATTGCTTTGAACGTACTCACTTCTGGTACTTCAAATTTTTGAATTTTTGTAGCTTTGAACTCCATAGTTGACTGAAGTTACCCAGTTTTTAGTGAGCGATTAGAGAATAAAAGAAGAAAATTCATTGTAAAAGACAGTTTTTAAATCTCTCCTACAGTTCTTCCTTTTAACTGCACTTCACTCCATAGTACAGAGATGATGTTCTGTGGAAATCGAAGTAATAGCCAAAACTCAAAAGTATGTTTTCCCTGGACAAACATCCTCTGAATAAATTCCTTCATCTATAGGTTGAAAATTATGCCTCCTTCGGGAACCAAAGGATTTGCCTGAGTTAATCATTGCTCCCTCCTCATTATGTTTTTTAGTACAGATATGAAAATAGCCCCAGAGAGCAGAGGGCATATTTGCTTGGTTTCCTTGGTTAGGACATCAGCTGAGTTTTCCTGATCACCGCATAAACTTCCATCTTGCATTTGGTTAACAGCTCCAGATATATCATGAAGTTGAATTTATTAGTATAACCACCTAGAAATGATGGCTTAAATGAAACATGTCTTTAGTCAGGTGCTGCTTTTCTTCCTTCGTGAGTTGGCACATTTTTGAAAATGGCTTGGCAACTGGGGTTATTTCATTGACATGTATAGGATTAATGTGTAGTGAATAATTTTTGACATATATGACAAATATTTGGAGACTTAAGAGATTTATTATTCGATAGGGAAGTACTCTGTGTTAAAAATTTTATCATCATACACATTCATAAAGATGTATAGAGATGTATCGCCAAGATGGACACATATATTCTTTTTAATTTTTTTTTTTACAGTGAAACTTCAGGCAGGAATGAAGGCAGGCAGGCAAGCAGTCAAGAAGAGAGAAGAGAACCATTTTATTTTTTATTTAATCATTCATCTTGTTTCCCTGGTCTTCGGTCACAAACACAGGTCCCTGGGATATATGTTAACTAGGCTGGGTGGACTTAACTACTATGCCTCCAGGACATGCCACTTACAGATTCTTGATTTTGTTTCTGCTTAACTTAATATAATATTTCGAATTCTTTACCTTTTTTCTATTATTCTCTTTGGCTTCAGTCTTTCTTTTTCACAAGTCTACAAAGTACATTTATTTCTGAAGTTTGAGAGAACAGGAAGGATTTTCCCTTGGAAATGGAAATATTTTTGAATATTTTGAATAGTTCATTGGAGGCGGTATGCATTACTGTAAAAGCAGATATAAGTATTGTATTAACTGGAATTTTATTAGGAGCAAGGAAATTTTAAATTAGCTTGTAATATTTCATTTTATAGAAATAAATCTCTTTGTTGTGATGCCCCTGTCATGGGTGATATTCCCAGATGCCATCATTAGCATGGTATTTTTTATCCCAGAATGACATCATTGTTTACTCATTTTAGGGCCAGATTCCAGAATATGTTCTTTGTACTTCCTACAGCAGTCATTTTGTAGTCACTGCCCTACAGGGCTGGTCTTTATCTTTCTATTAAAAGAGTCTGTAATTAGCTGCTAGTAATTTGAGGACATGAAAGAAATATAATCCTCAATGTTACTTCTCAGGGAATAAAATGAAAAATAAATATCTAGACCAGAATATGCATTGCATCTCTACTCATCCTCTATTTCTGTTAACAGACTTAGATAAATTTTGTGCTGATTCATTTTTTAAAGACTGCAATTTAAATAAACAGTATTCAGGAAAAAAATTTCCTGGGCAAAATGGAAGGTTTTAAAATAATAGTATTGCTGGAAAATAAAGTCAAACAAGCAGACATGAGGGAAGAACTTCAGTTAGCAATGATTTGACTCAAATTGTGAGAGAATGACTTCCAGATGGTTCCTTGTTGCTACGTATTTACTCAGTGGGTTTTAAAAATACTCACAGGATAAGAAATGCCATGTATTAGAATTATATCCTAGTAAAAGATTACTTTTGTCTTTAAATATTACAAAATATTTCAAAATATTTCAGTACATAATATGGAGCTGGAAATGACAGATGCAGCTTGATGTTAGGTCTTAAAAGCTGTATTCATACTTTCTAATTATTAAATATAACCTTCTCAAAGCAAGGATAGTATTTTATTCTTTTCAGCATCTGCACTATAGAAGAATGCAATGAGCATGAGATTAAAGAAAACCATTCTTCAACTAGTCATTTTTTTGTCAACCCTGTGTAAATATTGACTGACCTGATATTGTAACTCAGGCACAGTACTCAGTGTGGTGTCACCTTGTGTAATACATGGGACTTGCCCTTCTGGATCTCAAAGTCTAGCAGGAGAGACAGTGTGCAAATAGCTAACCCCGTTACATTATTCAGTGTATGTACAGCGTGTTCTGGAGGCATACAGTGGGGAGAGGTTGAACTGAGGATAAGGGTTTCACAGAACAATCACATTCAAGCTTGTCTAGCCTATGATCCATTATTTATAAATCAAAATATTGGCCATCCAGTTGAGATAGTGAGCCAGGCACTATGACAAATACTAAGGATTTATAAATGAACATGACATTACCTCTGCTCTTAAGAATAGGAATTTGTAGAACGCAGGCACAGATATAGATGATTGAAATCCAGCAAGTAGAGCCTTGAATGGGATGCTGATGGAGGTAGAAGAGTAGAGCTTCACTTGGCTTGGGGATTAGAAAGCCATGAAAGACAAAGCAGAATGTTCTTGAGTTTAGGATGGGGCACTAGGAATTTAGAAGTCAGTGGTGGGTAGGTTGGGGTCTGGTTTGAGGTAGAGGATGAAGATCTATGAAATAACATTCGTATGGATGAGATATAGATGTGACATGAGAAAAAGTGGGAAGGGCCATAAGGTTTGGAACACCTGATGGGTGATGGAGACTTGATCAAGAGTCTATATTTAGGTACAAGAAACAGACCATCTACAGTGGTGTAGATATAGGAATTTTTATTCTCATGTAAAAGAAGCCTGGAGGTGAATATTTCAGTGCTGGAGTAACAGCTGTAAAAAGTCCTCAGAGGTCCTGGCTCGGTTTGTCTTTGGCTTTGCTGCAACTGGCGTTCATCTTTAAGGTCTTTTTGATTTGAGGTGGCTGCTAGGGTATTGTCATTGAGGAAAAGGGCAGAAGGTAGAAGAGCCAAAGAGGACGTATGCCTCCTGGGCCTTTTTTGTAAGTTTCACACAGTACTTCTATTTACCACATATTAATAAAAACAGGGAAGCTCTCTTATCAAGGAAGGACTAAACATGTATTCTAGATAACTGGTTTCCATGTCACAGGAGAAGGATCTTTTGATTTGAGTTTATAAGAATTTCCTAAAGAAAGGATGAGGCTTTTTTGAAGGGGTATCAAACCAGTATGAAATAAACAGAAATAGATACTCCATAGTTGTTGTTTAATATTTCCTGTCACTGACATTCTTGAGTAACTTTAGCCTGCCTCACTTCATCACGGGTGAAAGTGGGCTCTATTCTACCTGACACTCACCAGTAAAATCTGATGGAATTTAATGTAAGTTTTTAAAGTGTCTCTGAGTTTTCAGTGTCTTTTAAATGAAGGATGGATATGATTTTATTTTTTTGGTAGAACCTCTACTTGGAAAAAATCTTATCATTTGCCTTTAAAACAACTTTTGCCCTTTGAATGGTTTTCAAGATACTATTGCATATGTCTTATGCCTCTCTATTTTTACTACTTTTTTTTTTTCCTAACATTTGAATTTTGGAAAAATAAACTGGAAAGCCGTTTGCTCAGCTACTTAATTCCCTTAAAATTCTCCTCTATTATGTATTTAAGGTAATTATTTGTAAAATGTTATGTTATTTTGGGTTTATATACTCGGTTACTGATAATATATAGGCATTTCCAGAACCACTCATTGTTCTTGAGGTCCCTGTCCTTTAAAATTTCATTTTCAGAGTTGCTGGTCACCTCCTGAGAATTTGTATGTTTGTGCTGCATTGTGATGATAGTGAGATAGATATATCCATAAACATGATTTTAACTATTAACTTATATGTTCCTAGTAGACAGAAATCAGGTCATAGAAAAAGATACATGCATTTAACCATGTGAAAAAGTAATACTGTTGTATTTTTTTTAAGAATAAGGAACACCTTTTGTAAAGTAATAATGCTTTTTTCCTAAAACGGAAGTGCAATATTTTTCCCTTAAATACATTGCTGGCTGTATGCAGGACAAAATGGATTCCTAAGTTGCTTCCCATATAGCTGAATATGTGTGAGAGAGGAGCCGTGCATAGCATTACTATGTCTGTATAACCTGACACACAGCTCTGTTTTCAGAATACACAAGAGATGATTTCTGTTGCAAGATGAAAGAACCCTTTACAAAACAGAAACAGTCAAATCTTCATGCCAGTCTGGATTTTGCATTCTGTTAATCTGGATTCAAGATGTTTTTGACACTCGGGGAACCTGCTTCCTGAGTCCTGTTTAAGCAGAAGAGGGCAGCAGAGAGATCATTAGAAAGCCAGTATGCTAACTTGCTTCCTCTGAACCCAGTGGTTACACACTATGAATATACCGAAAGGAAATGAAAGTTAAAATTAATATCTTTCACTCATTTGAACCTAAAATTATTAGAAACAGTTTAATATTACATGATTCCGATTTCTGCTTGTCAGTTTTAGCTTAGTTATACGGATGTTGCAAAGTGGGTGTTTGTGTGTTTTGGTCTAAGGTCTGACAAGCAAATGTGTGCATTAATTAATGCAGTTCAGCTTTTGATGGGGTTTATTTTCCACAAGATACCCTGTGTGTTTATGGAAAAACAGATGCTCCATTGTGTTTTGTGATTTATTCTAATATATTTATCCATTAGAGTTAGATTTTCTAAGGCAAACCGTTTCATTTCTTGTTCAAACAAAGGAAACGTTTCTTTTTGACTGAATTTTGGATTTGTAATCCCTTGGTGATCTAATATTTTTTTTTTTATTTTAAAAATATTTCCTGTGTAAATTTTTTTCCTGTTTGTTAAAGAACTGAAGTCTAAGCTGGCTGATTGATTTCATGTCCTTGACCTTTAAAAATGTATTACCCTCCTTAATTGAAGTCATATAATTTTTCTGTAAAGGATGGCTTAAGTCATGTTGATGAACCTAGCTAACTAGTTTTGTTTACTATGTATGAAAGCTATTCTGTTTCTCATTAATATTCAATATTTCATTCTCTATGATTCAGGACAGTTAAACAGCAGAGCTAAGGGCTTTTCTCTGAAAGCCAATCTGGTATTTCAGTGTATTCTGTGTTTAAGATAAAAAAAAAACCTTTGATGTTCAATGGGTAACTATAGCTTCTTTTTACAGTTTTACATGTAAAAGGAGGAATCATAAAGTTATATGGTGTCTTCCTCTGCAATGGCACCAAAGAAGATAAAGCTTCAGTTTAACTCCATTATGTGTGTTATTTTATATTGTGGTGAATTTAATCTATGGATTTCTTTGCTATACCCCTGTTTTATAAGATGAGCTGTGAATTGAAGGACCTTAATGTGATTTACAAAGAGAGAGTTAAGTGTTAGTGTATTCTAGTGGTAAGGATGTGGGTGTATGTCTGTGAGTGTGTGTGTGTGTCTATGAGTATCTATGTATTGGGTATAATCTCTAGGCACTTGACACAGGAATACAGCTCATTTTCACTCAAAGTACCTTATACCTTTTCTAATCCATCTCTTCTTGATCCTAGTGCTCTTTCTCTCCCCATGTATAGATGTTCTTTGATAAGTGCTAACTATGCAGAAGTAATCATTGTCATTTCATCAAGAAGCAGTTACCTTGGCTGTCATCTATGACCTCACACTACACTCCTGTCCACGTTATTGGACACCTGTCCTGAAACCACACAGATTTTCCCCCTCAGGTGTACTTACCATTTTGAAGAAGTTGTGCCCCAGTTTACTGATGATCTCTCTCTTTGTAGAAAATCAATTTTCTGTCTGAGCTTTATTTTGGGAATTTTCTACAGTTATACCTTCAAGTTCACTTTTCTTTCTTTTTTCTTTTTAAGAATACATTTTATCTAGGTTTTCGGTTGGTTCATGTAGAAGAGTAAATCCAATTCTATTACTCTGTCTTCAATAGTAGCTAAAGGGTCTTTATCTAACTTCTTAAAACTGTTTCATATCAAGAGTCCAGCTGAACAACTGCTCTCTCTCCGCCCCCTGTTATTGGAATTTTGATAATGTTGCATAAGCTGACGTTGTAGGTTCCATCATGAAAAAGAGCTGTCTGGACTTCTCTTTCTTTTGTGAATTCCTAAACAGGTTTACAGGGAGTGTCAAGAGGATGGCTGCATCTATGCCTGTTCACAAGACTCAGCACAGCGTAGTCAGTCTGAAAAAGAGAAGAATAGGGTATCTTTTTTTGTAAGCAAACATTTTCATTGTTCTCCAAACCCTAATTTTAAAAGGTTCAAGGATGAGATAGTAGGTTAACAACTTTTACAATCTCTCAGTGTGCCTCGTACCATTCAGGTGATGAAAATACAGGATGAGTGAGAAGCAGATGTCCCTGCCCATAGGAAACTTACTGTCTATGGAAGAAACAAATAAACTAATAGGAAACTATAATCCTTGTTAAGCTATGACTTTATTATTGAAATTTTGATGAACCAGAATCATTCTCTTTAGCGCTCTGTACCATTTTACCAAAAGCAGAACAGTATCATCCTGGTATTTTTCTGTACTTTAGATTTCTTGGTGAAAATGAAGTTCTCTATTTAATCATCCATCAACACACCATCAAAGAGCAAAACAATTTAAAAAAATTTCTTCATACCAATACTGACATCTCCAAGTGACCCTTTTAATTAACATCTAGTTTATATCAACCCAAATGGAATTTGCTATTTGTTTATGTAATTATTCCATCTGCTGATGGGTTTTATTCTGTTTAACATGTGGAAAGTAATTCTAAGACTCGATCTTTAAAACATGTATTCCCTTTGGCAGTAATTCTAGTGGGAAACATAGGACAGCTTCTTTATTAAATTTCGTCAATTTTTTAAAATCAAAGAATTATGAAGAAGTTTGGTCTTTCAGGAGGAAAATTATTTCTGTAAAAATATATCACTGAAACATTGCTATTCTCTGAAAATACATCACTGAAATATTGATATTTTAATGTGAATAGGGATGTGATCTGAGGTCACAGATAATAGCCAAGGTAACTGTTTCTTGATGAAATCATGCTCATTGCTTCTGTATAATGAACACTTCTCAAATAATACATATTGCAAAAGGAGAAAATGAAGACAAGAATCAAGGAAATGGATAGATGAGCCACTAAGTGCTTTGAGGAAGAATGAAGTAATTTTCAGGTATATTTGGAAATGTACATTAGTAAACTCAGCTTTTGATTTTCTTTGTTTTGACATTCATTACCAAAACAAACAAAATATAGCTTCAAAACTTGAGTTTCCAAAGCACACACAAATCACAATGTACATTTTTCAGTAACCTTGTTATGGTGTATGGGAAGTAGGACAAACTAGACCCATTAACTTTGATCCTTTTTTGATAGCATTGTACATTGACACTGGCTTCTCGTGAAGGAACCTTATTATTACCTGAATTTGGGTGACTCTCCTACAGAATTGGTTTTGGGATGTTTTAAAAAAAAGACACACAATTCAACCGAGCAAATACAAAGATCTAAGTGGCTTTTTTCAATGATTAATATATCAGGCAGCATCCCATCTAGCCAGTAGAATGTAACTGAAAAGCTGAACAAATTGGAAGACTTTCCTTGACCTAAGTGATGAGAGGGGGTGGGCAGCACTAGAAAACCGTGAGCATGAATAGTTCAATAGTTTCAAGGTGAGCTCACCTTCCCTTGGGCGGAGAGAGCGCTGTCCTGTAAATTGCCTCAGTGCTGACGTAGTAGTCATTCCAGATTGCCTGGTTAAATGTTACGTTCCTGGGAGAGACTGAAATTGCGATTAAATTAGGTAGTGAGTCCCACTTTGGTGATGTGGAACTTAACATAAGACACTGTCTTGAGCCTTTTTTTTTTTTTTTTTTTTTTTTTTTTTTTTTTTTTTTTTAACAGAAGAAAGCAAATTGAGTAATCCAAATATAATCATTATAGAACCAAAATTTTAATGTAAATTTCCTGGAACATTTGACCAACTTTAAATTCCTTCCCAAACTGACAAATACTGAATAGTTTTTATACTAGCCAATGGAAATGCTGGAGAAAATAGTTCAAATTTTGGCAACAAGAAAATGGGGGTTAGCTCCTTTTTCTGTCTGGAATACCTTTTGAAAGTTTAACTCAGAATTATAAATCTGGGGTGCTTATAACATGCAATACTTACAGCCCCAATGCTTGAATGACTTAGCAATGAGCAATTTTAAATGCATAGAAAAGCTTCAGCTCACTCTATCCAGAATAAACACCCCCCAATGAAAGCAACAAAATCCTAAAATACATAAAGAACATAAAGAACTAAAATAAAAACAAAAAGACAACAACAGAATCCTTTCCAAGGTTAAGTATAAGGTAATTAATATTTCTTCAAAACTAAGTTTTGAAAGTTTGTATAAATAAGCTGTTCAATAAGAGCTGGTTAATAAACAGGGTCTTTTGTTAACCATAAACTGAGCAGGCCTATTGCTAACTTCACCTTACATGATAATGTGGAAAAAAGTACTGTCATTCATCTAATCCAGATAAATGACAATGATTGTGGTTTTGCATGAACTGGCAAAATGCTGTCGGATGCAAAGAGGATGTCCACCATTTTGGTGAATATTGGCACTTCTTATAAAAAGGAGCCTAAAAGAAAATATCATACAATTTAGTTAAGAATTGTGTGGAGACCTCATCAGTGAAACCAATTCTCCTGATGTGGGGCTTATATGGAAGAATGATGGGCACCTTGAGTGAAACTTTTTCAGCAAAGATATTCAGAAAGAGTATTAAAGTAAAGCACAAGATTCTTCGGTTCATCCACCATGGACATTCCTTGCTGGTGCTGCGTGACAAGGACCACAGTCCCAGCTGAACCACATGAATGGCCTTCAAGGTGATTTGTTCTTGTGATTGCAGCTGGAGCTGGTTGACACTAACCAGTGCTATTGCTGCTCATGTCTGGCCTAAGAGTTCTGCCTTCTTGGAGCACATGGTCAGGAGTCTGGGAGCCTGCAAGAAGCATACTCACTCTTGAGCCCATATCTGAGTCTCTGCTGCTTCCTCCATGTTGCCAGTTGGCAAAATGACATCCCTATAGTAATATCGGATCACACTGCATTTCACCTGCACAGCTTCCTGTGTTCTCAGAGGCATTTATTTTAGTAAAACAAACAAACGTGGATACCAGGAGATAGGTAGTCAGTGGTTTGATAGTGAGAACTCGGTCAGAGGCCCCTATGCATTGTCTAACGAGAGCTGGCTGGGTGAGGGATCTAAATTTGTGTCTGAATTTGTAAATGCAGATTAACGGCTTTCCTGCAAGAAAGCAGGCCATTAAAGTTGTCTTAACTATGCAGGGATTAAAAAGAAAATTATTCTGAGTTTTTGATCACATTGCTTATTTTTCCTAATAAAATCTGACCTTAAGCTTAAAAATAAGTTTATCAACTATCAATTTTTTTTTTTAAATTGGGCTGACTTCCAACCTCAGATGAATTGTAGACTGCAGTGACTGCTGTGGGACCCTCCCCTTTAGGAGACTGGGGCTGTTGAGTGATATTAAATCCTTTTATTAAGAAACCTTCTGTTCATACTCTTTCTAGGACTATAGCTGTACTTCTTTATCAACTTAGAATAATTTCATCTTTGTAACAAGGTACAAGTATCAGCTTAATAGGCAGTAACTTCCTTTGTTAGGCTTGAATTTAGTATGAATTTTTTTCCTATTTCATTTATCAGCTTTTCATCAGATATATTCTTTGTGTTATGCACTGTGTTAGGTTCTGTTCAATGATTAAGAAATGGTCTTTGTCTGGGAAGAAAAGAGACAAATAAAATTATACCAGTTTACTGAGTATAATTCTCTGGTCTATGCAGAATGTTACAACTACACAGATACAATGGATAAATCTGCCTGGAACCCAAACTGACATTAGAAGAAAGAAAAGAAGACCATACAAGACCAAGGGGCAAAGGCCCTTGTAAGAAGAAGGAATAGAATGTGCAAAACAGTGAAGGCCTAAGAGTGTGATGTGGTCTGTTAATACTGAGTTCAGTCTTTCTATCTTTGCTTATTTGGGGGAATAAAACTAGCATTGGCTTTGCTGGTTGGGTTGAACTGCACTAGGCAGTATGAAGTTCATCATCTCCCCAAAAGAAACTATGGGATAATTTTTTCAAAAGGGAGTAAAATCATAGATTCTTATTTATGGAAAACATTTTAGCAGCTAGATGTTAAATAATGAAGGGCGTGGGCACATTTTTTATGAAAGGTGTAGGGTAGGTTTTAGGAAGCAGACAGTGAGTGTGATGTCAGAATCGGTTAGGATGATATATTACAGGTAGTCTGGATCTCAGTAAAGCAAGGGTTTTGTGAGAGGGAGCGTGTTAGAGACAAGGGGGATAGCAACATCATTAGTTATAGGAGGGCATCATCTCTTTGATCATTGATATTGTAACTAAGGTTGTTTTCTGGAATACCTGTGTTCATAGCTAAACAATGCCCCTTTCTGGCATAGATCTTCTGCCTTCGTATTGTAATTGTCAGTTATTTCTCTGGACTATAAATTCCTCGAGGTCAGCACTAGTTTTATGTGGTTATTGCTCCCCCAGCATCGAGCACGGCGTTTGGAATATAGTAGGGGCTTGGTAAACACTCAGATGTTCGCCATCTTTGTAACATTTCCTCTCCTGGGTTCTTCCTTTGCTTGAGGACAATTTTGTTTCTTGTCAGAAGTGAGATTAACTCTAAAGTTAACTCTAAAGTTAGTGGTAATTTTTATTGTTTGGGCATGTTTCCCAGGACTTCCATATGCAGAAACTATGTGGACTTCAATGTGGCTGTTTCCTTGGCGATAACTCACTAGTTCTTGCTGTTTAAAGATTACATGATAGAGTGGATATATACGTGTGTGTATGTAAATATATCTATATGTTTTTTTTCCCTTTTTCCTCTGAGAATTTGAACCTGTAGGTCTACGATGTAAACAATAATCCTTTCTAGATTTACTTATTTGGGTTGCTTTTTTTAATACTCTTTGTTTCTGATCCTGAGTTAAATACACTGAGTAATTGTCACGGGAGGTTCCCACAGCATTGTCACAGCTGGAGGTCTGTTGGGCTTTCGTAAATGGCATTTGGAAGAATGATTCATTTGCCAAAGCATTAACAGTCTTTTTTTTTTTTTTTTTTTTTTTTTTTTTTTTTTTTTTTTTTTTTTTTTTTTTTTTTTTTTTTTTTTTTTTTTTTTTTTTTTTTTTATTGTTTCCATCTGCTTTTTGTCTAAGGGGACAAGTGTTTGGGATTGTATTTATTTAATGTACTTTGTTTGAATTAACTATTTTTCCCACTGTCCTGAATTACTGAGAAAAGACATGAGCATTTATTATAAGCACTCACACTATCCATTTCTTGCTTGTTGAGGAGAAGAGAACTTTTGTAGCCGTCAAGCACTTGATATTCTGATAGTTCTGTGACTGAATTATAAAGGGGATCTGTTAACTTGTTGGTTCTCGCATACATCCATACATTGAAAAAGCAATCAGCAGTGAGACATGCTGGTTTCTATTTTTCAGTTTGTTGCCTTAGAAAGGAAAATTAGGTATATTCATTTCCAAAACTTTCTTTTTGAGGATCTGTTATGTGTCCAGCTCTTCCTGTCACACTTGACATTCACACCAACCCTATCTGAGATTTTATCCTTACTTTACTGTGGAGAACAGTGTTTCAGAGAGTTTAAGAAATCTACAGAACTCCTTTAGCAGGTAGTGGTTATTTCAAGCCCGGATCCTCTGACATTAAGGCAGAGGCTGTATCTGTAGCTTCTGCTCTCATGGCACCAGGTGGCTAGAGAGCTTCTCCATGCTAATAACATCGATGAAAATGGAAGCCGAAAAGACTTGACTTCAGTTGGAAAGGGTGACCGTGTGCTATGAAAACCAACTAGAGGGGGAATATTTCAATTCTTCCATGGTAACCATGGAAATCATAAATGGATTATGGCACCTCAATGTTAGACTTCTCATTTCGATAAATTAATAGTCTTTTGTCTTTGTTGTCTGTATAACGTAGGGACATGTAACTACTAATTGCTGATTAGCTTGGTACAGCAGACACACATGGGAACAGTCAGTTTTACTCCCCTTGCTGTTTTAAAGTCGTGATAATTTTTGCACACTTATTGTGAAATGGATGAGTTCAGAAATCAGATTTGGGATTGTTTGTATTAAATCAAAGCATAAGAAATGCCACCTTTAGTAAATTTAATTCTTGACTTCAGCTTTAGACCACATAAATCTTAAATGAGATATTTTGTTTCCGTGCTTAATGACCTCAGGGATTTTATCTGCTGCTTTTGTGGTCTTTTGAAGGAGATTCTCCCATTGCAAAGAATGGCTGCATAGAATGAATGGCAACACATATCAAGAGTATTTCTGAGTGCTTAAACCTATCTGAGATTTATTAATTTTCTGAATATGGGTGAACATGGTTCCATGAATAGGCACAAGGCCTAGAGAGCAGGATTAGGAAGGTTTCCAGGGGCTCTGAGCTCATGTCAAGCAAAACTGGCATGCAAGGCAGTTAAGTCAGCTGAATAGGGAAAAGACTTGGAAAGTGCTTTATCTCACTGCATAATGTTTATAAATTTTATTCAATTAATTTACAGCTGCAGGGCTCATGAGGCTGAAATGAAAGTTTTGTAAAGTTTCGATAAGGAGGCAGCCAAACAAGTTTGATTAGCAGTGGGTGTTTTGGTAATGAGTTGGCAGTAGTGCAGAAATAGAAGGCTTGTATTTCAGGGGCCATGTTGGTATTGCAGTGCCCATTTGATTAACCGTAGAAAGCCCGTGTTTTCCACCTGTCATTTCAGGCATTTCTTCTCTCTCTTGTATCTTCTATCAGCGAATCTCTAACATTGGAAAATAATCTTTTTATAAGTTAAGTCTCATCAACCCAGTGTTCTTAGAAAGTCTGTTTTATTAGTAAAAATCAGTTTTAAAAAAAACAATTTTAGACTCTTCCCACATGATCTTTAATTTTTCTTTTCAAGTTGTGAATATTTTAAGAAGGTCTTTTGAAGGAACAAATGTCCCTTTACTTGAAGTTCAGGTCTATCAGTCATGGCTCAAGAACCACAGAGAGGAGACACAGTATTATTAATAGTTTTCACATATTACGTAGACAGGTGTTTTCATAGTAACTTTTTATCACTGTTAGGTTTTAGTAGTTTTTGGTGAGAGGAAATGCTGCCCTATTCCTCAGTAGGAAAATTTCATACTACTTAACAGGATTTAGTAGCTTCTCTAAAAAGTCATACTACAGCTTCCAGTCTGGCTTTCTGGAGTGGAAGGAGGACACAAGGGTCAGAGAAGGAAGGACAGAGCAGTGACTTCAACCGTATCTGTGATATTTTTTATTTTATTATCTCTGTGTTTTCCAATCCCAAAGCCCTTGTAATATTTTATGTCATGGGGGAAAAGATCTCCAATGAAAATGGGGGGTAAAATGAAGAAATTGTGGTGTACAAGAGTTTTGTTTTGTTTTTTAATTCATCTCTTTGTAGGATTTTCCAAAATGTCTCTAGTGAAATCCTTTTTTTTTTAAACTCCCTTTTTATTTCCCACTTGTCATGGTCAGGTGTGTGATCCATCTGAGCCATGATTGTACCTCTTGCCCTGTGTGTAAGTTACCACAGAACTCAGCAAGACCCAAACAAGCTAATACCTTTTTCAGTGAGACAAGCCCATTGATGGTGCATTTGGATGTCTCAGACTGGTGCAGTTGCTGTAAAAGTTTCTAGCTGCTTATTCTTTATCTGAGTTCTTATTTGGAAGTGGACTCCATAGCAGAGTTTCTGAGTGCACCTGTTCTAGTCTTAATATGCCAGAAATATTTCATAATAAATGTGTTTAAATCATTTTAGAAATGTTTATTTTCAGAATATTCCACATTAGCTCACTTGCTTACTCTGACCCAAAGTGGACCATTCTTTTATTCTACAAATATGCCTTGATCTAGGAGCTGCACTAGGTGCTTCTAAAAATGCAGTGATATATAAGGTGTCATTCTGAATTTTGAGAGTTTATGTAATGAAGACAGCTTAATTCAACAAACATTTTTTTAAACTCTTGCTTTGCCTTAGGTTTTATCTTAGGCAATGAATATTCAAAGATGTGCAATGAATATATTTCTTCCAAGGAGTTTCCATTTTAAGGAGATAGAGCAAGCATTTTGTGTGCATACCAGGTATATAAATAAACTAAGTGCTCTGGAAATCCTAAAATAGTCATGATTTGAAACTGGGTAGAGTGTAAAGTTCTGTAAGAGGGGAAGCTTGTTTGAACAGGGGCTTCTTGAAGCATAAGGAAGGTTTTTTTCAAATTAACGAAGGAATAAATTCAGAGGAAAAGCATGAGAAAAAATTTGAGAGATTTGACAGACTGTGCTGATATGAGGTGATCAGTCATTTGGGCAGATCAGTGTGATTTTAAAGTATACCAAGAAAGTAAGGTTAGAAATATAGGAAGAGCAAAATGACATAGGGCCTGGAATGTTAGGCCAGGAAGCTTGAAGTTTTTCTTGTTCCCATGATTAGATTTGTGGTTAGGACTCAGTATAAAGAGAGTAGATGATTTTTTTTAAAGTGTAGACTATTAAAGTAAAGAGCTAGAGAGAGGAGACTAGTTAGGAGGATGTTAAAATAGTCTAAGTAATAAATGATGAAGACTTGGTGATGGGAATTGAGAGAAGGTACTAACTCTAAAGACCCTTTTTGAAGGGAAAGTGATGGAGTTGAATGCTTATAGAAAGGGAGTCTAGGTGAGGATGATAAACTGAATGATAGAGGGCTACTTTTCCTGTACTTGAAGATATAAATAATTCTTATAGCAAAGAAGAGAGGATAGTGGTGTCAGTTTCAAAGGCCTTGATATTCTCAGGATAATTGAAATTGTTTTAGGAACATGTGAAAATTGAAATTGAGCACAATAGAAAATAAATTTGCCTTGAGGAATGTCATAGGGCTTTATCATAGCAGCTATAATCTTTGACTTAACCATTTTATGATATAGACCACAAGTTCTTTTGAGTTCCACATATTCATTCATTCTTCAACATTTATTGTAGATAAATACAATAAATCTACAATGTAAAGTATTGAATATATGAGTTAGGGCTATAAATTTAAGTCATAAATCCTGCCCTCAAGGAACTCACATGCTGAATATGGAGGACAGACAGTTAGGCACAGCAGTATGGTTTGAATAGGTAGGTTCACAGGATGGATAATCTTTCTAAGAAGACTCTTGGATCATGAAAGGGATTAGAGGAAGTGAGTTTTGAGAATAGCCTTAAATGCAATAATATAGACCTTCAAAGATAGAGGATTGTGGAAATTAGAGAGATGGGTAAGCTGGGAACAGATTCTTGAAGGCACAGTATTACAGGTGATAATTTATGGTTAGATGAGGAAGAACCTTTGGAAGACTTAAGTAGAGGACTGAACACATTTGGGTCTAGGTAGATTGTTCTGGTCACTATGCAGAGAATAGGGTATAAGTTCTTCTCTGAAAGTGCAGAATTATGAAGACCAGCTGGGAAAAACTGTAGTGGTTCAAGTGAGAAGTGACTGGGACCTGAACTTCACATGCAGTATCAGGGAGGGACTGAGGAGTTAGTACTAGCAATAGGAAAAAGTTGACTGGACACAGTTGATTCAGGTCAGAAAATGAGAAAGAAGGAAGGAATGTGAGATGACCCAAACTCAAGCTTGATTACTTTATTGGTGGATTCACCTTTACTAAGAGCATGGGATAACCAGAAAGAGTGATGAGTTCAGATTTAGACACCATGCAAGTGCCTGAAGATTAGCAGGTATTTAATTATTTGTGTACAAAGGACTATGCAGAGGATTAAGTCAGAGAGGATTTGGGGAGTCATCAATATATAAAAATAGTTTAAAATGGTAGAAGAGTAGCTAACAGAGGCTGAGCCAAAATAATTTCAAACAACTTCATCCCGTTTCATTCTTTATTCAAAATGTACCAATAATCATAAAAGGTAGAAGGTAGGGCTAATTTCAGGGAATTGAGTTGAAAAGTACAAGAAGCCAGTTTAAATATAACTGGTTGGTGTTATCTTTTGCTTATCTACTAGGAAAAGTAGAAATATACTAAAGGAGAAGAAATGAGGAAGCTTTCCTTTCCTTGAACTATTTAGTTGAATAAATTAAAAAAATACAAGCATAAGATAATTAGAGATTAAGAACTAAGCCATATACACATAAAATACCATTTTAAGTGTACAGTTAAGTAATTTTTTATAAAATTTATGTCATTTTTTAAATTATAAAAAGATGCTGTCATAAATTAAACTATAAGTAACTCTGATGACTTAGACTAAGGTAAAATTACTGCAAGTGGCATTACTCAGGGATATTCCCGCCAGTTTCAGGAACCTTGTGAATTGGCAGAAATTAAGGTGCATCCACATTGTACTAGATGCTGTGCTGAAAGAGGGAGGGATAAATAGAGCCTAGTGTAAGGAGGAGGGGATATTTCTCCCTTCCCCTCTGGGTTCTTCTTAGGTTGTTTGAATAATCAATTTAATATCAAACTGATAAGTAGGAGAAAAAAATGTAATTACATACATACAGGAAAGCTACATCGATATGTGGATTCCAAAGTCAGTGAAGCAGCATAGGGGTATATGTCCTGCGCTAAGGAATAGGTAAGGGCCTAAGACTTCAAGGAGAGGAGGATAACTCACATGGTGAGGAGAGGGTGATTCACATGACAAAGTACAGAAGCTGTGTAATTAGATGTTTGCCTTGCCATATAAATAGATTTTTGAGATAAAAAGGCTTTTCTGGTAATAACCATAATTCTGAATAACATCCCCAACTTTCAACTATCCAAGAACAAGTAATGGGAAACCATTGAAGGAGTCCTTTCGTGGTTGCCAAGCTGTTGGGTCAGACATTGCTAGCATTTTAAACAAAGTTTTAACTATAAAACTTAGCTTCACTAAGTCATTAATATGATATGATACTTTTATATTTGCTCCCCTTTGTTGGCTTTAACCCTAAAATGGAATGTCTAGTGTTCTACTGTCATTGCAGTTATGTTTGCTTCACAGTCACAGATGATAATTGGCTATCCCAGACGAGAAGTATAACTAAGCAGAACCAGTTCTATCACCTGAAGAAGTAGTTGACAAAACTTTACATATTATAAGATTCTTAATTCATAAAATAACATCAAAATGTTACTAGCAACATATTCAAATACATTTTAATAATTGATCTGGTTTCTGGAAGAGACTGAAACTAATGATTCCTTTCCCTCAGCACAGCGAGTTATAGTGTATATTCAATGGTAGTTTTGTAGTTCTTACTCTATTTCATTTTTTTTTTCTATTCTCAAAGCCTGTTCACTCCCTTAATAATATCTGTAGACTGTATGAATAGAAGGTACATAGAGCTAGAAATAGTCATAAGATATTTGTATATTAAATAATATTGTAAGCAAAGATGATTTTTTTTTGCGGTAGAATTCGTATTTAATTTCCCAGAGGACCTTTTCGAGGGAAATGAGAGAAATAAAAGTTGAAAGAAAGAGGATGTGACAGAGCTGACTTATTCACAGTTCAGGGGATGGATGATTTCTCTCTTGGGAGAGTGGGGACAACTTTGAGCTTTGACCAGACTCCGGGATGTACTTACGGATCTCTTGAGCCAGGCATGTCCTGTCCTCAGGCCTCAGGGGCAGCATGAAGTCTGGGAAGTGAGGAATTGAAGGTTGAAGGTAGATCTTTGGAAGAGCGAATGCTAGTATTGGATTAACATAGGTGGTGCCTGTCAGCATGATACATGGCCCAAATGAGAAGCTCACAGCCATTTGTGGACTTGTGAGTGGAGTGATTGAACTCATCACAGTGCAAGCAGCAGCAGCTCCCAGATGGCATGTCGTCTGTCCCATTCTGGCCTTTTCATATAAATGAGCTGTCTCTTAATCAGCATTTTTATATGTCTAGTGAGGGTCTACAAAAAGGTTATGCTAATCTAAATATTCACCTCGGTTAAACACTTAGGAAGGGGACGTGTTAGGTAAATGTAACCCAGTGCATGCCAAAGAGGAATAGAATTTATGACTGTTTTTAATTACCCACTCCAGTTTTTCTTTTCTGTTGCGTGGAGAATGGCAAGCTGCTCATCTGTGCTGGACTCTCATAAAGACTTACTAGGCATTGTGCTGTTAACGGTTATTTAACGATTTCATCAGGAAGGGCTGGCTTTCGATTTCTGATGAAGTAATGCGAATTGGCATTTAACAAGTTAATTGGAATTGGAAAGAGCTATTTAAAGGCCATGAGAAGGTCTTTTGTAAAACTCTCGAATATGCTTTATTCTGAGGATCTTATTAAATTATGCTGAGTGTTTTTTCCTTTCACTTTAAATCACCCATTACGATCATCTAATCAACTTTCTGAATGTTGCTGCAGATGAAATTATTATTAACATCATAATTGTTGGGATTTATATTTTTCCCTCCAGTTGTCAGTGAGTCAGTGTTTAATAGGCAATAGTTTTTCTTAGCCCTACTGGGACCAAATCAGACGTCATTTTAGATTTCTTTATATCTTTTTCCGTTTAAAATTGTATTGTTCTGGATATTGATGATGGTTTTTAGTGCTCCATTTCAGTAATTGCTCCATTGCCTGTTGAAGTTGGTTCTGTTTCTTTTGAACAGACAGCTTTGCTTTGGTCATGTGTTATATACATAAATCAGTTTGTCGCCACAGAGAAGCCGATGGGCAGATGTGGATGAATTTTGCTGTCCCTTTATTAGTAACGTAAAGAAAGCTGTTTATTTCACAGAAAGCCATGGGGCAGAGTAACCACTTGTGTCAAAATAAATATCAAATTGAATATTATTCTGAGAAAATAACTTGCTCATTAAAACTAAGGCTGTTATAAGAACTCTATTGTTGAATTCTTTAGTGCTTGTTTTAGAACCAGATTCACAATGAAAGGCTCAGTCAACCTTTTTCAGGACACCTTACTAAGTGTGATAAACCAGAAATAGGAATATGGAATAATTTTTATATCAATAAAGAGCTGAAGCAATAGTTTATCAGATATTTCAATAAGCATGGAGTCAGCACCACCTTATATAACTCAAGATTGTTGACCAAATGAAGGTTTGACCACAGATTCCATAAGTATTATGGAGCACAGTTATTTCCATGGTTAAGAGATTAGTTATTGGCTTTTACTACAACTCAACAATCCCACAAAACCAAACGAGTTATTTGTTTGTTGAAAATCACTGTAGGACTCTAGGATTATTTAAAATAGAGACTGATTAGAAAAGGTTGACTGAAATTCTGCTTTTCTTTATTCAGTGACAGCATAAAACAGGCAGAATGGTATTTTGATTATTTTTTGAAATCATTTTCAATATTTTAGTATATACTTATATATAGGGTTTTTATGTATCTTTGTTTATTTTTTTAATCCCATTTTTTAAATTTAATTTTGTCTACACTGATTCTTTGCCTCTAGCAACCACTAATCTGTTCTTAGTATCTATGAGTTGGTTTTTTGTTTGTTTGTTTTTTTAGATTCCACATATGTGAGATCATATGGTATTTATCTTTCTCTGACTTGTTTCACTTAGCAAGATGTTCTAAAGGCCCATCCCTATTGTCATAAATGGCAAGATTGCCTTCTTTTTTGTGACTGAATAATATTCTAACATATATGTATATATGTACGTATATATGTATATATACCGTATTCTGTTTTTACCCATTTATCTATCATTGGACACTTAGGTTGTTTCTGTATCTTACTACTGTAAATAATTCTGCCGTGAACATGGGGGTACATATACCTTTTTGGGTTAGTGATTTTGTTTCTGTAAGTTGAATTGCTCGATTATGTGCTAATTCTATTTCTAATTTTCTGAGGAAACTCCATACTGTTTTCCAAAGTGGATATACCAATTTATATCCCCATCAAAAATGCACAAGAGTTCCAACTTCTGTACGTTCTCACCAAAATTTATTTCCTGTCTTTTTGAAAATAGTCATTCTAATCAATGTGAGATGATATCTCATTGGGTTTTAGTTTATATCTTCCTGATGATCAGTGATGTTGAGCAACTTTTCATGTACCCAATGATCAGCTCTATGTCTTCCTTGAAAAAATGCCTGCTCAGATCCTTTGTTCATTTTTAAATCAAATTGTTTGCTATTGAGTTACATGAGTTCTTTATATATATTTGTGTGTATGATATTTCTTATCAGATATATAGTTTGAAAATGTTTCCCATTCTTTGGGTTGCCTTTTCATTTTGCTGATATTTCCTTTGCTGTGCAGAAACTTTTAGTTTGATGTAGTTTCACTTCTTTATTTTTGCTTTTGGAGTCAAGAACAAAAAAATTATCTCCAGTACTTACGTCATGGAGTTTACAACCTGTGTTTTCTTTTAGGAGTTTTATGGTTTCAGGTCTTGCATTTAAGTCTTTAATCCATTTTGAGTTAAGGTTTGTGTACAGTGTAAGACAGAGGTTCAGTTTCATTTTTTCGTAAGTTGCTGTATGTACTTTTTTTCAGTATCATTTATGAAGAAATTATTCTTTCCCCATTTATATTCTTGGCCTTATTGTCATAAATTAATTAACCACATATGCATGGATTTATTTTGCGGCTCTCTATTTTTTCCATTTATCTGTGTGTGTATATTAATGCCAATATCTATACTGTTTGTATTACTATAGCTTTATAATGTAGTTGGCATTTGGATATTCAGGGTTTTGTGGATCTTAACAATTTTTGGGATTGTTCTAATTCTGCGAAAGATGCCATTGGAATTTTAAGAGGGATTTTATTGAATCTGTAAATTGCTGTGGGTGATATGAACATTTAAAAATATTAATTTTAGCAGTCTGTGAGCACAGAATATCTTTGTCTTTTGTTTTCTTCTATTTATTTCACCAATGTCCAATAGTTTCAACATGCGTGTATTTAACATTCTAGATTAAATTTATTCATAAGTATTCTTTTTGATAGGATTGTAAATGGGATTGTTTTCTTAATTTTTCTTTCTGATAGTTCACGATTAACATATACAAACAACATGTTTTTGTATTGATTTTGTATCCTGTAGTATTACTGAATGTTTTATTAGGTTTAAATTGTTTTTATTATTTTAAAATTGTTTATTATTTTTGTTTTCATTGCTATATACATCTTAGGATATTAAAATTACACCTCATTTGGTATATATTTCACACCACACCTAACACCAGAGTTCTAGTGCTCCTTACCACAGTTTCATTTTCTCCTTCCTTCCCTCCTCCCTCCCATCCCATCTTGTGAAACTTGTCGAGATTTGTCTCTTCATTTGTTTTGTTTCCTTATCTTCGTCTTATGAGTGAAACCATCCTATATTCCTCTTTTTCTTTCTGATTTATTTCACTTAACATGATCACCTCCAGTTCCATCCAGGTTGTTTCAAAGGGCATGGATATCATTTTTATTTAACATTTTTATTTTATTTAATTTTTATTTAAATTTTTATTTAATTTTATTTAATTTATTGAATTCCACTGAGTAGATAGCACAGTTTCTTTATCCAGTTATCTGTTGATGGACATTTAGGTTGTTTCCATGTCTTGGCTGATGTGAGTTATGCTGCTATGATATAGGGGTGCAGATATTTTTTCTGATTAGAGTTGCGTACTGTCAGTATATGCCTAGAAGTACGATTACTGGATTAAATGGTAGCTCCACCACTTCTTTTTTTTTTTTTATTTTTTTGTTATGAGGACTCTCCATACTGTTCCAAAGAAGTTGTACTCATTCACATTTGCACAAATAGTATAGGACTGTTCCTTTTTCTTCTCTAACACGTGTTGTTTCTAGTCTTTTTGATATAGGCTATTGTCATGGGTGTGAAGTGATATCTCATTGTGGTTTTTATTTACATTTCTCTGATGGTGAATGATGTAGAACTTTTTTTCTTATGTGGCTGCAGACCATCTGTGTGTTTTCTCTAGTAAGGTGTTTATTCAAGTCCTCTACCCATTTTTGAGGGAGTCATTTGCTTTTTTCTGGTTGGGCTATATAAGCACTTTAAATATTTTAAAGATTAAACTTCTCTGATGTATATTGTGTGAATAGTTTCTCCCATTTGGTGGGTTGACTTTTTTATTTCTTTTTTTTCCTCCCTCCCAGCCTTAGGTCTCAAATCCCAGTCCTTGGGCTTTACATGGCCTGTACCTTAGCTGCCTTAGCCACCTGAGCTGTAAAGATACGCCTTTAACAGTATTTTTTGGCATCTTTAGACTATTCTGTATATAGAATCATGTCATCTTCTGACATGTGTGATGATTTTGCTTCTTCCTTTCTGATTTGGATGCCTTTTTGTCCCATTTCCTTGCCTAATTGCTCTTGGTGGTGCTTCCACCACTATGTTGAACTTAAGTGCTGAGAGTGGGCATCCTTGTCTTCCTCATCTTAGAGGAAAAGGTTTCTGTTTTTCACCAGTGCATATGATGTTAGCTGTGGGCTTGTTAGACATAGCATTTGTTGTATTGATATATGTTTCCTCGATACAAATTTTGCTGAGGAATTTTATCATTAATAAGTGTTAAACTTTTAATGGATTTTCTTTAACTATTGAAATTATTGTATGACTTCTATCCTTTTTTAATGTGGTATATCACATTGATTGGTTTGCTGGTATTGAACTATACTTGGTCTCTGGAATAAATTCCACTTGATCCTTTTAATGCATTATTGAATTCACTTTCCTAATATTTTGTTGAGGATTTATGCATATATTTATCAGGTATATTAGTCTATAATTTTCTGTTCTTGTAGCATCTTTTTCTGGTTTTGATGTCATGGTAATACTCACCCTAGAAATGAATTTTTTAAGATTTACCACCTCTATTTTTTTTGTAAGAGTTTGAGAAGGATTGGTGTTAATTCCTCTTTAAATTTTTGATAAAATTCACCAGTCAAGTCATCTGGTAGTAGACTTTATTGGGAGTTTTTTTGATTATTGATTCAATCTCTTGACTAGTTGTTGGTTTGTTCAGATTTTCCATTTCTTCATGATTCAATCCTCACAGGTTGTGTGTTTTAAGAATTTATTATTTCTTTTATGTTTTGATCAAAATCTTAAAGTATGTATGTCACACATAGGTAGATATATATATGTGTGTGTACACATGTATAATAATTCTTCTGTAGATTTAGGTATAATAAAATATTTTTAATTTTGATATTTTTTAAAATTAGGACAAGGGAAACTGTCTATAGAAGCACAATGTCATATTTCTGAGTGGTGAACTGAATTTTCTTTCTTAATGTAAAACTCAACTATAAATAAGTCACCTAACATGATATTTTTTCTAATCTATTGTTATCATCTGTTTAGTTTATAATGAAATAAAATGTGTGAAAATTTGAAAAGATTAAAAATATCTTCTTTTTATTGACATTAAGCATTTAAATGTTCAATAAATGTCAGACCTTTCGAAGGGCACAAGATGTAAAATATTTTCTCCTAAAATCTTTGGTTGATGACTCTAGACTCTAGACCTTCTAAACTTCCTTAATACAGTAAGTTATTGAATGTGCAGGACACCAGGAATAACTCAAGTCATTCCTAAAGAGTTCTTGGCAGAGGACTTTCTTAGGATGTCAGTGACCAAATATTTGAAAGAACTTTGTTGGCATGCAGGCAACAGATAAATGTAACAGCCAGTAGTTTCAGAATGAACGCCATACTCTGTCTTATGCATTGATTTATAACTTTGTGCTAAATTATAGTATCTTTTTGGCTGCATGTTTTCCCCCAGTTGATCATTATTTTTTGTAGAGCATGTATTTGCATCTTACTTAGATTTTAAATGAAAATAAAGCATATAAATAAATCTAATGGTAATTTAGATATAAGTAGATGCAGGAGTGAAAGCAAGATTGCAACAAAAAAGAAAACACTACAGTGTTATAAGTATGATATAAAAGCAAGTAGGTGATTTAATGCCAACTATTGCCTATAAAATGTAATAGATTGTACACTTCTGATGTCATGTATTTCCGTCACGTATACATACTTAAAAAATAAATTCTTGAAGGCAACTACCTAGATTTAGGCTTGTCACTAAGGAAAGTCAGTACTGGTGCCAAACAAGGAGATGTAGGTCTTGGACAACAAATATTTCTCCACCTCCTACTTATAGTAAGAAAGTGGATGATTAAGTCTGATTTGCGCATAGAGTAGAAGGATGTGTGACTATTCAGGAGAGGATAAGCTCTTCCAAAGGAAAGTGCTATTTGGGAACTGGAGTGGGATAGGAGTAGAGGTGGAAAATTGGAATGAAAAATTGAACAAAGGAACGAGAGATTTTGGACTTGTCTGCTTGAAAACTGGTGTGTAAGTAATCTGTTTGTCTCCCAGCGAATCTGCATATGCACTTTGGCTATCAGCAGCGTATTTTATTACATAGAGAGAACTTGGGAAAATGGAGATAATACCCTTCTCCCTCACTGGGACCCTGTGTAAACTGACTGGAAACCATTTAGCAGCCTGTTGCTCGCCAAGCACTTCCTGCCTTTGCTTTCCTTTCAGGGGGCTGGGCTCACTCAGAGTGAGGTGTTCAGCAGGCAATCAACATAGATTATAATCCCTTCCCTTCTTCTGTTTAGTGCTTTGCACAAATTAGAGAAACTGAATTTAATGGGAGCTGTTTGAAGTGAATTCTTTCTTAAGAAAACATAAGGAGATGAAAAAGATGGTTCTTTGAAAAAGTGTCTTTTTATATGTGTTTTATATATTTTCCAAATATGTAAGAACTCAAGAAATGAATACTTATGAAGGGAAGAACAATTAACTGACCCCGTGGGGCAACTTTGCTTTGAATATCTATGCCTAGTTCTTATAGAACTCATTTGATGACTGGATTATGTATGAGAAAAAATATCGAACACATACAAATAAAAAAACTTGGCTAATTGTTCATGCATTGGCAGAGAACACATCATTTCTTTGCCTTTGTTAAGATGTGCAGATCATTTGGCAGTTATTTTAAGTTTCCGTTCTAATTAATTGTGTATGCTGTCTTATCCCTGGAAATAGAGTTAGGATGATAAACACTTGCAAGACCCACGAATTTTTTGTTCAACAAAAGCTGATTCTGGTATCATTTTCATATGCAGTGTTTTTCTTAGGCCAATGGATTTTTAGTAACTCAGTTGGAGACTGAAGCTCAGGATTGCAATGTATGCTAGTTGAGTCTTTGGTACGGCTTTAGAAACTCATATTAATCAGGGTATTTAAAAAGCAGTCCTATAAATATAGTCAGCTGAGGTTGCCAGATTTCTTATATACAGCAAAGACTATTTCTGTTTAAAGGATTTATACATTGTCTTCATTTTTCCCACTGTTGATATTTTCTGAGCATTCAGGTATTGGAGATCTTGTCTCTTTGTTTATTGGTATGGTTTTGACAGCAGAGACCTAGACAAGGGATTAATAAGAGCCTATACACATTGAGCTTTTGCTAAGTCCACAGCTACTCCGGACAAGGAAAGTTAAGAATTTAGTGTTTCGGTGCATGCTGGTGGAATAAAGTTTGGTCAGCTGCCTTTGACTGCCATAGTCTCAAGGACCTGGGTTCATGATCCAGGGTTAGGGGAAACAACTGAAATAAAATAGGTAAAGTGCTTCTTCCTGCCTTTCTGCCTTCCTGCTTCTGTTCAATTTCATACCTGCATCGTTCCTTAAAAAAAAAAAAAAGAATTTAGTGTTTTGAAGTGCCCATTTTTCTTGCTCTGAATTTGCTAGTTGAAGAAAGCAAGCTGTAGACACTTGTAGTAATAGGAGTGTGCATATATATATGTGTGTGTGTGTGTGTGTGTGTGTGTGTACATATGTCTATGTGTATATAGTATATATATACACTCATGTTCACTCTTATACTCACGCATATGCTCAGTGTCAAGTGATTTCATAATTCTTTTTTAGCAATATACGTTTTGTTAAACAATATATGTTTCTCCTCACTCACATTGTAGAGATGTTTGATATCCTCAAGTTTTACTTATTCCTCAAAGAATTGCCTTTCCAGTATGCATATGGAAAATAGTTTATATAACTTTCACTAAATATTGGGGAAATATTTATAATATTTAACCACTAGAATTGTGGTTTGATACGGAGTGCCTTTGTATGAATATCTTTAAGGGGAGTGTTAACAATGCCCCGATGTATGAAAATAATTAATGGAGCTTAAGTTTAATGATCTGACATATCAGGCCATTTCTTCTTCAGAACTGACTCATCCAGGTTCAGTTACGGGCATGATTGCTTTGACTAGTGATTTTGGTTCACAGGATGCTCTTCACTTAATGGCATCGTCTGGGAACTCCTACCTGTGCGACAATGCCCAGCTTAGGAACCAAGGCTTTGATGCAGCCTTCTCCAAATTGCTCAGCATGATTTATCTTCCCAAGGTATTCTCAGAGAACTGTGAGTTTACCTCCTTTCATAATTATGTTTGCATGTCTGCTGCCTCACCAGTTTTATGCCACTGTCTTAATCATCTCTGTGCTGGACAGTGCTTAATAGAGTATCTGACATAGTATAAGTTCAATAGGTATTTGTTAAGTGAACTGTTAAGTAGCCAACACTCAAGAAAACTCAAGAGACACTGAATGAGTATGAGGTCTTTTTTCTTCCTGGGCATTCTTATGTTTTCAAGTTTTTTTTCTTCCTATTCAGGGAAGGTATATTAAGTTATATTTGTGAGAAGCAACAGGAAGCCCATGGTGTGAAAAGAAACAGGGACACAAAGTATAGAATACTCTACATCAGTGGTATGAAAAGTGTATGCTGTGGGTTTTGGAAGGGCCGGGGAATAACACCCAGCACAGCACCTGAGGGACCAGAGAAGGCTGTTTGGAGGAGGTAGTGTCTGAATGGAAGAGGACCAGTGGCTCTAGTGTGCAGAAGCCATTGGTTGGAAGAAGCGTGGAGAGTCTAATAGAGATACCAGTACAGTGCTTATTCTGTATACCCAGGGCCAGAGAAGAAAAAGAACTCACCAAGGGAAGGATATGAATGTGGCAAGGAGGAGCCGACTGGACAATCTGAGATATACAACTGATATATTTTAGTGCTAATTAGATACGAAAAATGTAAAGCATGATATGTACTAGCTAGGAACAAATTTCTGGAGTTTCTGCAGGGTGGTCTGGAGTTTCTGCGGGGTGGTCTGTAGACTTGAATAAGTCAAGTGTGGTTCATGTAGCGTGTGACTGGAAAGCCTCAAGGGACAGCCAAAAACAGCCCTCTAAGTTTTGCTTTAGAAATAAAAATAATTACTCAAAACCTTTTGCACATGCCTGTACCTTGAAGAGTGATTCTTTGAAGTCATGCAACCCAAACAACTTTGAAAATATGGAAAGTTTTATATTATGGAAGGGGAAAATCCTCTCTAGAGGATCAATCAATCACGCCCAAGTATCTAGGCACACATTTAAAGTTATAATTATGTAGAATGTAAATCATATAATGTTATGTAGAGGGCAGAAAAACAAGGACAGGCCTAAGTTCCAATCCTTGCTGTGTGATGGGTGATTTCTTACCATTAAGCCTAGGAAAGTTACTGAACAATTGAAGACCAGCTAGGACAGATCATGGAGTCGGTTTGGGACGACAGGATTGAAAGCCCCTAGTTCAGGGTCAGGCACGTGAGCTCCCTTTCTCTTTGTTAGCAACAGTATAAAATCACCACTAGAGTTCATGGTGGTATTTTTCCTGTGAACAGAAAGATCATGAATGTTGAAAACACTGTCTAGGGTGCGCCCTGGTGGAGTAGAGGTTTCAATGCAGTCTAGATCCTTCCTAAGGTACCTGGTTCAAGATCTGGGGTTGGGGGGAAACAACCAAGATGCACAACTAAATAAAATAAGGAAAGTGCTTCTTTCTCCTCTCTTCCTGTCTGCCTCTGCTCTCTTTCATTCCTGCCTGCACCTTTTCTCAAAGTACAAAAACCAAAGAAACACAAAGACACTGTAAAGTCCTAGGGGTCTCTCCCAGGCAGTTCCCCTGTGAAGAGAGGCTGGAGAAATCCCTGTAGTGGAACATAGTTCTTTCCCCAGTGTTCCTGCAGTGTTGGCGACCTCTCCCTAATGATCAAATGGGTTTTGGTGTTTTGACACGCCCTGCCACTGTCCTGATGGAGAATCATGTAAGATCATATATAACATATGCTTAAGTCTATCCAAAATTTGCATAAATTTGTGTTTCTTTAAGCAGATTTGGAGTGAAGAGGGGGAGTTTCAATAAATGGGGTTTATTAATATCTCAAATATTTTCAAATAAGTACAGGGTCTCTTGATACCATTTTAGAATTTTGTCTTCATGTGAATATAATTTCCGTTGGAATTCAGAAAGTCACTGCTCAACAATATTGTTTTCTACCACAGAAGCTACAAATTTTTAATGTGTAGGATTGTTTCCCAAGAAATGGAAATATGTTTATTCTGGATTCTCCTGTGGGTTTCCTCTTATCTGATAGATCTTGGGTAATTGTAAACAGCAGTTTTTAAGTTTGCATGGTACCACAAAGAATTTTGAAGCTAACTCAGCTTTTCTCTTTGGAGGGAAAAAAAGAACATTAAAAATTTCCCCAACTCCCCAAATAAATATTCTTATTACTCTATTCCTGTGATAATTCTTCTGGTGACAAATAACAATAACGTGTTAAGGGATGTATTTTCTTGTATTTTTTTTCAATAGAAAGGTTACAGGTATTCTGAAACTGAATGTTGAGTAAAAGATGAAAGTAGAACTTAGAACAAAATTGATATTCCTGTTGCATCATTAACACCAAGCTAATTACTCATGCCTGTTGGCACTGCATTTCCCTCAGTGAGCACATGCTTTTCCAAGAAATATTAGGATTCCTAGTGAAACTACAGTCATATACAGAAATTTGTGTAAACCATTTAAGTATGTGTTTGAAATGTCTGCCTGTCAGTGTGCAGTGGAGATGCCAAAGCACAAATCAATAGCATATTCTTCCTGACCATTGGAGAAAATGCCACAGCTAAATTTAAAGCATATTCTTCCACTGTGAACCCAGAACTGATTTTGTTTTTGGCTGACATCAGGGCTTTTTTTCTGAATGAGAACACCGTTCTCTCTGATTCTCCAGTGTCCATTTAATGATCAACTTTTGGAAGTCACCGAGGGACTAGAAAGGAAGAGCTCTTGTATGGGATTGTTTTAACTTTCTTTTTAAAGAAATGGTACAAGCAGGAATGAAGGCAAGCAAACAAGCAGGCAGGAAGAGAGAGGAGGAGGAAGAATCTCGTTTTATTTATCTATTTAGTTCTTCACAAAAGAACTAAGTTGCTCCCCGAAACCCACTCACATCCAGGGGTGTGTGGCCTGTGCTCCTTGGAAGCAGTTGACCTAACTGCTTCTCCACCAGAGCACACCTAACTTTTTTTTTAAAGAACTGTTTTTTTGTTTTTTTTTTATTTTCAAGGCACATTGAATGTTCATATAAAGACTTATATGTTGATCACTTTTCCTTTTGTATACATCTTTTTAGAATTAATCTTTTTTTTTTACATTAATCATTTGTCAATTTGCAGTTTAATCCTGGGTTTAAAACATTTCACCTTTTCTTGGATGGAAAAACAATTCCTACTCAGCGATAGCAGAAGGAAAACTAGACCAGACAACTGTGGGAGGAAAAAGCAGAGAAAAAACTGACTGGAATGTTAAAGTCATATCCACTTGGGAATTAGAAATTTTCTCTCTACCCACCTTTCTCCCAATGTCCACTGTACAAACATCTCTGCCCCTGAAAAGCATTCGTTCCAAATATATGTCTTAAATATGGCACCATGGAAACCATGAGCAATTTGGAAGAGCAGACAATGTTGCATGTCTGTACGGCTAGCATTTGGAGTGGGAGCAGGTGGCAAAGGTCTGTGAGCTGTGTTCACTCATCTCCTGTGTTACTTATATCTCTGAGATGAAGGGGGAGATTTTCTACCAGAGACTTTTTTGAACAGTCAGAACCCCATTTTTATGAGTATGCAAAATATATATAACATGAAAATCACGATCAGGTGAAGTAAAAAATATTTTTGGAGGCTGAAAACTTCAGTGAACTTCTGTGATGGGTCTAACTCTTCCTCTAATAAAAAGGGTAATTCAGAAGTCAGTGTACAAAACAGACTGGAAATGATACTTTATTTGCTAAGTTTAAATTTAAACATTCATTTGCTATTAACTCTAGCCATTTTGAATTAGGAGACTGTTTTGATGAATAACCGAGGGCTTCTGAGGAATGGGCTTCAATCATTTTAAATTTTGTAGGTGTACCCTGGTGGAGTAGTAGTTCGGTCAGTCCACATACACCCCAGGGTGTATGGGTTCATGTCTCGGGGTGAGGAAGAACAACCAATATGAAAAACTAAGTAAGATCAAATGCTTCTTCCTTCTTTCTTTTCCTACCTGCCAGCCTCTGCTCACCTTCATTCCTGCCTGCACCTTTCCTTTAAAAAAATAAAAATAGAAATACCTTCCTGTGGAACCCAGAGTGGACTTTATTCATTTGTGTTTTCTCTAACCTTATAGTCATGGCTATTTGGAACCTTGCTTTGCTAAATTGACGTACCTTTTTATTGTATTTACATGTTAAAAATTAAAATCAAGAGACACAGGCAGGTAAAGTTATGCCGTATTTGCTGGTAGAGTTGCCAGGTCAATGGGTAAATGGACTTGATATGGAACATGTTACTTGCTTAGCGAAAAATGTCATGACTGCCACAGAGATTATTTACTTAAGTTCTCTCTCAGCAGCTTTTTAAAAACAGATTTGACTCCTGGAAACTTTATTTCTAATACTGCTTTCTCGCTGATGGAAAAGGAGAAAAACAACAATTGGGGCACAGCCCTGTGAGTCTGGTGGCTTAGATGACCGCAGTGCTGACCACGTAAAGCCGGTGGACCCTGGGCTACAGGGCTAATTCAAAGCAGAAAGTCTTTCATTTATTTGCTTGTTCAAGAGGTATTTACTAATTAATTGGGTGTTAAAACTCAAGAATCAAGGGATGACTAAGAAAGACAGAGTTCCTCACTTAATGGAGCTCATGCTATAGTGTGGCAGAAAGATGTTGGACAGTAATAAAAAGTAGTGAGAGATGCTTGTTTCCTTATAACAGGAGTTCCAGATTGGATCTGAAAAAAGGCATAAGGATATGCAGATTGACAGCAAGAATTTAGGGCTCTGCTGACTGAGGTCTCTATTTGCCCTAAGAGCTTTCGTCAGGGGAATTGCAAAAAAATAGAGAAATTGGATTTGTGGAGAGTCGGGAGTACCTGGAATAGTTATAAAGGATGAAGAGGCTAGAATGGCAAAACAAAAGGTAGCGCTACCTGAGTGGGAGTGTATGGTGGTGTGAGCTTCTCAGAGGTGCCATTCCCCTCTAGCTTCGCTCAACAATCTGGATGGAGGCAGGAAGAATAGATTTTTCTGAAAAAATGCCTACTTTGAGCCAGATTAGGCTACTACTGTTTAAGATCTCTCCATTTTCATTTACTTACTATGTTCATTCTGGAAAATAGGCAGGTAATTTGTTCCTTTGTTAAAAAAGATTTGATTCAAAAACATTTTCAAGAGTTTATATGATCAAGTAAATTGACAGAAATGGTTAAAATTGATATTATGTACAGTATAGAAATCACTAACCCTTACAAAAAAGACACACTTGTAAGGAATCTTGGCTAAGGATCCTCCTTTGGGAGATGGGAACAATGGTATTGTCCTGTCAGAGAAATGTTACAGAAGTAGCTAATTTAAAATGAGGGTAAATGAAAGAAGACATTTTAAAAATGGTTAATAAGAATGAGTACTCCCATTTTTTCTTCTTCCCTTCATTTTTCTTGATCTCTCTTTACCTCTCATATACTATGAAGACATATTAGGTACTTTATATGAAGTATGTTAGATTAAATTGTACTGTTTTGTGCTGAGCAAATATTCCTAAGAGAGTAAAAAAATTGTTCGAGCTCTCTTTGGAAATATGAGAATTTATAGGAAATATTTTGCCACTGAGTATCTTGCAGTCTCCTAATTGCTTTATCCTTTAGTTTAGGTACAGATGATTTACTTTGTGTGGGAATGCCCTGAACCTCCCCTGGGGCACTCATTCAGGGGCAGGAGCATCCCTGGGAGGCTTTGCTTAGGGGTCCTAACCAGAAAAATCTTGTCAAAGCTTGTCAGAATTGTCATTATTGCCTAAGCCAGCCACACACTAATGCCAAGCTCACCTCTAGAGATGAGTAAATCAAGAGGAAGTTTCAGTTTTTACATGTGTTTCCATAAGGTTGAAATCTGCTTAAAAGAAAATTAATGATAATGCCTCTAAGGCTTTCTCTATGTTGTTGTTTTTCTTTTTATTTTTTAAATAATCACATCATGGTATTCCTCTCTTTTTATTCTGCAACATCCTTACTGGTTTTATATACACACACTCATTGATTAATGTAAAATTAGACCTGGTATCAACATACAGCTTAATAAACTTGCTATAACAAAATATGATTAAGAGTTGATGAACCGGAGGAATTTTTGAACGCAATTTGAAGCAATTTGTGTTCCTCCAAAGATATGAGTACTGAATTACCTTAGCCTCTAAAACACATCCATACACACTACTCATGTTTATATCTAATAACAGTAGAGGGGACAAAAAAGTTAGCAAATGGTGCTGTGCACTTCCATTGTCATGTCTTTGGCCATCTGAGGAAGGAGATAAAGAACCTTTTGGTGCCTTTATGGAAAAAAAATCCACATTTCCATTGAAGAGCTTTTTTAAGCATTCTTTGTAGTTCTGCTATATTTCATTTATGCTGTATTTCAGTCTGTTATTATCGAGCCCATCCTAATTTCCAATTCAAAGACTGATTCCAAGAGCTATGTTTTTTAAGGCATTTCATTAATTGTGTTCTTATAATATGATCGTCCCAGGAACAGAGGCATTTCACAGCCCTCCTCACTTGTATTTTTTGTTCACTATACTGTACCCCCATGTCAGTATTTTTGCCATTGAGCTATGTTTCCACGGCTCTCAGATACATGTGCATAGTGACAAACTTCCTGATGTCATCTAGGTGTATATCTGTTGCATATTGAGCTGTGCAAATGTGTTGCCAATTATTTGGAAATATGTCTGTTGCCTCCAATAACTGTAGGCAATGAGAACTGAAGCTTTCTTACCTGCAATGACAACTCCAGGCAGTGTGCAGTAATGAAAGCAGCTGACAAAAATCTATTATACTATTTTTAACAGAGGGGGCCTTTAAGAAGGCTATGCTATTGTGTAAGTCTATCTAATTTATTGTCCAAACCTAATTTTTATATAATTTTATTTTGTTTACATTTTAGGATAGTAAAATTGCATCTCAGTCTGTGTGTATTTCACATCACAGTTACCACTGGAGTTCCAGTGTCCTTTGCCAGCACCCTGTTCCCTCCTTCCTTCCTCCCCATTCCCACTGCCTGATAGCTACAGTTTTATGTCCTGTGAAGCATGACCCAAACCTCATTTTAAGACCAAAAAGGACTATTAGTAGTTATATTGGTGTAAGTGATGCAAACCGGAACTATACCAGACAAATTGGAACATAGTCATTGGGCATACTAGATTCTCATACCTTGTTCATGCCAAGCAAAGATTCCTATGTGCCATTTTTAGTCATCCACATATATTAAATATTCAGTGTTTCATCAAGGAAAAATATTTTCTGTCATCTATAATGCAAGTTAACAAACCTTTTAAGTTTGATCCGAGACAAGGATATTTTAAATCTTTTTGTAGTTACTTCTGACTTTGTGTCATATTATTAGAATCTGTCAGATAATAACTAGCCATTCCTGGAATTATTGCTCAGTAGGGTACTTGAGACATTAACTACTGCCATTAGGATATGAATTGAAACTCAACTAAAATACACAAATCACACAGTAATACTTCTATACTGAATGTTACTCTAGACAATGTAGCAGTGCCTTTGCCAGAGGATAAAGTACAGGGATTTTTAAAGAGAAAAAGCAGGATTCTTCAGTATGTAAATGTTTAAAACTGTTAAGAGGAAAAACAGGCAGAGACACAGCATTAGCGGTGATCTGTAATCTTTTCTTTAAGTTTTCATTTGTTTACTCTAATTATGAAATATTAATGGGAATTTATAGAGATAAAATAATGTGCTCTGAACAATAGGGATGGTCTCTGATAATTTGTACTTATTTACTAGATTTTTACAGAAAATAATTCAAAAGTTGCACTATTAGATCAATAATCATCCTGCTGAAGAATGAATAATACAGTTGATTTACATTCTTTTGTTGCCACTTACAGAACAATAGCAATTTACCTTTCCTATAGTCGGTAGGCATCTAAAAAGAAAATTTATCAAAACTTCAAGATATCAAACAGTTTTTAAAAAATATGATTTTCATAAAAACACAATGCAAGCAAGCACATTTCACAAAATCACTTGTCTAATAAGTGTGGGAATTAACAGGGTGGGTAAAGCTAATTCCCTGGAAATTCTGGAGATTAAATAGAATGCTAGAATAATATTTAAGTTTAGTAACTTGGTTATTATCTTCTAGGGTAATAAGACTCTAATCTTTGGGGTTATCTTTCTATCAGAGATAAATAGTTTACCTCTCCATCAACAAAAATCTTCATATTGATAAGTAATGTAGCAATCTGGACCCTGATGGATAATAAATAGTGAAGAACAAACTAGACTACCCCCAAGTACAGCACTTTGGTATGCTGATTGTTTTTTAATTAAAGTTACTTAAGAAACAGCCAGTGTATAACAAGTTCTGACTGTCTTTGCCCCCCTGAAAACAGGGAATAAATCTCCCATGTGAAAGGAAACTTCCTTGTAACAGGAGATAAGAGATAGCCTCTTACCAGACTTAGAGCTTTGAAAGGTGTTTAAACAAAACTTGTTAGCTTTTTTTTTTTTTTTTTAACTAATTTTCTACTCTAAACACAAACTTCTTTATCTTATCAGTTCTTCACAATTTTGTTTGTTTGTTAAACAGTATAGAAGCTGCTAGCTTTACCTGCTTCTTTGAGCCTCATTTCTTTGGGCCCCCTGTATGGATGAAATTAAATTTGTATTCTCCTGGTAATATGTTTTATGTCAATTTAATTGTCAGACCAAAGAACCAAAAAAGGAGGAAGAGGAACTTTTTTTGTCCCTACAGTGTAGAAAGTCAAACAAAAGTTCATTTTCCAAAGCTATTAAATAGTTGTTGGGTGGGCCTGTTAGAGTATAATCTGCTATGGCATTGAAAGGCTATAAAGTTATGCTTTTGACTTATTTTCAAGTTTTTCATAATTTTCCTAACAAAGGGTTTTTAAAAAATTGAATTGTATGTTTCTGAAACAAATTATGACCTTTATATATATTTTGTGTGTGTATATGTGTGGTTTGGGGGGTTTTTTGTTTGTTTTTTATATCAGGGAGTGAGACTTGCTTCTCAGTAAGAGAAGGGACTAATAGTTTGGACTTATTTGAAATGTAAGCAAGACTAGCTATGCTAATGGTTTGGAATTTTTATTCTGTGTGAAGGACCCTTAGTCTAACTTGAGAAAAATATATCTATTAAAATTTTTTTCTTAAGAAAAAGGAAAGATGTATTCAATTCTAAGCTAGTAATTAAAAGATGAAAACAAAATAATTTTATTTGTAACTGTGCTTATAGTTTGTAAAAAGCTATCTTCTTTTGTAGCTTATATGCAGATACTCAGAGTAAGGGGGAATGGCCTACATAAAATGCAGAGAAATCATTAAGATCTAAAGTTTTAGATTTTTGACTTAAGATTTTAGGGTTAACCATATTCTTGCCAGCTGGAAGCCAACTGATTCTATTAAGATGGCATTTCTCTTTTATCCAAGTTAAAGTCAAAGGAGTTGAATGTCTTACATTTTCCTTTCAGTAGATTCTATTGTTTTATAGCTTATACAAATTAGTGGCTCCCTTGCGTGGGTGATGGACCACTTTCAGAGTAGTTTTGTTTCTGATTGGTACACCCTAATCATTCTTTTGAAAATAAACATTCAATCCACAAATGGGCTGTTTTTAGTCATCTAAATTTTGATTCTTTCATCCATTCAGCACCTACTATTGAACATCTATTATTTGCCTGGGATTGTTCTTGATAGTGGCTTTGAACATCATTGATAAGTATCAACCCTTGTCTTTATATGGAGTTCATATTCTGACTGGGGAGATAGACCACCAGTGTTATATAACGAACCAGAACAGTGAAATTAGATAATAAGTTTAAGACATCTTTTCTCTGGTGTGTCAAAGAGTCCTTGATGCTCTCTTTTTATTAGTAGTAGTTTTTTGTTTGTTTGGTTCTTTTTCCCCTTCTAGTATCCCAACTTTCTGAAAGGACGTTTCCTACAAAGATAAGGCTTCCTTAAGGCATTGATGTAAGAGTTGATGAAGAAAGTAAAAGACAAAATTTAGTGATCATGGTAGTGAGCTTTTATTTGCACCATAGTATTCCAATTGTTCACAGGGTCTGAAAGGCAGGCCTTTCCTCTCCTACAAATTATCTGTTTCCTTACTTGAGCTTCCTTCTCCTCATTCTACCTCCCCCATTCCTTTTTATCATTAGGGCCATTAAACTGCTGTAAGGTGAGTCATTGAAGATCACATTCTATTACTACATAGGTCATTTAAAATTAATAACTAAATATGTTATTTTGCATGAAGTGTTTCTTAAATTCTGTTCTTTTATAGACAGATTTCATCTCCTTGCTCTATTGCCTATGTCCTTGAGTTTGTTTCTGGTTATGAGTTTTTATTTGTTTGGTTTTTCGCACTGGAGATTAGTATTTGTAATAAGGTTATACACTGAGCCTCCTGTGTTTCCACTCAACTGTGTTTAATGAACACTTCATATGACCTAAACTCTGCTAGTAACCAGGAGAATCATGCAGCTATGCAAAGCACAGTTTTGATCTTTATTATTCTAAAACTACTTGGAAACTTACATAAGTAGCTTTCCTACTTACTTATATAAAGCAATTAGAGAAAAATAAAAAAGAATATGTTGACATCTACTTGGGGAAGTTTGAATGGGAAACAAATTAGGTTTTATATTTATCACACAATTGAGAAAAAGGTATCATCAACATTCTCTTAAAAATTCCTTAATATCAAAAGGTACAAACACCATTTCATTTATTTGACAGCAGACAAACACTTAAAATCATTCAGACATTCTTTCAACATAAATTATCTTTTTCAGACTTGATCAGCCCCATCCAGTCTTTAAAAGCATAGTGTTGTAGGATTCCTAGCTGAGCTTATTACTTCGTCAGTGTGTACATGATGTGACTTTACTCTGTATCATCAGTTCCAGGATATGGTATACTCTGGCACACCTGAGGAGACAAACACCACTGTGGACCAAAATGATTAGAGCCAGTTTCATGGAGGGCTATATCTGTTTATTGTCTATCTTTTCTCACCATAAGCAGAAGACATTCATTAGTGTGTCTTATCTCCACAGTCATTCAGTCAATACATTTGACAATTCTCTCTGCTTTTCCTTTTTGAATCTGTGCATTTCTCTTCCATCCTACTACTAACATGCTAGTTCAGGCCACTATTACATGGACATTTTATTTTATTAGTAGTGGAAGTCAAAATTGTTTGTTCAGAAATCAAAATTATCTTTGTCAGTATTTTACTTAGTATGGGTTTCCTGTGGAATATAGAATTTATAATATATTTCAAGCCAGTCACACACAGGATAATCTCTCTCAGCAGTGTGTTAATTACAGTATTGTTTCAGGCAGAAGGGTGTTGGTTGAAGTATATTTTTCTATGAGGTGGTACTCAGGAGAGTCAAGTTAATCAACCAGAAGCTGAGGTCCAGCTATTAGTGCAAAACGAACGTCCCTCGTTTCTAGAAAACCATCCTATGGTAAGGAAGGTAGCAGTGTTGTTGAGAGTGGTTTTTCACAGCATGGTTTCATAGCTTGCACGTCTGCCCATGAGGCAAAGTCCCTCTGGAAGTGGAAATAGATGTCTCTTACCTGCCTGAGACCGCTGCGTGCCTTAGCACCATTCTCTACAAGGAGTGCTTCATCACGATAGGAGCAAGCATTTCAGGGTCTTCCTGAGACTGCTTTCCAGTTTAACACCATTGCCAGCAAGGTGTTCCTTTCAAGTTTTTCAGAGAACTAGTCACAGTAGAAATCACCTGGCCCAGACTCAGCTTTCTCATACAACTTCACGAACTAATATGGTATTTACAGTTAGAAATGTTCCTTAAGTGATAAATGATACTGCTGTTGGTAAAGTGTCAGTGACTGTTCATCTGTGTGAGCATTCAGAGAAACTGCAGTGTAGTGGACTCCATCCTGCATGGGTTCACGTGGATAAGTACTCAGCAGCAGGACAAATTCAGTGATAAGAAAGTCTTAATACCCTCTTTTAAAATAATTTTATTTGAAAACGTTAAGTTCAAAGTCATATACAGCTTTTGTCTAAATAAAGATTTCAAAGCATGGTATAGAAATTATAACAAATCAGTACACTATAATGGGTCAACAAGTCAGCCAGTAACTGCTTTTGTGCTTTCAGGCCTGTCATCTTTCCATCAGGCAAAGATCCTTCTAGAGCAAGGGATTGAAAAACCAGCCTTCTTTAAACCTTTTGCTGATCCTAGTGGCTTCCAATAAAGACCAGACTCCTTAGCTTGGCATATATACAAAACCCTTCAGAATCAATTCCCCGCTTGCCTCTCCAGTCCTTCTGACTATGTCTCCTCATTTTGCATTCTGTGCTCCTGTCATACTGATGTTCTCCACTCCCGTCATGTTTTCTGTCCCCAAGGTATCATGTTCCATGCCTGAATTACTTCTCTTCTTCTTTCCTCCCCATTTTCAGGGCTATACCTTTTCTATGAAAATTTCTCTGGTCTCTCCGTTTTGGATAAAATGCCCTTCCTTTGTTTCCTTAATGCATCTCTCTGTATTTAATTAGATATTCAAATGACTTTTTGACCTATCAACTTTTTTCCTAGTATTTTATCTTTTTGAAGCTAGGAACTATATTTTATGAATTTTTTTTATAACTCTAGCAATTAAGAGAGGTCTGACATATAGGTATACATGTCACATGTATGTCTACAAATAATATTGAATGAATGAGTGAAAGACTAATTCATTGGGACTTGAATGTGACCTTGAAAGATGGAGGGCCTTTATATTCTCTCAAGACTAAAATGAACTGAGTATCAGCAGTTAGAGAGCAATATCATTGCAGGGTAGAGGAGAACCTAAAAAAAAAGAGCTTATTTTGTTGTTGGAAATAAACTGTGTCTTAGGGAATGTGAAGAATTGCGGTCATCTAGGTCCTGTATGGTATTTGAGACCCTAGGTCATTTTATTCTTTTTTTCCCTTAAGTCCTCTAGAGTGAAATTAGGATAATAATAGTTCAACCAGCAGTGTTTTGGGTGGGAAATGTTTGAATGGTTCAGATAAAAGTTTCCCAGGTGTTTTATGGTAAGAAAACTGAAATCATCTCAAAGTTTTTATAAAGTGCAATGTGCTGTGTGTAGATCTCCTTTTTGTTTTATGGGGAATATTTTAAAAGAAGCTGCTGCTTGGACTGACAAGAACAAATGAATGATTCTGTACCTTCCTCCAAAAAAATGATAAAAGAAGCTGCTGAGATATATTTTTATTGAACATTGGCAATAATAGATTTTTGTTTGAATTAATTTGGAAACTTTTTAAAAGGGAAGTTAATACTTCTGTCTTCATTTGACAGACTATGATTTTCATTTTAAAAATGTGAATATCACTAGAATGGAAAAGGAGCACTAGAAATTTTGCAGAAGTTGTCTGTGTTAAGATGTATCACAGAAAAAAATCTTCTCTCTCAGACTTGTGGTATTTTGTACTATTTTATGACATTTTACTAGATAATGAGTATTTTGATTAAAGCAAAAATGGGTTGCTCTAGTCACTCTTTGCTTCCTTTATTATTTTAAGTTATTCTTCCACGTATGCTAAGGAGCTTGAATTTGGTAAGGCAACTCAATCTTGGCACGTTTGCTAGACAGAGTCACAGTGCAATCTGCTCTCCCCACTGCAGCTCTGCAAATTATCTTTATACTCGTAGGTCCCACTCTATGCTACTGTCTTCTTGCAGAGAGATTTTGTGACATTCAGTCTTGTATTCCTATTTGTTAGTAGTTTTTGGCACATAATAGACTCTTAAGGAATATTTGTTGATAAATGCTGAAGCATGTTAATCCACAGTTAAAAAAATTCTTCCATAAACACCACTGTCTATCAAATAAGATCCAAGCTCTTTTAGCTTAATTAACATCAAATCCCCAAATTACATATTCAGCATTTTCTCTCACAGCTTTCCCCTACTTCACCTAGATGCTCCAAGCCTTTGGGGATATCCGTCTTTTCTTCAAATGCCAGACATTTCCCTGGTCTCCTGTTTCTAATTTTGGTTTCCTACCCCCATCACACCTGTGAAATTCTCACCCTTCAAAGGCCAATTCCTCCTAATTCTCCAACTGGAAAAAAATGTTCCCTCCTTTTTGCTCCCATATGACAGTCAGCCGTGTTTTGTATCTATTTGTGGGTATAACTTACATATTTTAATCAAGTCTTACTCTTATGGGTAATCTTATTTATCTTGAGATCTGTTATAACAGACAAATAATTTTTCAATAAATACTATTTGGTAAATACTGTGTTACAGTAATTATTGTGACCTAATGAAACAAAGTTTTTTTTTTTTTCTGTGTTGTTACCTCAATCAAAGAAAAACAATTGTATAACTTATCTGGTTGACTATAGCAAATTACGGAATGCTGGTAGAAGCAGTTCTAATAAAGGAGTCCAAAAGGACAAGTGGATGACATACCTTTAACTAATTTTTAAAAATCATTTTAAAAAATTTAAGTGTGCTCTGGTGGAGGAGCGGTTGAGTCACTTACCTGCAAAGAAACACAAGCCACATACTCCTGGATTTGAGTTCATGTGGAGTGGGGGTGAGGGGCAACCAGTATGAACAACTAAATAGAAATGAAATAAAATGCTTTTTCTTCCTTCTTCTTCCTGCCTGTCTGCTTACTCACCTTCATTCTTGACTGCACCTTTCCTTAAAAAAAAAAAAAAAAAAATTAAAATTAAACACCATAGGTGTTTATTCTTGAATTATTGGTTTAGATATTAGTTAACCAACCATATGGTAAATTCTGAGCTTTTGAACTTTTTAATTTAAATCCAGAAGAGTTACATGGAACCAAATTCAATTTTGTCCTGAATAAAATGGAATATATTAGAAAGTCTCTGAAACCTGACTTAGCTTGTTTCTCTCTTGGGTATTTTCATTGTCAACATGTTTGAATGCTGATGAATGGATGGATAACTGTGAAGGATCACTGTTTGGATGTATATGTAGGAAGTGGAATCCCAATTCTCTTGTTTCTTCTCTTAGGCTTTTTCTTTCCTGAGTGATACTTGGGAATGGAGCAGAAGCAGAACTAGAGATAGATTTGTTATTTGCCTTTTGATGTCTTCTTTAATTGAATGAAAAGTTGAAAATGAAAACATTTTAATAGACTTAGTTGTTTGTGTACTCATTTAAATCTGCAAATGTATCACATACCACTTATTATGCAAATGAGCACATTGGCAGGAATAGTTGAGATAATTACTGGCTAGACTTCATAATAGCATTTACAAAGTATTTTCTATGAAAGACTATAAACCCTGTGTGATGGTATCAAGGTCAAGGGCTTGGGAAATGCTGTTTTGTATCCAAGAGTCTCAATGCATATTTACACATTAAATAAGAAATGCCATTGTAAAGAGACTTGTTTAACTTTGTTGATTCCAATGTTCTTAAATTTATTTGATGACAACACATTTTTTCAAATATCATTTGTCTTAACTCAGGCTACTCTTACAAATTGCCTCAAATTGTGTGTCTTGAACAATGTTTCCCCTTACAATTCTGGACTAAGTGCTGGCAGAGTCAGTATCTGGTGAGGACACTCTTCCTGGGCTGCAGATAGATGACTGCCTTACTGCTGTGTCACATGGCAGATAAAGAGATCTTGCTTGTATCTTCTTGTAAAGACACTAATCCTACTCATGAAGACTCCACCCTTATGACCTAATTAGTCCCTCCCAAGCCCTGCTTCCAAGTACCATCATATTCAGACTCCAACATAAGCCTTTTATTATGACAAGGATTTTAAATAGATCACTCAATTTTCAGTGAGCATATCAAACAAAATGTCTGAACAAAGTTACCTAAACATATTAAAACATTCACTTGAGCGTTCTTGCATTAGCTAAACATTAAGTTTTCTTACCACAGTATGTAGAATTAAAAAAACATAGTTTTGAATTTAGCTCTTAAATAATCCTCAGATAATGAACATAAAGAGAACTCAAGTTCCTAATTGACCAAAGAATAAGAAAAAGTAAACAATAAACAGCACTTACCCCCTCCCACCTAGCATATTCACATGTGATCTTTAAGAATTTTATGGAGACATAAACATTTAGTCAATAGCTACTTATTTCAGGAAATGCTACTTTTTTTGTGGTTATTATAATTTTCAGACCTACCCATTTTACTACTTATTTTCTATTTATTCTGTCTTTTTGTTTCTCCATTTATCTTTTTTACCTTCTTTGGGCTTATTAGAGTTCTTTGTACATTTTAGATGTTAAGGCTTTGTTGGAAATATCAAATGCAAATATCTTCTCCCAGTTAGTAGGTTTCCTGTTGGTTTTGGTGTTTTCTTTTGTTGTGAAGAAGTTCCTTGGTTTGTAGTCCCAGTTGTTTATTTTTCTTTTTGTTTCACTTAATGTTGGAGTTGAGTCCCCAAAGACTTCTCTATGACTGATGTCATGAAAAGTCATTCCTGTGTTGTCTTCTAAGAACTTTATGGTTTCTGGTCTTATGTCAAAGTCTCAAATCCATTTTGAGTTAATATTTGTGAATGGTGTTAGAAAGTGGTCTAGCTTCATTCTTTTGCATGTGGCTGTCTAGTTTCCCCAACACCATTTGTTGAAGAGACTTTCCTTTTTTCCATTGTTATGACTTTGGCTCCTTTGTCATAGATTAACTGACTGTATGTGAGTGGATTTGTTTCCCGTGATTTAGTTCTATTCCACTGATCTGTGCCTCTATTATTATTCCAGTACTATACCATTTTGATCACTATTTGTAATATAGTTCAAAACCTGGAAGTGTAATCCCTCCAGATCCATTCTTTTTTCTAATGATTGTTTTGCTTATTCAGGGTCTTTTGTTGTTCCATACAAATTTTAAATTTTTTTTGTTTTATTTTCTGGAAATAAGTCCGTGGGATTTTAATGGGGATTGCATTAAACCTATATATTGCTTTGGGTAAGATGACCATTTTAATGATACTGATTCTTCCCAATCACGAGCAGGGGATGTCTTTCCATTTCTTTATGTTCTCCTCTATTTCTTTTAAGAAGGACTTGTAGTTGTCATTATAAAGATCTTTAAGTTCCTTTGTTAGGTATATGCCCAGGTTTAACTTCAATTTTAAATGGTGGGATTTTCATGATTTCGATTTTTTCTAGCTAGCTATTTGCATATAAAAATGCAGCAGATTTTTGTGCATTGATTTTGTAACCTGCCACTTTACTATATTCATTGATGAGATTTAGAAGATTTTTGATAGAGTTTTGGGGATTTTTAATATATATAATCATGTCATTGGCAAATAATGAGAGTTTTATTTCCTCCTTTCCAATTTAGAGTCTTTTTATTTCATTTCCTTGCATAGTCGTTCTGTCTAAGACCGTTAATACAATGTTAAATAGCAGTGGTGAGAGTGAACAACCTTGCCCCTGTTCCTGACCTAAGAGGAAATGCTTTCAGTTTTTCACCATTGACTATGATGTTGGCTGTGGGTTTTTCATATAGGGTCTTTATTATGTTGAGGTATTAACATGGAGGGTTTTTATCATTAATGGATGTTGAATCTTGTCAAAGGCTTCCTCTGCATCTATTGATATAATCATGTGGTTTTTCTCTTTGCTTTTGTTGATATGGTGTATGACTGATAGATTTACATATGTTGAACCATCTTTGCATCCCTGGGATGAATCCCTCTTGGTCATGATGGATAATCTTTCTGATGCATTGTTGAATTTGGTTTGCTAATATTTTATTGAGAATTTTTGCATCTCTGTTCATTATAGATATTAGTCTGTAATTTTATTTCTTGGTGACATCTGTGTTGGCTTTTGGTATCAGTGTAACATTAGTCTCATAAAAAGTTTTTAGAAGAGTTCCCTGTTCTTCAATGTTTTGAAACAGCTTGAGAAGAATGGGTATTAATTCTTCTCTGAAGATTTGGTAGAACTCATTGGAGCAGTTCTCTCTCTTTTTCTCTTTGTGAGTCTAACCAATGGCTTGTCAATTTGTTTATTTTTTCAAAGAACCAAATTTTGGTTTCATTGATTTTCTGGATTACTTTTTGGTTTTCTATTTATTTCTGCTCGAATTTTGATTATTTCCTCTCTTCTGCTGATTTTTTACTTTAATTGTACTTCATTCTCTAGTTGTTTTAAATGTAGAGTTAACTTGTTTATTTGTGATTTTTCTTATTTCTTGAGATAGGCCTGGATTCCAATGAAATTTCCCTTAGTACTACTTTTGATGCAGCCCATAGACTCTGGTAGCTGGTGTCCTCATTCTTATTTGTCTCTACATATTTTTTAAGTTCCTCTTTGGTTTTCTCTTTTACCCAAGAGTCCTTCAGGAACCTGCTGTTGAGTTTCCAATTGGTTTGGGCTCTTCTAGCTTTCTTTCTGTGGTTGATTTCCAGTTTTAGGCCATTGTGGTCAGAGAAGATGTTTGGTATGACTTCAATCTTTGTAAATTTGTTGAGAGATGTTTTGTGACCCAGCATATGATCTATCCTTAAGAATGTTCCATGAGCGCTTGAGAAAAAAGTGAATCTGTAGTCATTGGGTAAAGTGATTGGTATATGTCTATTAACCTATCTATTCCAGTTGGTCATTTAAAGTGACTGTTTCCCTGTTAATTTTCTGCCTAGTTGATCTGTCCATTGTTGTAAGTGGTGTGTTGAAGTACCCCACTACTACTGTGTTGCAGTCAGTGTCTCCCTTCTAGTCTAATGAAACGTTCTTGGTATATTTTGATGCTCCTTCATTTGGTGCATGTATGTTAATAAGCATTATGTCTTCCTGATGTATTGATCTTTTAATTATTATATAGTATCCATTTATGTCTTTTGCTAGGATTTTTAGTTGGAAGTCTGTTTTATCTGATATGAATATAGCTGTTTTTTCTCTTTTGTGATTGCCATTTGACTGTGGGATTGTCTTCCAGCCATTGACTTTGAGCCTTTGTTTATCTTTTGGAAGAAGATGGGTTTCCTGAATGCAGCAGAAGGTTGGGTTATGCTTTTAAATCCATTCACCCACTCAGAGTTAGTCATTTGACTGGTGAGTTCAGTCCATTAACCTTTAGGGCGATTATTGATATATAGCTGCTTATTATCATTTTATAATTTGTCTTTTGTATGTTGCTCCAGCTGATGATTTTGTTCTCTTTCTCTTTTTAGGTCGGATAGGTGCAGTTACATTTTGATTGATTTCGCCTTTTGTTTGTTGCTTTCTTCCTGGGGATATATTTTGAGGTTACCCTGAAATCAGCATTCACAGTTCTATCTTTACTACCTAATTTTATGTGAAAGCATATCAGTCTTCCACTCATTCTAACTATCCACATTTTTTTTCTCTTCTCTTCCTCCACACTTTCAATATTTGCTGTGATACTATTTTTCTTTGTGATTTCTTTATACTTTATAGAGCATTCTTTAATATTTTTTTTCAAAGCTGGTTTTGTGGTGATAAACTCCTTTAACTTTTGCTTGTCAGAAGAGGTTTATATCATTCCTTTGAGCCTTTGAATGATAATCTATCCTAGGTTGAAAATCCTTTTCTTTCAGCACTTTGAATGTTTTATGCCATTCCCTTCTGGCCTATAGAGTATCATTTGAGAAGTCTGCTGACAGTCTTATGGGGACTTCTCTGTATGTGGCACATTTTTTTCTGGCTGCTTTTAATAGTCTTTCTTTATCTTGTATTTTTGACATTTTTATGACCATGTGTGTAGCCGTATTTCTGTTTGGGTTTCTTTTGTTAGGAACTCTTTGAGCTTCCTGGATCTGGGGGCTTCATTCTTCATATTGGGAAGTTCTCATCTATTATTTCTTCAAATATGGTTTCTTCCCTCTTTTCTCTTTCTTCCTGTGGGACCCCTATGATGCATATCCCAAAGGTCTCGAATGCTGTCTTTGATTCTTTGAATTTTTTTTTTAATCTCTTTGTTGATGTTTGATTGAGTTCCTCTGTTGTATCTTCCAGATCACTGATTCTATTGAAACTTCATCCATCCTATTGTTGAGTTCCTGTACTGAGTTCTTTAATTCATCTATCATGTCTCTTCCTGTATGATGTCTTGTTTAATTCTTCTCTTTGCTTGCTGACATTACTGCTTCTACTGACTTCTGGATTTCCACGCGTATGTTAACCATTGTTACCCTAAATTCCTCTTCAGGTAATTTACATACATCTGCTGTATTCACATTTTCCCCTGGATTTTTAATTGGATCCGTCATTTCATGTTTATTTCTCTGTGCCTTTGCTCTGTTGGGCATTCTGTTTATATTTCTGGGGTTCAGTTTCCCTGGTGTTACATGTTTGACTTGCCCAGGGTTGGCAGTAAGACTGCAGTTTCGCCTCTACCCACAAGGTGGTGCTAGCAAGTTAGCATTGAGGCTTGGGGCTGCCTTCTCACTGTAATTCAATGGGTGGGGTACCCGATGGGCAGGACTGCTGGTGGTTGAATATACAGTGGGCGGGATTTCTGCTTAGTGAACCCCAGGCTCTGGTGCAAAATGATTGTGGGAGGGTTTTAATTTGGCTGATTTCCACTTATGGCTGTGCCCAGCACAATTTCATCAGGTGGGCTCCAGCTCAGCTCCTGGTGTGCTGGCTTTCATTTCAGCCCCTTCCTAGTCAGCCCTGCATGGCTCTGAGTCGCAGCCCTACCGGCCCTGCCTCTCCCCGCCTCCGCAGCTGCTCCCAAAATCCCTAGCCTCCACCCCACCATGAGTCCAGAGACTCTCAAACTCCGTCCTAAATCCAAATCTGCAGCTTGGTTGAGAACCCCACCAGGTGTCCTCACCCATCTTTAGTCATTGGCTGTTTTGTCTCCAGCTGAAGTGCCAGTTGTTTCTTGGTATTTGTCTCAGGAAAATAGGTGGAGTTTTTGGTGTCTGTGGGGAGTGACCTGAAAGTGCATCCTATTATATCACCATCCGAAATCCTCTTTGGGTTTATTAGAAAATAAATTTTTACTGAACATTATTTTTTTCTGGTTCGTTGGCTATATAGTTAGTTATATTCTTTTTTAGTGTTTTCTCTAGTGATAACAATATATGTACTTAAATTTTCAGTTTTCTTAAAGTTTATATTTTACTGTTTCAAGTAAAATATAGAATGTTCTGTCCTCTTTATAGATGTCATATGTATTAAATTTGCATACTTTAAAAACTCACAAAACAGTATTTTACTTTTTGGCTTAAATATTCATATGTCTGCATAATCAATTCAAAGGAAATAGTCTTTTATGTCCACCTACACATTTATCACTTTCAATAATTTCATTCTTTCATGAAATTCTAAGTTTCCATTCTGGTATCATTTTCCTTCAGCTGAACAACTTCCTTTAGTGTTTCTTGTAGTATATCTCACTGGCAATGGGTTATTTTAGTTTTCTTTTTTGTTCAGATGCATTTCTTTTTCTTTCATTTTTGCTTATTTTGTGCTAGTTATGAAATTCTGTGTTGATAGTTTCCCTATGAACACATCTTAATTTCCTGTTGTTGCTGTGCCAAATTACCACAAACTTAGTGGCATAAAATACAGATTTTTAAAAATCTTATTGTTCCTGAAGTCAGAAATCCAAAATTGATCTCACCAGGCTAAAATCACAGTGCTGGAAGCCCTTTCCAGGGCTCTAGGGAAGACTCTTTTCCCTTGTTTCTCTACCTTCTAGAGGTTATCTGCTTTTTTTATCCTGAAAACCTGCAATCTTGGACTGAGTCCATATTATAGCCACCTCTCTTGTTTTTTTCTGCCTCACTCTTCACTTTTGAGCATTTAGTGTAATAGTCGGACCAGTTGAATAAGTATCTCCCAATCTCAAGCTCAGCTGATTAGTATCCTTATTCCATCTGTAACCTTTTTTCATGTAACCTAACATAATCACTAAATCTGGAGATTTTTTTTCCTTTCGCTTTGACTCTCTAGAGTTTCTAAGGAGAACGCACAATAATCTTTATCAATTTTCCTGTACATATGTAATATGATTTACTCTGGCTGCTTTCAAGATTCTCATTATTTTTCACCAGATTGAATATGAATTGTGGATTTCTTCATATATATCCTACTTGTAGTTTGCTGAACTTTTTGCATATGTAATTCTATGTCTTTCAGATAATTTAGGAAAATTTTAGTCAATGTTTTCAAGTAACATTTTTCTGCCATATTGATTTTCCCTATTTGCTCTTTGGGACTCCAGTTACTGATATTCTGATATTTTCTCACTTTTTAAAATCTTATCTCTCTGTTCTATAGATTGGATTATTTTACCATCTTTGTTTTATGCAAGTCATCCTATGATATTTTTATTATAGATATTTCAGTTTTTAGTTATAAGATTTCCATTTGATTTTTTAAATTCTCTGGTAGTGTTTCCTATTTGTTCATTTATTACAAGCATAGTTTCCTTTCCTTCATTGAGCATAGTTGTAATGCTTATTATGAACAACCTTTTCTATTTATCGTAACGTTTGAATTGCCTTGGGCCTATCTCCATTGGTCGATGTTTTTTCCCTTGAGAATAGGTTACTTTTCTTCTTTTTTCATGTCTTATAATTTTGGACTTTATCTTGAATACTTTAAATATATCATAGGATTCTGTTATATTTCTTTGAAGTGTATTATCTTTTGCTTATTTAGCAAGCTACTAATAAATTGGTGAACTTTAACTCTGAATTTTATTACCTTTAAAGGATATCAGCTGAACTTGCCCTGCAGTTCTTTTAGCCTTAGGTGGGCTTCTTGGCAGCTGACTCATTCATGCAGATTTCAGGAATTAGCCAGAGATTCAGACAAAGTTTATGCACTAAAATTTAGGATTTCCCCTTTGTGGTTCTCTTTGTTTTTTTCTTCTCATTTTCAAGCCAGGAAGTGTCAAGTTTCTATGCAAGTTTTAGTTGTTTCAGTTGGTACAGACCTTCCTTCTGCTAATAATTCTTAAAAACAAGAAACTCAATTAATGGTCATTTATGTCAACTCCATTTTCTTCCTGCTTTTCATCACTCTCCAGTTCCTTCAGGTAATTGATTTTTTTTTTTATTAATATTTTATCCAGAGTTCATCGTTATTATATATAGGATGTTGGTATGATAGGGGCTACTTCTCCATTTCCAAAAGTCTCATTATAAATTGTAATGACTGCTGCTTCTCATGTATGTTTATAGCTTTTTTTAGCAAGCCAATAAATAGGAAGACACTTCTTCCTCTTTCTATATGCAAATAGTATTTTACTCAGAACTAAGCTCTCAGAAGTATTAAAATGAATGCTTTGAAGTTGTAGATTGCTTCTTAATTTAGTTTGAGATCCTTTCTCGAGATTCCTCTGGTATTAAACGTCCTAGTCCATGATCAATTTGCCTTTCATAATACATTAATTTTTCTTAGGTAATTTTGTCTGAGACATGGATCTCATAAAGTTGAACATGAATGGCATATACTTTAGGAACTTATACAGTATTTAACATAGCATTTTCCTAGGACCTTTAAGTATGAGGCTTCTTCAGTATTTAGCAATCTCAATTTAGGATTAGATACAGTAGGCTATAATAATCTGAATTTTTAAAATTAATTTTAATTACAAAAAATAATATATAAACACCATTACTTTATTAAACTTTTATACAAAGCTAAAAATCCCCTTTGATCCTTGTCCTCAATTCATGTTTTCTCTCCTCCCAGCTTTCCTGCCCACCTTCCCAGATTTAATCTTTGCTAACATTTTATCATGTGTCCTTTATGATTACATACATGCAGACAAATCCATGAGAAAAATTAAGAGTTGATATATGTTGTTTTGATGAATAGATCATATTGTGTGTGTTTTTACTTAAACTTTACTCATTTGTCTTAGATATAATTCCATATTTGCTACATAAAGTTCTAATACATTTTGCATTCTATACTCAGTGTTTCTTTAGAGAGAATCAATTTGTCCTTTTGTTAGTCCTTTTAGGAAACTCTCCAAGTAGTATTCTTAATTGAACCAGTAAAACCTCATTGTTTCGAGCCTACTTACTTGAAGTTTGTGATAATTAGGCCAAGAATAGAATTAAAATTTATAGTGCCAATTAATGACTTACAAGAATATTTTTTCTAAGAGATAAATAGCTTTTAAACAGTAGTTCAAAGTGTTCCAATTACATGTAAATTTTAATCTAATATCTAACAAAGTAGTGATTTGTTCTGTTTACTCTGTGCATTTGAATGCAATGAAAGGTACATGCCAGTAAAATAATTTCACTATCAGTTTTGTCACTAATTAGGACTCAGTGTTTGTGAATTTAAACACAGTCATTACCTTTCCACTTTATTCTAACAATTCACTTGGTTCTGTTGCTTTCTTATTAGTGTTTCCCAGATCCCTGGGTAAGGAGGTACAGAGCTCTTGGTAAGCGGTGCTATTCTTAGAGCTGATGCCTGGGGAGAAGGGAATTTAGGAACTTTCTCTTCCAGTGCATTAGTAGCCTCATTATCGTTTTGAATGTCATTGTAAAAAGATAAAATGGGAATGAATAAAGGATATGCCAGAAAACTAACAACTGGAAGCCCATGATTTTTCAATGGTTTTACATTTTTTTACAGATTGCTATAGAAATACCCAAAATGCATTTCTGGCTAAACACGAAGAAGTATAAGTGGATGTGATTAATATTAGGTACTGCTTTTTCTTTCTCTGAGAATTAAGCTCATAGTATTTCCTCATCCTATACTCGGAGTTGGGATGACTGTAATCAGTTCAGCCCTTAGGCTGGAGGGAGTAAGCAATAGAATACCTGAGAGATGTGCAGTTATGGATTAAGGAATTGCTAATTTTACTAGTAATTGCCACCTTGCTAGTTTTCTGTGTCTCTGTTGCCTTGGTGACTCTCTTAAATCCCCATTGCTTAGTAACCTTAAAGATGGATTAGGGAAGGAAGGATGAGCATCTATGAAAGGATGCATCCTCTCTCTGACCACAGACTCAGGCCTGTGAAGTGACCACCACGTCACTGAGGAAGAAGGAAGGGTGATCTGATTCACATCTCCAACTAAGACTACATTTTGTGAGGCTATGGGGGAATTCATGGTGTTTGAGGTGGTATCATAGCCCACAGCCTACCTCAGCATCCTTGGGAAGAGTTAGACTGGTTCCTACCCAACACTAACTGCAAGTCGAATGCAACTTTAGTAGGTAATTGCTGCCTCTTCTTTAGGAATCAGCCAGTGGAGAATGTTGAATTCTTTTGTACAGAAGAAGCAAGAAAGGATTTTCTACATATTTCTGTCATTGGCTAGGGATGAGTTTGAAAGCAGCATAATGAAAAAGTAGAGATATATTTTAGGATATCTTCCATCTTTTTCTTTATGTTGACTTTGTTTTTTGATTTGAGATTGCATTTCTTTGACTTATTAGCATTAAAATATGGCACGCCCTGGTAGAGTAGTGGTTTGGTCAACTGTCTCCAACCAAACTGCAGGCCACATAAATCCCTGGTTCACATCCTGGTCTGGGGAGAACAACCAAGATGTACAACTAAATAACAATAAATAAAATTCTTCCTCCTCTCTCTCCCTTCCTGCCTGCCTACTTACCTTCATCCCCACCTGCACCTTTCTTTTCAAAACCAAACAGTAAAATACATTACAAAACATGCATGAACTTAAGAATGTGTCTTATGTTTAATTTCTGGCAACATTTTTTGTCCTTAAATGCTTTGTGTATTTTATTTGCAAAAATAGAGTGCGTCATTGTGGGTTGATTAACATTTGCAGATAGATCTGTTTTCAAAGTTTTTATCTAATTTAGAACCATAGTTGCCATGATATCATTCTCTCTTTTATGTGAAATGTGTTGCATATTAATGTAGAGTTGAAGCTAACTGGCATGAAGCCTTTCTTACACAGAAAATTTTCGCACCTCTAGTAAATTCTCATAGTTTTTCTTTCATTGCAAATTAAAGCGTTTTGATTTACATTTTTCTGTTTCAATGTTTTCCTTTTCATGGCAGAAGAAGATGAGGCTGCTACAATATAAAGATGAAGAACACAATTTTTAATCAATTCCAGAGCCAAAAGGATTATGTGATTTTAGATGACTTACTTTACATCTCAATTGCAGTATCTAGAAAATGAAGATATCAATACAAATAGCTCTCTGCAGAGCTGGTTGCTATAATTTTATGTTTGAATGGAAGATACCTTGTTTCTGTTCCAACAAATCCTAACCAGTGATTCTTCTTCCATGTTGATTTTGATGGTTTTGTTTTGTCATTTACTTTCTAGCACGAAGCCTCCAGGAACCATTGTACACATCAGATATTTGTTCTTTTCCTGCTGGAGCTATGCATAATAATTCTGGTGGATGACTTTACAAAAGTCTGACTGCAAAACTAGCTCCCTAGCAAGAGCCATTTACACTGATGCCAAATGGAAGAGTCTTTCATTCGTGACTAGTAAGAGTGGTATTTATTATTATGGTTTTTAATCTTTACAACAATAGCAAACACTTGTATAGTTCATTAGTACTGACAATATGCTTATGTACATTATTGACCTTTTGGTAGAGATGAGGAAACTCTGGCTTGAGATTTGACTGAAGGATATTTAATAGCAAGTTGCTAGACACTCTCTGCTCTTCTACTCCTCTTCTTCCACAATCTTTCACTTCCCTTCCTAGCCATGCCCTCATCCTGAACATTGCGCTGATCAGCAAAGACATATTAAGCTGAAGCATTTAGTTCTGTTTTGTTATTACTTTTGTTTTTACTTTTTCAATTGTATTGTCAAAGAAAAAGAGAATTCTAAAACACAGATTTGAAAAAAGCAAGTAATACCTCTTTAATAAAGGCTGAGTGACATGACAGCCTTTTACTGCCTGGGTGTTCCTTTTTTTGCTGATCTGTAGTTGAATTTTCTGTGTCTAGACTTCATAGTCTGGATTTAAACACAAGACATATAAACAAAATCATCTGGAACTGATTTTTTTCATGCTTAACACTTCTTACTGATCTGAGTTTCCAGAAGACTCCTTCTTCCAACCACACCTCCAGATGAAAATCACTTAATTAACCAAGAAAGATTTAACCGTCACAAACTGCTTTTCTAAACAGTCACCCATATTGAATTCATTTGTGTTGAGAATTGACTAACCAGTTGCAAACCACAAATTCATTCTTGTAGACCCTCCATCGTCTCTTGTTCTCCCCAGCTAAGGACTTGCTAAGGACCATTTGCTCTTCTGCTAGCAGCCCCAGCTCAGTAAGCACTGGATGGCCTTTATAATTCCTTGTGGTTTGTGATGCTAACTGAGCTAGATTTCTCCTGGGCCTGGTGCACACACACACACACAATGCCATGCATCTTAGAGTTCTCAGTGTGTCTCCAGGCTTTGGTTATGCATATGCTTTTCATTCAAACAAACTAATAGGAGAGAATTAAATCATTTGTGTAGTTACATGTCTAATAAAAATCATGTCACTTACTAGATTCATGTGCAGGAGTCAGTTGTCCTTCAGATTGGTATTGAGCGCTGTTTTCCTTGGAGCGCCTCAAGGCTGTGGTTCCTGGGAGAGTGGTCCAAGTGGAGAGGCATTTATTATTTGTACTAGGACACACAAGTCTGCAGAGCAACATGAAGATTTAGAATTTGATTTAGATTTAGAACTTTGCACAAATCCTGACACACCGGTGATAAGACCCAGATGTTACTGCCAAACTTACTCCCCCAAAGCCCTGCACTGACTGGATTATTCTCTTTTATTCATAGATAGGACTAAGAAAAAAGAATGGTGGAGGGAGTATGCATGATAGAGATGGATGAGGGAATGCTTGGATTACCTGCCAATCAGATACTTGTATTCAAATAGTGTGTTAGTTAAGAACAAAAGTTCTCCCCCACTGACTGATATATAGGCAAATATGGAGATGAAATAAATTGGTTGCTGTATTAGGACCGAGGGTATTAGCGCTGATTATAAGGGTTCGTCTCTTTTATCGCTGATGATAATCATCTTTGTGGCATATGTAGTCTTTCTTGTTACTCTAGCTCTGCTATCATTGCAGCTTGCTCCCTTCAAAAGGTTGTGACTGTGATTTCAAAAAGACTCTACCAATTTCACCAGAACTTTTACTTTTCTTGACTAGCTCTCTCAATGTTTACTAATTTTTAAGAGCATATTCCTACTAACATAAGTTCTACATTCTGCCATGCTCTCCTCCCACCCCAGCCTTTAATTATAAAACCACTATCACACCAGATCATAATCCTTAAATATTTTAACATTTTTCCCAGCAGGGAGACAGAAGCACATAAAGCAATATGCAATTATAGTAAAAAATTTATTTGTCCCTGACCCAGGAAGTCATGCATCAGTGCTTTAAGATGATAAAGCCTGCCCTTCCTACCCTGAGGGAGTGAAAGAATTTGCATAAGTACCTGTAGTGGGTTAAGTACACACAAAGTGACAGAACAAAATAAGGACGACTTTAAACAATTAGCAAGAATTTTAAATCATTGGCTTATTAGCTATTCTAGAAAGGACTTGTTTTCAATGTGGAGTTCGGTGCAAATTTTATTGGTCATCTTAAAAAGAATCATTGTTTTCTTCTAAGTCATAGTTTGTTGTCATAATTAATTTATATGTAACTTCAATCTGGTTGTACTTATTTATAAGTTGTGGTGATTTCGGACATACATTGACTTAAATGTGCCTTTTTACTGTTTGTAAAAATGATTTTAAGGAAAAATATTATTAAAAATATTAAAAGACTTGACCTATATGAGCTATAATATGAAGATAACCTACATGAAAGGACAGTTTTCAGATACTTTCTAAAATGTCTTGTTTATATCCAATTTGTTGCTAAGTAATTTTCAGATCTAGTAATTCTTTAAAATTAAACTTCCTGGGATGTCCACCAAACTACCTTTAATTAGCCCAGTCTGAATTACTGTCTTTGTACTTGAGATAGATTAAACTAAATTGCTTTAAAAGTACAGTTCTATAATTCAGAAAGAGTTTTACACTAGTGATTCAAATGATTAAGATTTTGCATTAAATTTAGACATTTATATCTTAATGAGCTTTGAATCTTCAACTTTTTTTTTTTCTCATTCTGCTTGTACTGTCCTCCTGTGTTCCCTTCTCTTTGTAATTGTTAGGACTTTCGTAAAGCAAATTAATGGAAATTGTCTCCTGCTTGGGAGTTTATAAAACAAGAGCAGATATAAAGGAGAAAAAAAATTTTAAAACTTGGAAAAATGTTTCATGTCAGTAATAGATATTCTTGTAATAAGGATAAAAGGAAAAGGAACAGAATGAGTTTAATCATTAAGTAGGCAGTAAATTCCTTGAGGGCAAGAATTGTACCTTAATTACATTGACTCCCGTTGGACACCTAGCACAGTGTTTTATTTATGATGTTGTCAAGGAATGTTTGTCAAAAAGGATAGGGCAGGAAATTAACAGGGCTTTGAGAACATTTTCACATTGGAGGTGCTAATAATTTCTGGTGTGAATCTGGTGATAACAGTGTTTTCATTTTTAATATTAATTTCATTTTGCTGGTTAGTTTTGAACTTGAGTTACATTTAGAGGTGATGAAACAAATTAAGAGGATTGTGTATTTATACACAGTAGAATCTGAGGAGGGTTTTCTAATAGTACATTTTTAAATAGCCTCAATATATACATTTGGGATTATAAAGTAGATGCCTAAATTGTGAGGTGATTACTCCCTTCATCCCCAAATTACTTCATTGATGTACCATGACCTTCCTTTATATAATAGTGAGCATTTCAAGTAAATTTAATTTTTATTCTGTTTCTACAACACGTTTGACATAGAGCATTTCAGTAGCACAGAGACTGAATTAAAGCAAGTTGCACATCTGGACTCACTTCCTTGAACTTTGTTCCTAAATCCTAAATCCTATGAGAAAAATATGAGCACATCTTGGCTGGCTTTTTATTACAGTCACTTAATTGCATGAATTTGAGCTAAAAGACCAGGAGGAACATATTTCCTTTTGTTAACTATGCTGTTGGGTACTTTGGATTCCACCAGGAAATGGTTTCTGAAAAACAATGAGGCTTCACCTTCGAGAGAAAGGTAGTATAGTGTTCATATCTCTGGGACTGTATACATGTTTATATTCTACCTTATTCCATATAGAACTTAAGTTAAAAAAAAAAAAGAAAAAGATGAAAAGAAAGTATGTGAAGTAATCAAGATAAGAGAGTAAAGAAAATGAGTTGAAATCAGAAGTCAGACTAGTATACAAATTGCATGCTGTGAGGACTGACACAGTCACAATACCTCATATTTGCTGGTTTTTGTTTTGTTTTTTTGTTTTTTGTAAACAAATTCAGTGCAAAGAGGATAATGAATAATGCCAGCTCTTGCATTGTCCTTGCCAGAACTAAGTGCTGTCCTCTCCCAAAGACTAGAGATGGGGCTGACCTCTTGAGGAGACCCCTGCTAAAATTGTGACATTCAGTCAGTCAGTCAACAAGTATTTATTGACCTTAACAGTTTGTCAGCTAACATACCAGACACTGGAGCTGTACAGATCGTACCCTTAAGGAGTACACCGTGTATCGAATAAATCAGTAAAATTCACTGGGAAATTGCAACGTGATAGATTTCATGGAGGGGAATAAATCCAAGGTATTATGACATGTAATCGAGATTGGGAGAGAGAGAGCATACCTGGGAGATCTTCTGGAGGAGTTGATACCTCAGATAAATTCTAGAAGAATCCTGGCTAAAACAAAAATGTTCCAGTTAGAGTGACAAAGGCAAGAAAGCAATGATGCCCTCTGAGAATTGTATGTCGTATGACTGGAACAGAGTAGAAAGGGGAGAAAAGTATTGAGAATGAAACAGCAATAACTTGGGCACATGACTGGACATGCTCTGCTCAAGAGATTTAGGGCAGTGGGATTAACACATCACAGTCTTAAACTAAGGAAAACCTGCGGAGAATGAAGTAGAACATAGGCAGGCACACTTGGTGGGGGTTGCAACAGTGATCCAAGTACAAGATGACAAAGGCCTAAAGTAATGATCGAATAGAGAGAAGGGATGGCTGCATGAGTTACTGATGAGCAAAATGGATGAGTTTGGCCTTGAATAGGTGAGAAACTGTGAAGGAACACTAGGAACTGAGATTGTTCTTGGGGTTTTGGCATGGTCATTGCACACTGAGAAGTTCACATAGCTGTTCTTGAAAGGGTCTGCTTGTGAGATTGGTCCTTGACTGGTGTCTGGGAATGTAGAGCTCAGGAGAGTTTTCCTCATAACGAGTAAGCGTGGCTCACTGTGCTCAGTGAACTGTTTGTACGTGGTTTATGCTGCCCATCTGTTTTCCAGGTAGTCTGAAATTCAACAGAGTCTGCCTTTGTGACCAGTCTCCAGTGAAAATCCTGGGCACTGCATCTCTAGAAGCTTCTCTGGGTGACCCCATTTCTTATTTTACGTCCTTGCTGGAGAAATTAGGCACCTCTTGGGGACTCCACTTGGAGCAGACTGTTGAAAATCTGCACTTGGTTTGTTTCCCCAGTGTGCCTTTTTCTTTTGCTGATTTTGCTTGGTATCCTTTTATTGTAATACATTACAGATAGTTGTGAGTATTACTATATGTTGAGTCCTTCCTGTGAATCAGCAAAACTGGGGTTGTGCTTGGTTTCTTACTGAAAAGTCCTCTTTTGATGTAATGGTAACGAATAGGGATAAAGAATGCACAGAGTAGCAGGTTTGGTGGTTAGAATAGTGATACGTTTCACTGTTAAGTTTTCTCAGTTCTTATATTGCTTGAGTAGTTTTTTTGAGTAAGCATCTTAATGATGGTTAGGAATATGGGTCAGATATTCAAAGAAGTTAGCACTTCACTGGGAGTAACAAATATTTGTCTTTGAAAAATAAAATAGCATGTCTTTCAGAAATGAACTATTTCAATATGTAATGTTTTTGTCATAGAGAAAATAAGTGTTCTTGTATTAGTTAGTGGTCAAGAGAACCAGTGTATGAAACTGGGAAAATTGTACTTAATTAAAAACAGACATAATATATATCAGTTCATCATCACTTGGACAATCATTCTGCCCTTCTGATGTCACAATGTATTTAAAACTAAAGCTCAGAGCCTTTTCTAAGAGTTGAGTAATGGTAGTTTAGAGAAGTGCCCTAAATTCAACAACATTTTTAAGCAAATCCTGATGGACATTTTTCTTGAAGATGCGCCAAGTCACCTTGAAATGGCAGACTGAAAGAACCCCTAGATCAGTAACTGACCTTTTTATTGTCTTAGGGAAATAGTCTTCAGATTTTAAACGAATATTAATGGTCTTTATTTACCACTAAGTCGATGATGTGAAACACATGCTGATTAACTAAAAACCTTTCCTGAGTCTCAGTCCTAACGAGCAATTCCTCAGAAAACTGGCAGGACTCAGTTTGGTTGCACTGAAAAATTAGGAAAAAGTCCTGGCCTGGACCTTTGAGATCCCGTACAAGTAAAAGCCAAGTAGGCCCATTTATCATATGGGTAAAAAATCAATTCACTTTCCTCATTCAGAATTTTAGAATCTAGCAGTATGATCTTTTTTTTCTCCTCCACAAAGAAAGATAGATCAGTCTTTGGTTTAAAAATCTCTGAGCAGAAGTAGCCCTTACTCTGGCAGCGCATATCTTTCTGTCCAGTCAGTTCCCTTTTCATTACAGATGGATCAAAATGTTATTTTCAAACCACTGTTTCTGGGTCTTTTTTCTTAGCTGAATTTAGTTGTTTTGTTCTTGTTGTTTCACTCTCCTGTTGACGTTGATGTGGATTATCGTTCCACACATTTCATCTTAAATGAGCAGGAATCAGCACAGTTTCCAATTGACAAGTATTGGTACCCATCCCCCAATTCTGTATCTTTTTGCATCTGTCTTTCCCTGTTATTATCCCATTAAGCATTTAAAAAGAGTTTTAAAATATTTATTTTCTTAAAGCATTTTTATTTTTCATTTAGTGGTTTTACACTGGTTGTTTCCCACCAGATTTCAGACTTGAACTCAGGGGTACGTGGCTTTCTCCTTTGGGGGAGTTGGACCCACCACTGTTTCATCAGGGCGTCTTCTCTCTTTTAACTTTGGTGGTAATGCTTAAGTGCCTGCTATTCCAACACAATTGGATTTTGCTTAACAAATACTGTCAGTGATTAGGCTCTTACCAGTTTGCACTGGTGTCTGCAAGAGAGGAACACATATCTTCTTCATTAGTCCTCCTAATTGAATTCCAGAAAATGAAATCTTATGCTCTAGAATACTTACCTTTATTGCCTATTTCCTGAAACTTCTTGTAAAATTTTAAGACATTTTAAAGGAGAACAATTTTTTTTCTTCTTCTTAAATCCATCTACCCCTCAGTATTAAATCTAGAATCACTTCTTAGAACTTCTGAAAAAATATCACTTTCAGCATGGGTTCTCAAGATGGTAGCATTCTGATATGATAAAGTTCAGCTTGGATAGCCACTACTAACCGACGACTAAAAAGATCTTAATACCAAAGGAGCAGCACCGCCAGTCTGTCAGTTTTAAGAACAATGAATTTAGCCACTTCTATTTTAAAAGATATATTATCATCATAGAATATTTACCATCATTTTAACATTAATAGTTCCTTTTTTCCCCAAGTGATTATCTTTTATTATCCCTGACTCTGTTAGTTTGAAAAACCTGGCAACCGTGTACCATGGATCTGTTGCTTTTCTCGTTTCCTTTAACCACCACTGAATTTGGAGTCCACTAGAGATGTGAATTTGAGTAGGCAATTGAATACTTTATTAACCCTAAAAATATTATCTATACATTATTTTTATTATACTAAAAATCTATTTATATACTACATAATTTTGAAAATTTCCAATTGTTTTTATTGTTTCCTCAATAAAAATGGTCTGCTTTTGTTAACTGCTGCAACTTCAGTTCAAAATGAACAGCAAATTGTTTTTATATGATCTTTCAGACTACCAGCTGTTATTCTTGGCTGTAAAAAGACTTCCTTAAGCTTCTTCCTACTGCCTTTTCAAAAGTAATCTTCCAAGTGTTTGAGAAAGAGTAAAAATTTCATTTCCCCCAAAAGAGAAAGACAGGGAAAGACCCAATTCTGCCAAAGAGAAATGAATCACTTATTCTTTCATAAGATAATCTGCTACTTTTGGTTACTGACCGTAGTTTGCTTCTATCATTCATAGTTTCCATCATACATTTTTAATGTCAAAACTATTTGAAGAACAGTAGTTCATAGGGAAGGAGGTAGAGAAGAGAGGAAGGAGGGAGGGAGGACGAGAAGGAAGGCGGGAGAGTATATGCTATACTAGACATTATAGGTGAAAATTATGGGAGGAGGCATCTACTATGTATGGAAAATATATTATGTCTTAACATTGTTAAGTACACCCTTTTAGATTCTATTATAATCTCCATCTAATAGTTGAGAAAATTGAGACAGAAATCACATCCAGTTGTAGTAGCAGGACTGGGATCTGGGAAGCGGGACTCTGGAATTTATACTCTTAACCACTGTACTCAGCTGTTGAGTTAAGAAGGAGAAATTGTCAAAGACAAAACTTTTGAACTCGAGATCCATAAATATGAACACTCATACCTGTTTTCCACACATTTTATTTTGACTGATAGGAGGGAGTTGTCCTGACTTTGCGCCTTACTATTTATACTCCTATGTGTAGGAAATGTATTATTTCTCCCCAGGTATCTAGGCCTAGAGAGATCATAGAAAATTTCCCAGTGTGCATCAGTGAAGGTTTTGGACCAGATGTTGTTTGCAAACTGAGCTCTGCTGTGTGCGCTCTGTGGGATCTAGATAAATTGCTTTGCCCTGCTAAACTTTAGTGTCCATATCCTTAAACCTGAAACATTCAGTGTCGCTGGAGTAAACCAAAGAATTAGAGACTCCCAGTATATTTGTTGAGCGAATTGATTTTTTCCTTTTTTCTCCTTTTTCCTCCTGCTTGCCATGGTGGTAGGAGAGTGGGCACAGCAGGGAGGAGTGGCCTAAGTTCTATTCTTACTAATTTGTTGGTGTCTTTTTCCCCCCTTATCAATTTTATTGAGCAAACTCTTTATATAACTAAATGAATATATTTAACTTATTGGGTTTTGACAGTTTCATACACTCTTGAAACCACAGTCACACTCAAGATACAGCAATAGAAAGCCACACTCTAAGATTCTCTGCACCAGATTTTTCTTCATACTATTGTATTGCAAGAAATATATGTAATATGAACTTTGTCACTTTGACCACATTTAACTGTATGATTCAGTGGCACTAACTGCATTCACAGTGCTGCACGACTGTCACCGATATCGGTTTCTAAAAATGTTCATCACCCCAAAACAGAAATGCTGTACTCAAAAATCAGCAACTCCTCATTCTCTCTTTCTTCCACCCTCTGGTATCCTTTCATCCACTATCTTTTTTCTATGAATTTGCTCATTCTAGATATTTCAGATAAGTGGAATCATATAATATCTGTCCTGTTGTGTCTGACTTATTTTCCTTGGCATGATATTTTCAAGTTCTTTTCACATTATGGCATCTACCAAAATTTCATTCCTTTTTATGACTGGATAACATTCCATTGTCTGTATGCATGTACCACAATTCATACCCTCATCTATTGATGGGGTTTGCAGGTATTTCCATCTTTAGGTAATAGTGAGTAATGTTGCTATGAATATTGTTGTACAAATATCTCTTTGACTCTCTACTTTCAATATTTTGGTAATATATCTAGAGTGGAATTTCTGGATCATATAGTACTTATGTGTTAGACTTTTTAAGGAAACAAATGACTGTCTCCCCCAGCAGCGGTACCATTTTACTTTCTAACCAACCATGCACAAGGTTTCCAATTTTTCCACATCCTATCAATACTTGTTATTTTCTGTCTTTTTTTGTTTTATGATAAGAATTATCCTGTTGGGTTGTAGGTTGTGTCTCATGATTTTGATTTGCGTCACCCTAATCATTAGTGATGGTTAACATCTTTTATTGTAAATGATAAATGCTGATTTTGTACCCTGTACCCTGTTTCAGTTCATCCATTCCCTAGCACCAGGCAACCACTCATCTCCTTTTTGTTATTATACATTATCTTGCATTTTATATAAGTGAAATCCTTCAGCATGCGTACTTATATCCAACTTCTTTCACTTAGCATAGTGGTTTTGAGAGTCATCTGTGTTATCTAATCCATCAGGAATTTACTTCTTTTTATTGCTGAGTAGTTTCCCATTGGGCAGACATAGTACATTTTTGTTTATCCATTAAGCTACTGGTGAGTATTTACTTTGAATAAAGTTACTATAACACATATGTACTTTACATGGACCTGAGTTTTTATTTCCCCTATATAAATATTTAGTTGCATAGTGCCTAGATTGCATGATATTTATATTTAATTTTATAAAAGTCTTTCTAAATCACTTTCTAAAGTAGTTGTACCATTTTGTGTTCTTACTTGTAGCATATAAGAATTCTAGTTATTCTACATCTTTTCCAATGCTTGATTTTCCCAGTCTTTCAAAGTTTAACCATTCTAATGAGCGTCTAGTGGTATGCCAGTGTGGTTTTAATATGCATTTCTCTGATTGGCTAATTATTTTGAAATCTTTTTGTGTGTTTTTTGCCATTTGTATATATTTTTTGAGAAATATTTGTTCATATCTTTTGCCTGTCTTGTAATAGGTTGTCTTCATATCATTGATGGTAAGAGGTCTTTATGTTGCATGGATCTAAGTTCTTTGTTAGATATGCATTGCAAATGTTTCCTCTCTATTTGCCTTTTTGTTTTCTTAATGGTGTTTTTTGAAGAGCAAGAGTTTTTTAATTTTAAAAAAGTTCAATTTATCAATTTTTTCTGGTTCATGTCTTTTATGAAGTAAGGGTTGATATTCATTTTCTGTACAGCCGTCTAACATATTGTGTTGAAAAGACTTTCTTTTCCTCATTGAATTACCTTACTGTCTTTGCTGAAAATTAATTGATGATATATATATATGGCTCTATTTCTAGATTCTCGATTCTGTCTTTCCTTTCTCCAATACCATCTTGATTAGTGTAGCTTTTTAGTAAGTCTTGAAATCAAGTAGTCTATGCTCTCTAACCCTTTCTTTCTTTTTTTAAATATTGGTTTCGTTGTTCTAGGTTGTTTGCCTTTTCGTATCGATTTTAGTATTAGTTTATTAGCTGACTTTTTTAAGCTTCTGATTATTTGTTGAAATGGTATTGAACATAGATTACTAAGGGAAAGATTTGACATCTAAATATTGAATTTTTCCAATTTATTAACATTGTATGTTTCTTCATTTAATGATTAAAAAAATTTCTCTCAAATGTGTTTGTCTCTTTTGATTGCTATTTAACTTACTGAGCAACTACTTTAGAGAGATAAAATATAAAGTGCTTTATCCTGAGCCCCCTGTAATTACCTGATGAAGGATGTGCTGTCCTCACCTGTTCAGCTGCCAATGGCAACTGAGAGAAATTAAGTAACTTGTCCAGAATCACAAATTTATTAAATTTAGATTTAATAGACCTGGGATTCAGAGAGGTTGCTGATCTAGAGGCTTGCTTAAAAAAATCTTTTTTTCAAGGAAAAGTATAAGCGGGAATGAAGATGAGACGGGAGGGAGGTAGGCAAGCAGGAAGAGAAAGGAGAAAGAAGCATTTTTTGTGTTATTTAATTGTTCACCTTGGTTTCTCTCCAGGCCTGGGGATGTGAACTTGAGTCCATGTGATATATGTGGTTTGTGCAAGCCAGAGGTTGCAGGCTTAACCACTAAACCACGATGGCATCCCTGCCCTGCTTTTTAGTCACTGATAGTCCAGATACCGTATGTGGGAACTACAGATACTTATTTAAAGAAATTCTTAGTAATTATTGCATGCCTTTTTCTTTCTCCTTATCCACCAACCTAAAATAAATATATAAGCTATATGAGTGACTAGTCTCTCCATGGGCAAACATGTAAATCTTTAATTCACCATCTCAACCTCAGAGTGAACTTGCTTATCAATAGAAAATCATATCAGGATTATCACTGAAATGCATTTAATTAGTCTGGATTTTTTTTATTCTCTTGTTTGTTTCATCTAGACAGTACCAAGCGTAGAATAAGTCATGTACTCTCAGTATCACATAGTGATAAGAAATCATTATAACTCCCTAAAGTTGTCTAATCACATGCCATCCCATTGATGTGCTGGTCGTCCACACCATTATATCCTTATGTGAGGTCTCAGAATATGGCAGACTTGGATTTCTCTTGTTAAAAGTTGTCTGGAACTTCAATTGTGTCTAATGGTTCTTTCTTCCTCCTTTTAAAAGACAAGAAAAATGAATGGGCTTTTTTATAACCTCTTTCTAATCCTCTGATCTTCAGAAAGGAAAATGTTGAAAGGCATGGTGCAGCTGTTTTATGTTGCAGTTTATAATCTAATTAAATGTATTTTATCCAGATCATTATGGACTTCATTAGAGCTGGACTCTTTATAAGAAAAATGATGAGTTAGATTTATGCAGAATCATATGGGTCTTTTAAATTTTGTGATCATGCCAGCAGTGCCTGACTGAACAGAAATTCAGATCTGCCTCTGTGATTCAGTGGGTCATTTATTTTTAGAAAGTTCTTGCTTCCAATTTTACTTACTTTTTTGTGAGCATACAGTTTTCAGAATGATTAGTAATGAGGCATGTTGTTTCAAAGAGGGTGTCATTTGAAAATGATGCATCTGTATCATTTAAACATCCTGGTGCATATGGGAAATAAAGGCATCTCAAGTAACTGGCATAATCTAGGTCAAAGAGAAATTAAATTATGTTTTGCTTGCTATGATTTTATACTGTAGAAAAATTTAGTTTTATGGTCTTCAGTTTAATTACTAAGTTTTTCAGTGTCAGGGAGAAGTTTCTATGCTAGAAATTTATACGAAAAGGCAAAGTGACTCATGTTAGTCTTAGTTGCATAATTTGTATATAAAGATTTGAGAGCATTTTCACTGTCTGTTTTTGATAGGATGACCAATTCCCATGGGACTCTCTAGTCTGTCACATTAAAAGAGAAATGAATATTAAGCTGTGCTTCATAAAGATCTTATCTTTCTAGAGAATTATTCTTAGGATATCTGCCTCTTTATGAGTTTATATTTTCTGAATCAAGGTGTATCTGCAGCTTTGAACTTACCTATTCTTTTATCTCTGATAATGCGATCCTAATGACATTCATAGTTTTTTCCCACTTGGATAATTTATCAGTTTAATTGTGGTTGGTCCTAAGCGATCCTAAATTGTTATACAGTAAGGGACAATATTACAATACAATTCGATCATTAATATTCATTTGGAATTTTGATCTTGCCCAACTCCTTTAAGTCCAGACACCTGCACTTTTCTCACTTACTCCCAGTTTGGTTATATACATGTGGGCCTGCGTAATCACACAAACCACCATATAACATGCACAATATAACAGAACTCCTCTAACAGCCCTTCAGATTTACAATTTTACTTCTGAACTGTCACACACACAAAAAGACCCTATTTGTGTTTTTTTCCATATTCTAATTCCTGGTCTTCCTTCTTTCCAGTCTAGGAATCCCTTTTGTTTTTTTAATGATCTCATTGTGTAACATTGGGCCTTTCTCTCAGAACCATTTCTTCATTTACATGTTTTTACTTCCTACCTCAGCAGTGATTAAGATTGTTCCAGATTGTTCCAGTCTTTGACAATTTTTGGTGAGCAGTATATCCAATCTAGCCTATCCTTGAGAGCCTCATCTTTTGCTAGCCTCCTGTGTGTGAGCCCCACCGGCCAGCCCCCACCCCACCCCCTGCCCCCCGCCGTAGTATCTGGCAGCTGTCTATTAAATCTATCGTGCATTGAGGCTCTTTGAACTAATAGTTGGCAAAGACTTTCTCTATGCAATTTTGTGTGTGTTGTATTGGTTCTGCCTAGCTGGAGACCATCATGGGGCAAGAATTTTTTGATGATTCTCTTGATTAGAGAAAGATGTAAAAGTTTTAGGCATGAATATGGGTCTAATGAAGGCCAATAGTCAAACTCTAATCTTTCCATTCAAAGTGAATAGAAAATTAGCTTATAGTTCCAATCTCCACACATTTTGTGAAATATTTTCTATTGGATGCATTAATACATTCACTACTTTAATATTAAGTTGTTGTCCTTATTGATATTTCTTCATATAGTTTTTTGTTTTTGTTAGATTTGTCCCATGTATGCTATGGAATGTATCCCTACTTTTATAGAATTTTTAAAATTATATTTCTAGCTGTTTATTTCTAGAATAATTAATGTTAAATAACTTTTTTGTATAATTGTCTTGCAAATTTTCTTATATAAGACTTTTTATTAGAGATGTGTTTTCTAAGTATGTAGTAGTATCTGCAGGTAGACTGTGTATGTATAATACACATATATATAATTATACACACAACTATCTATTTCTTATTACAGAAGCCTGAAACTTCAGATCAGTTATTTTAAATTAGTGACAATCACCATCCTAATCAGATTTCTCATGTTATTGAAAATGACTTAAGCATTTTGTCACAGCACTGTTTACTATTAAAATTTGATAGATTGTCTTTAGCCTGTTTAAGTAATTTTTATCTTTCCTGTTTAAGAATTTTTAACATACTTATTGTCCTAATTTGTTGTGTATATACTGGCCTCTAAAATAGGCCTTATTATTTGTTCTGCAGTGTTGATCAGAATAGAAAATTCTTCATTCTGTAATGTGTGCCTGGAGAAAGGGGCTATTAATCAGTTTACTTGATATCTTTTTCTCAGTGTTCCCTGACCTCTGGTCTCTACCCAGGCAGAGCCTGCATCATCTCTAAATCAGTTCTAGCTTTTTGTACCTACCTGAAACCATGCATTTAGATAAGATTCTTTATACTGGCATAATCAGTAGCAAGTTTTTGTACATTTCTCTGAGGTTAAAAGGGGCATCACGGACTATCTCTTTTTCATATGGAGTTCTAATTTTTACTGTAGTATGAATACCTTTGTATTTGTCTAGAAATGTTATTTTGGTGTGTGTGGACATGGACTCATTTAAGCTGTTTCCCCAAAACTGAACTATGAATCGTAATTTTCACTAAGAAGTGAACGCAAGTAATGCATTTTTATTGTACAGTGAACTTCTAATTTAGAAGTATATACCATGTCATTCAAATTAGATCTGTTTAATTATTTACAAAATGGTTGCATGAGAAGAAAATAGTAATATGTATTATTTTGTGGAATGATTTCCTTCATTTTTAAAATTCAAGATTTAGACCAGAGACTGCAGTTGAACTTCAGTGAGATCTGGGAATAAAATAGAACATATCAAGATAGTCTGCCTTTCTTAGGAACCACCTGAAGACAATGCAGCTGTTAGAACACACCTGCATTTTCCCAAAATGAGTATCCTAATAGGTTTTCCTGTACTGGAGCTCCCAGAAATCATGGGTGAACATTCATACTTTTCTCTGTGTTGACGCTTTTTTGTCTCTAGTAGATTTTTAGTCTGGTGAAGTTCTAACTCCTTTCCTAGACAAGGAAAACACACTGAAATAGGGATGAGAAGCTGCCAGGCAAAAACTACCCCCTCAAACAATTATTTCATATTATCCCCCACTGTACATATGATGTATTATTCATCATTTTCTAAGCATGTTTATTATAAATGCTGTTTAATCACATTTTAAAAGTAAACAATTTTCGTTTATCAAATTATCATCCAGTATTCCACTCTAAATCAGCACTGATGTGTTGCCACAAATCTCTGTCCTGGAGGAGAACATATGTGTTTAGTCTTTGTCCCATTATCTGTCCAAAGGCTAAGAGCCACACCCATGTTCCACTGAGATACTCCCTGTCTTCAGGCCATCCCACATATTAAAATAATCATCTACCCCAAAACACATCTTATTTATGTGTAGCAGTTCATTTTTCTTTCCTGTCCTTTCTGAATCTAGGTATTATTTAAGCATTTGTATTCAGAACGTGAGAATATTTTGATTGATTTGTCTTTAGTGTTTTGCATTGTAGTATATGTTCAAATAATATTTGTTTAATTGAATGGAAACTGTATGGTACCACTTTGGTGGATGATGTAATTTTGTGTAGATTATCAGAAATTCTAATATTTCTTGATTCCCCTTTGTATTAATGGTAGTGGTTGTGGCAATGTTTTGTTTTTATATTATCTTCTTTTATTTTCTCTTCAGGCCCAGAAAAGAACATAATTTATCACATTAAGTACTTATTTCAAAAGAAACTCAGGAGAATACAATATATTGGCTATTTCTAAAATAATTGAACTTCAAAATGAATATGGTAGACTATATAAAAATTCACAGTGTAATTTTGAGTCACAATTCCTTAATTTAGAAAAGTTAAAAATTAGAATTATCAAGAAGAATAAGGTAACTAAAAAGAAAAACTTAGTGTGATGAAAATAAAATTTAAAAATTTGGATAGCATCATCTTTCCAAACAAAATAATATCAATTGACAATAAATATAACAGGATAAAATATTAAGCTCACAGGATCAGGACATAAAAGATAAGTTTCAACCTCAGCTCTGATACTTGTATGCTATATAAACTTAGGCAAATTGCTGACCTTTGGTTTTCTCATCTATAAGATGGGGATAATAAAATCTACATCATAGGCTTATATTAAATAAGATAATATATGCCAAGTTCTTGAATAGGCCCCACAGAACAATCATGAGCAAAGAAACTCTCTTCCTGCTTGTCTGCCTGCTGGCCTCGTTCCTGACTGCACCTTTCCTTTAAAAAAATAGAAATGAAAAAAAATAAATGAAACTCTAGATGATTTTAGGTTGATTTCAGCATCTGAAAATTTTAAAAATATACATCAAGAGGTGAGCATAAGCAACACCAACTCTTTCTTTTTTGACTTTAGGACATTTTATTGTATTTTACCTGGAAAGGGTAGGTAGTTGGATATCAGTAGAAATGTCAAAATGTTGTTTGCTCAATGTTGCTCATATCAGTGAAACAAAAGATTAATAGTCTTTAAGTTGTTTTCACAAAATGAAATCAATGCTTTCTGATTTAACTTTCACAAGTATACTGGGAAAACCCAGTAGTATCATACTTTCTTTTCCTGTCCATTAATACAAATGAAAGTCAATTCAATACAAATGATAAGAAAATAAGCACATGGTTCTGTCTCAGGCTCCACAGCTTAGGGTATATTGGGAATATTAAATCATTTTAATGGGTGAGGACTAAAGATTTTCTTCCCACCTTTAGGGTAATAGGTATATCTTAATTAGGAGGTAGCTCCAAGTATGTAAAGTTCTTCAACAATTATATGTCCAAGAGGAAGAAGGCACAGCCTTCCATCTTTCAGTTGTTTGTCATGTGTGCGATATTTAACATAATTTCCAAACAAAATTCTAAGCAACATATGCAGTAGACTTAGTGAAATGCAGACCACAAAAGGCTAGAGTTCTTTAGGAATTTAGGATGCAGTTACTATAGGATTTGTCAAAAATATATGAGCACGAAACCCTTTTTTTCAAATGAAAAAAAAGAGTACAAGAGCCATTTTGGTAAATGTAGATAGATGCTTGCTGAAGGAAGTATGAATGGAGGTGGGATGCCCCAGGAGCCAGGCACCTCTCTTTTGATTGCCCCCCACTCAGCCTGCAGGACTCTAGATATATTCTGGGAAGCACAGTCTTTAACTATTGGTTTAATACAAGTCCCAGCTGAGAACCTTAACACCCAGAGGGCTTTATCCCAATGAGAATAGCCTCAGAATGTTTGTCTTTGAGAGCTGCATTTTTAATTAATTTAGCAAATTCCTTTCAGAAAGCAATGTTTAAAGAGCAGAGTCAGCTTTATTGGGATATTTAATCTGAGAGAAGTGAAATATTGTGTCAAAACCCTTTCAAGCCCAAATTCGTGTTTGAGAAAAGATAGGCAATATCATTTCTTAAATGTGTGATTGTGAAGCACAGGTAGTTGATTTATGAATAAGCTGTGAGGGTGGAGTGTCAGTGCCAAGAAATTTTATTCCTGGTGATTTTAGTATTTCTTTAACCTCTCATCTTAAAATGAAGTAAGTTCTCTTCTATTTCAATCTTTGCATGTTATTAATACTCAGAACGTTTATACCCAAATATCCAAAACAGCCTCAAATTAATTGTAAATGAAAACATTCGTTACATTTGAAAGGTGAATGCTTTTTTTTCTATTTCATTATAGAATCTTGTAAGGTTTATTGAATACATTTATTTTAACGCTTCCCAGGAGAAATATCTTACCTAATTTTACATAATCACAGATTTTGTTGGTCATTAAATATAACTTTTATTAAGACAATGGTACTGATCCTTCCCGAATTAATGTGAGTTGCTTTTTTTATTACTTGGAAAAAAATTGGGCTCAGCCACTCTTTTTTCTTCCCAAAACTCTTTTGATCTTATGGTAAGATATTGAGAACCCTCAGGTCTGGTCTATGTCTTTGATATACAATAAAGGTAATTGTCAAAGAGGGCAGTGAACCTGTGATCTTGCCTCCATTACAACATGACCTAATCAATTGAAAAACTATCTACGGCTTTTCTTTTAAGGATTTTCCTCTCTGTATGGCCATAGACCAGTGTTTGTCATCTTTTGGTTCAACTAAACTGTCAACCAATTACTGCTATCCTTTTAATCCCACATGGTATTCATGCACCTAAGGTGCTTAGTAAAATTCATTGAATCAATTAGTAAACAGATGCATGATACAGTTTGTATCAGTTATTCCTTCGATGAATATAGCAATATTATGGTCACATTTCAAAGGATGCCTCAAATCATTCTAGGCACTGTATTTATTATTGAAATGGGTCTTTCTTTCCCAAAGCCTAAATTTACATTAGCCACTTTGGGTTTATGTGTGGGCCTTTGTAAAAAATGCATTTTCTAATATATACTTTGTAGACAATATAATGATATAGGGTGAGTATATATGCCTGCATATACCTGTGTTTACATTTGGATGGACAGTATGTGTGTGTGTGTATACATTCACATATGCACATATATGGAGAGAATGGTATGAATAAATTTGTTCTGCCATGGATAGAGCATCAATTACACTTTTAAAGATTATAGCTCAACTAAGAAATTTCAAATTTGTATTAACCAGTCTTAATATTATTATTTAGAATGCAAACCCATTTTGAAAATACCACATTTCCATGTTCTATATTTTGTTCCTTTACCTATAACTGTTTGCTTCTTCGTGGTAGGAGAAAGTAATCAAAGCTAATTGTGGCTTTAAAATATGAAACCCCAGTAGAGACTTGAACATCCAACAATATTTTTTCCTAAGAGAAAAACCTAGCCTAGTTTATGCAAATAACAAGTATTTAAAGTGGCAATGTTTTACTTACCCTCTGTTTCTACTTACAAATTCCCCTAAAGATATTCGTTTCTTAATTTGTAGAAGGCAGAAACTAAATTCACTACAAGCTAAGGCTAAAAACCTTTATACCCAGGAGAAAAATCATACAGGAAGGAAAGTGTAGTTCTGAAATGGAGCACTGAGATTCCTTAATGAGAAGAATGGCAGCAGATGTCACCAAATCACTACTGATGGAAAGACGTGGAGGTGAGTGAGTCAGTCTGGCTCTGTACCTCAGAGTAAAAATTCTTTGAATTTCTGCATGAATATAACATAAAACTTTGCTGATTTCTAGAGTCCTTAGTATTCATGAAGAAGAGTGGTCTTTAAGATCTGGAATCCAGTGGCCTGGGAGATATTAGGGAGGAGCTACTTCTACCTCAGCCAGGATTCTCTCTTATTTTATCTTTCAGCCTTCTATGGAATATTTTATTTGAGAAGTAGGTTCCATTAATTAAGACATATTGGAAAATCCACTCTAGTCTTAAAGGTTGAGTGGTGGACTCATTATTAAGACTCTTGATGTAACTAGCTAACTGATTCAATTTAAGACACCATCTTAACTCCTTTTTCTAAGAGAAATACGTAACACTGAAATAATAAATAGCAGATAAATACCACTGTTTTAAAATAAAAAGAAAATTTTAATTCTGCATGATTGAAACACCAGGAAAGAAGTAAGAAACCAGACTGGGAGAAAAATATTTGCAGTTCATACCACAGAGAAGGGATAATTTGCCTGTTGGGGTCAGCAACGGCAGCCCAGGGCCAAATTTGGCCCGCTGCCTGTTTTTGTAATTCACGTTTTATTTAGAACATAGCCACACTCACTCATTCATGCATTTGTATGCTATTTGCTTCTGCTTTCTCCTTACATGGCAGAGTTGAATAGTTGCAACAGAGACCATATGGCCCTCAAAGATGGAAATATTTACTGTTTGGTCCTTTACAGAAAAAGTTTGCCAACCTTTGCTCTAATGAATAATGAGCTTCTACAACTACAAATCAATATGAGAAAGGCCAGCCGCTCAATAGAAAGAAGGGAAGATGTATGTATGTTAACACCTCAGTAAAACAAAACAACAGCAAATGTATTTCTCCCAAGTGGTTCAAATGCAGAGACAGAAACAAAGGGGTAAGATTAAGGGGATGAATAAGGGATGATGAGACATTCAGAGACCAGCAAGTGCAGGAAGCCATTACCACTTCTGGGACTGAAGGCACAAAGAGAGAAAATGTACTTTTGGAACAAGAGTTTTAGATTGTCCAAAAGGAGTTATAAACATGGAGGTATCTGGCCATTCTGAGCACGGAAAAAAGACAATAGGAAAGAAATACCCTTATGTCTCTCTTTTCCCACCTCTCAGTATCCTGCTAGGACACAGATGCACAGATGGTCAACCTCATTTTTAATAAGAGCAGTGCAAATGAAAGCTACATGAAATGTCACTTGTTACCTACCAGCCAAAGAGCAAGACGTGTGATAGTACCCTGTGTTAATAAGGGAATAAGAAAATAAGGTGTGTGTGTGTGTGTCTGTGTGTGTGTGTGTGTGTGTGTGTGTATGTGTGTGTATGAATGCAATATCTCTCAAAATGATCAATTTATACTCTTTGACTCAGCAATAACATGTCTAAAAATTTGTCCTACAGATACTTCAGCAAATATGTGAACTGAGAGGTATAACGGCTATTCCACATGGCCTTATTTATCATATGAAAAGGATGGAAATAATCTAAGTATTCACCAATAGACAACTGACATAAATTTTTTGTCTATGCCCCTTCATCGGAATATTATAAAGCTATAAAAAAGAATAAAGAAACTCATAGGTCATATGAAATTAACCCTTAAGTTATATTGTTAAGAATATAAAGAAAATAAAGGAAGTGCAGTATATAGCTATTTGTGAAAAAAATAGGAAGGAAAAAATACACAAACATTTTCTTATATATGCATAAAATAGAAAAATCCCTGAGACAATAAAGTTGAATGTTTCTTGAGATGGAAGTTAGGGGTCAGGAAACTTTTACTTTTTTTTTTTTGAGCCTTTTAAACTTTGATTCTTGTCATTGTTACCTATTTAAAAATAAAGAAAAATAATAAGATTAATCTCGTGGACCAGTTAGTTGAGGTCTTAACAGATAGCTTTCATGTGAGCATTTAATTAGGAGAATTTCAAAATTCTAGTCACTGACTTGTGACTTATAAGATATGAAAAGTTGATTGGCAAATGCCATCTTGTTACAAGTCTTCCAGCTAGAAGAGTTCTTGAATGACGTGGTTACGCTATCACTGAATGGCTTCAGTGAGGACAGTGTCTACTCCTCAACCCAGTTTCAATCTTGACCAGTTGGAGTGTTCCTCAGTACTCCCTCTTCAATCTTTGTTTTCCTGAGCATAACTGAAGTCAGTAATACCTTATTGTTTAAATGTGCTGTATCATTTGGGCTTTCAACTAATCCAGACTGCCCCTTTCCATTGTTCTGTTTTATTTAAACTTTTCTGCACACGTGTCATTGCTCCTATTCCCTTAAAATAGATGGATAGATGGATGATGGATGCATGGATGGATCGAAAGATAGAGATATATAGATATTTATATAGATATAGATATATTTTTTCATTTTTAGAGCTGTGTCTTTTGAATATTTGCTTTGATGTATAGCAAGTTATGGATGATCATCAAGTAAACATTCGGACAATCAGGGAATCAAAATATAGGAACAAATCTGGATTTTTCAAGTACGTCTCCTTTTATTATTTTTTTTTTCTGGGCAATATTTGCCTGCAGTGGAAAGAACTGAATATGGATGAGCGCATGTTGCAAACTGATTTTCAACCGTAATTGCTTTGCAGTACAAAAATAGGCAAAGAGAGTAGATTAGAATATAGGCAATCAGAGAAGAGATTCTTACACCTGCCAGGTACCATGTGCAGCACACAAGCATCTACAGAGAAATTGAAATACTGCTATCTTGTGACAAGAGGTTCCAATTAATGTGATTTGGAAGCATCTGTCTGCCAATAGTTCGCCTCATGAAATGACAATACTATCCTGGTGTTGGAGTCAATCAAAAGGCACACTTCCTGAGTGGCACAGGAGTCATCCTGGGAACTTAGCTGTGGGGCTCTGACCCTCATTTCTTTCCATTTATTTTAACTCAGGAACAGCATCTTACAGAGAACTCTCCTAGCTGGGAGACTTGTAACAAGATGGCATCTGTACAATAAATGCCATTTCAAAAGCATATGTTTCCCCAAATACATAGCTATGAAGGGTAGGGGTTTAACATAACAAATTTCCAGGTTTAATCATGGAAATAAAGATACATTTACTATATTAATTTTGGCATGAAATATTTTTGGACAGTGTAGGGATCTTTTCAGGACCTAATTTAGAATTGAAACATTTAAACAGGGCCATCTGTTGATTACATATCCCTAAATCCCTAAGCAGTGACCTGGAGGAAAGGGGATGGTAGTATTTGTGCAGCCAAAGACTTTGCTTTGAATTTTATATTTCAGTCCAGAACACTGTAATGCTTCATCAGTGTGTGTGTGTGTGTGTGTGTGTATGTGTATGTCTGTGTTTGTCTGTCTGTCTTTTCTCTTCCCTTGCTAGTGTAACCGGAGCTTCATTTAAGCAACAAGGATCAGGGGATGGAGATCTCTGGGAAAGGAAGGATACTTTGCAGCCTCAGCGGAGTACTAAGGATTGCTGCAGTTCTTCATAAGGCCAAGTCCAAGGTCATGTACCAGCCAACAGTATCTGGATTGGTACTGTGTGGAATCAGCATCCTACTTACACATGCCCCTGCCCAGCCACATGCCCAGATCTCTAGCCTGTTCTCACCTCTCCTTTTCTGCAAATTTGTTCCCGCTTACTTGTTCTCTAATGCTTCACATATGAGACTTTTCTTAACTGGGTGTGGACTCGAGCACATAAAGCCAGTTTCTATTCTTCCCATTTTCTCTCTTCAATGTCTGTAATGGAATATGCCCATTACTTTGGGGAGATGATTTTTCTCTTTTGACTATAGCCCTTATCCAGCTGAATCATTGTCTGCTGCAGCCTGCCTCACTATTTAAATTTTTGATGAAAAAATTTGGTGGTGTCTGAACATGTTTGCCAGGGGAATGGGATTGATGCTGTTTAGTATAAAATAATAGAAGTATCTCCCCCAAAGTCTAGATTTACAGAAAAAAAAAATAAGGCTATTTGAGTCAAGAGGTTCTTATATTATGATCAGAACCTTTTCAGCGAGTTCTATTTTTATTTGATTTGCAAACAAAAATCCACCGGAACATACTGTATGTATGTGAATTTCCTAGAAGAAAGAAACGAACATTTAGTGAACCTCTGTTATTGTCATTCTGCTAGATGGTTTTTTGTAAGGTATTTAGCAATTGTTGCTCAATTCTATGTATTATTTAATCATAGTATTGCTCTTCTGAAATATGCATTATGTTTTTCTCTTTTAATTAACCTTTTTTTTCAGATAGTTAGAAGTGCCTATTAGTTGTAGTAATATGGAGAGATCTCTATGCCCTTTACCCAATTTCTTCCAACAATGACATCTTGCAAAAAAAGCAAACTATTGATACTGAAACAGTCATAAAACAGCATTTCCATCACAATAAGAATCCCCAATGTTGCCTTTTTATAGCTATTCCACTTCCTTCCCAACCCATCCCCTCTTTAACTGTACAGCCATTCATCTGTAATCTATTTTTTAAATAAATTTATTGTTTGAATAAAGTTCAATAGAATCATGCAGTATATAACCTTTTAGATTGCTCTCCCCTCCCTATTTATCATAACTCTCTGGAGATGCATCCAGGTTGTTGTGTTTAGCAGCAGTTTTTTCCCTTGTTTATTACTAAGTCATGTTCCATAGTATAGATGTATCACAGTTTAACCTTTCAGCCATTGAAGGACATCTGGGTTACTTCCAAATCAATATTATAAATAAAGTTGCTGTAAGCATTCATGTATAGATTTTTATGGGAAATAGGCTTTCATTTCTCTGGAATAAATAACTGTGGAGTGCAATTGCTGCATTCTGTGTTAGATATTTGGCATGCAGATTGCAATGATCCTCTAATGTGCATTGTCTTTATTTTTTGTTTTATTAAAATCAATTATTTACAGATGAGGAAACCGAAGTTCAGAGTAATTAGATAACTCGCTCAAGATTACTTAACTCGTAAGTAGTAAAGGTGTGACTATAACCCAGATTTGTCTGACATTCCAGCTATCTATCTTTTCTAGTTAAGGATTCTAGTACAATATGTAGCCTTTATATGTAATAGTGATTGGAATGGAAAACAGAGGATGCTGTTTCTGCCTGATTTGGGATCACAGAAAGTAAGGAGGTGGTTTCAGGATCCTACTTTTGTGTATTTTCTTTTCTCAAAAATTAGCAAGCAACCAGTGGTACAGAAGGCACCAGATTCTATATTAGGAATAATCAAATTAGGACTCCGAGCATTTTAATTCAAAGGTAGCAAATTTATGATTCCGACTTTGCTAACAGGTTAAAGGGGTAGAACTGCTTGCCTAGTGAATCACGGGTAGAGCCAGCACTCAGATAGACAGAACCTTCCATGCCTCTTGCCATCTCTCCTTCAGCCTGGGCACCTTCAGTGCTGGGGCAGGCAGCTGCTGACTGGTGACTCCCAGAGAGGCAGAGACCATCAATTATTGCTGTTTGTGGGGAAGATAAGGGGACAGGGGAGAAGGAATTGAGTGAGACGAGTCCAGGTATTGGGTGATCTGATCATGGCAGGTATTGCAACTGATGATATTTATGGTTATTAGATGTACTGTGGGGAATTGTAACCCCTTCTTGTAATCTAAAGGGTTATTTCTGGGTGATATCTTGACAGGAAGCTGTCCTTTGAGAGAAGAGTGTCCACTCAGTGTGCCTGGCCGACAGTTAATTATTAATACTTCACGCCCTGATAAGTAGAGTGATGTTACCTGACGTCTGTTATGGAACTATTGGTTTTTTTTTCCTGCTTTAAAGAAGAAGGTTTTATTAAGCAGCTGGAGAAAATTGCAGCCACAAAATTGCACATTATTGTAAGAGCGAAAAGGTCTTTTCCACATAACTTTAGAGCCTGCGTAATTTATGCTGTTACAGGAAACATCCCTTCTGTTACAGAGATTTTGAACAAAGGCAGGATGGTTAACACTGCTTTCTGCAGCCTTAATATTGTTTCTGAATTAAAATGGCTGATTTCAGTTTAGTCCCTGCAGACTGTGATGAAACTAGCATGAAAACGACCTAATTTTATGTTCATAGCAGTAAAGTCTTTTGAAATCATCTTCTTAACATCTTTTTAACCTGAAATAATGTTTATTTCAGAGGTCAATATTATTTCTATCATAATAATGGATTTTCCAGTTAATAATTCACCCAGTTTCTGATATCCATATTTAATATATAATAAATAATTAAATAGGATTCCAGACATTGGTCCGATTAAGCTCTTACTCCTTCTTTTCTTGGCAGATAGGTAATTGCTACCATGATTATTTAGTATGATCTGTTGTGATTATCAGTGATTATCATGTGTGTGCTACTTTCTGTATTTATGTGATACCCTATGAAGACTCTATGTGAAGTCATAAAATTCTGTTACTAGAAGATCACAGAAAAAAAATCAAATCTTGTCTAAACTCCTCATTTTATATATAAGGAAGTCCCTTACCTGATCAGTGATACTTTCATTTAGTTTTGTCTGAGAATGAGAAGCCTCCACTGCCTCAGCGATCTTCAGTGTCAGGGAATGTAGGCCCCCCCTCCCCCACAAGCACACTCACACACCCTCTGAACACACATTCACATGCCTTCATTTTGTCTCCTGGGATCACTTTTATTTTGAGATTCTGTGTTTGTGGGTTTGTGTAATAGACTGTCTGATGTAAGGATTCCCCTGCAGAAACAAGTTTGAAAACTAGAGTCAAGGTGTTTTAATAAGATGTTATAGGGCTCTGTTATCACTTGTTTGTGGGTATATATTCATGATCTTTGGTGTGAGCTGGACAGTGGAACAATGGTAACAATGGAGTTTCGAAGAAGCTTTTATAAGATGTTTAAATTACATTTTACTTGAAGTATATTGGCATGACAGTTTATTAGTTTCAGTTGTACAACATGATAATTCAATATTTCTCTACATTGTGAAGGGATCACTATCAGTCTAGTTAATTTCTGTTACCTTATATAGTGACAATAATTTTTCTTATGATGAGAATTTTTAAGATTTAACTCTCCTTGCAAACTTCAAACATGAATTGCAGTATTATGAACTAAATCATCATGCCTTACATCTTAAGACTTATTTATCCAAAAACTGTAAGTCCATACATTTTGAAGCCTTTACTCAATTCTCCCAGCCTCTACCCCTGCTTCTAGCAATCACCAATATGTTCTCTTATCTAAGAGCCTGGCTTTTTGTTTGTTTTTAAAGATTCCACATGTAAGGCCAAACAGGATTTGTCTTTCTCTGTATGACTAATTTTGCCTGGAATATTGCCCTTCAGGCTTGCCGTGTTGTCACAAACTGGCAAGATTGCATTCTTTTTAGGGTTGAATATTTCGTGTGTGTGTGTGTGTGTGTGTGTGTGTGTGTGTGTGTGATATTTTCCTTATCCACTCATCCATACATGGATACTTAGTTGTTTTTTTTTTCAATATCTTGAGTATTGTAAATAATGCTGCAAGGAACACGAGGGAGTATATTTCTTCAGACTATGTAAATGGTTTGGCTACCAAGAATAAACTGTAGCATGCTCTAAGTTTCTGCTTGATTTTGCATGTTCTCCAAGATTCTGATTTTTATCCATATGATTAATGTTGATATCTTTAAAAATACCCAGCAGGTCTTCTACAGACACACAGAAAAAGTGATGAGCAGGTGAGTGTATATTTCAGGATTCCGTGGGTACCCTGTAGGTAAACTGGGAAAAAGGATACAGGTCACATACCCCTGGGTTTGAGTCTCAGGTCCAAGGGGAGACAATCAGTATAAAGAACTAAGTGCAAATAAAATAAAATGCTTCTTCCTCCTCTTTCTTCCTGCCTGCCTACCTACTCACCTTTATTCCTTAAAAAATAAAATAATGACCTCTGTAGTTACTCATTTTATATCTTCCAAACCAATAGTGGTAGTCATATACTAATTTAAAGGGTTTGATATGTTATTATTCTATTTATTTTCACACAGTGTTTACTATTTTCCATCCACACAAATCTCTGAAATAGCAGCTAACAACCACTAGTATATACTAAGAACCAGGCACTGTTTTCAAGCTGTGTAAATTCATATGATTGTTAGAACAGTCCTACAAAGGGAATTTTAGTAGTGTTCTTACTTTTGAAGGAAGCTAGCTGCAGAGAAGTTAGGTAACCTGATGCACATAAATAACTAAAAAGTGATCTGAACTTTGAATCACGATTGAACTCATGCTTTTGACTCCTGGGTGGCACTCTCTTTTCTTGTGTTACCTGCCTTTCTTTATCTCAAAATTGAAAACCACAGCTTCATTTTGCAAACAAGAATGCAAAGTGAAGCAATTCATTCTCAGCATCATCCTATGTCCTGAAAAGAGCAAAATCTGTATCTTTTTTCTTGACAACCCTAAAATAGTAATGACTTTGGCAAAAGACAAAGAATGACCTTTTTATAATGAAACTGGAAAAATGATTTATGCTGCTTCATTTGGTCATTTTAGACATTCAGTTGTCACTGTCATCTCTTTAAATTCCATAATATAGTAACAAACACATTTGATTCATCTGCTGATGTTCATTCTATTTTCCAATATTCCGTTTTCTAATTGCTGATTTTAAAGGACCACAGTCATGCTAGACACATACTCCAACGAAGCTTTCATCAGTTCCCTCAGCGTATCATTTCTGGAGACTCTTCTCACTAATTAATAAGAGTTTACTCTTTAAATATTGCTTCTTTAATACCCAGCACTTGTGCCTCTTAGCCTTTCATTCACTGTGGGCATTTTGCTTGGGACAGTTACCCAGCGAGTTTGAGAGGAACAGCAGCTTTCCTGTGTAATAAGTACATGGAGAGGCACACCTGCTTGAGATATCTAGACGGCAGGTGGGTAGAGAAGTAGAGTAATATACTTTACTGCTGCTTTAAAAATCCACAGGCTAACAAAGTGACAACAGTCTTCCAAAATTACCATCCTACCATCTACCATCCTGATATGAAAACCAGACACAAAATTCTTTACAGAAGTAAAATTTAAATGGGCAAGATTAGAGTGAAAATTATTATTGCTATTTACTATGATGATGTTAGGATCATCCTGGCATCATGGAATATGTATAAAGTGAAAGACTTCTGCCTCCTCAATTTTCAAGGGGATCCGCTGTAACAATCTGACATGTATCACTGAAGACCTTCCCAATGTGCAGATGTGCACACGCACACACACACACAGACATATGTACACACGTAGAGTTGCATTACTTACATGCTTTTACTCAACAATGACTCAAGGGCATAGTTTTATGCTAATAGAAACATCTATCTCAGCTTTTTTATTGGTCATCTGCATTGCATAATAGCAATGTAGCTTAATAATTGCTAACATTTATTGTGTTTGGCATTGTACTAAACCCTTTATACAGAGATGAAGAAACTAAGATCTAAAGTGGGTAAGAAACTTTATCAAGGTCCCATTGTCACTATGTGACGGAACCAGGATTTAAATCAAGGTCCTGTGGCGATGGTGCCATGCTGCACTGTGCTTCATGTAATTGATTCCCTTTTGACAACACCAGCTTCTGATTTTTCACATAACACATTTATCTATAGTGAGCATTTCTGTATGTAGATACTTGGTGAAAATATTGCTTGATGATATGTACTTTTAATGTTTGAGATACAATTTATGTTTTGAAAATGATTTTAGCCTCTATTGACTTGTGCAACAAGGTGACAGTCTGTCTACAGAGGGGCTAAGGCTGTAAACAAAGCAGTGTATCATCTCGATAATGACAGTGACTTTAAATTCTTTTGTCAGTTGATTCCATCTTTTTTTGTTTAACACAAGACTTACCAGTCTTTGATTGCCCTCTTATGCCCTCATTTGTTTCTGGATCCAGTTTTTCAAAGATAGTGTCATTTAAGACCTAGAAATGGAAACCCTGGTTATGGAACAAATTGGGGTACTCCCCAGGAGTCAAACCTCCAAAGAGGTCACAAACAGAATATTGAAGCAATGTGGCAATCTACAAAGTGAAGTGTGAATGTCTTATGTTCAGTATCATACTGAAACATGCAGTTTTGTTTTTCCATTTTCCATTTGAATGGGTTTTTATTTGCTAAAATAGAACAAAACTATACAAACAGAAAACTTAGTCTGTGACATTTTTGCCTTTGTTACTAAGAAAGCAACAGAATCATATAGCCGTGATGCCTTTTCATCAATAGTGATTAACTACGACATCAGAGAGTATGGAGGGTGATCAATAACATAATGATTGATAAGTGAATTTCCTGTCTCCCAAGAAGCATTTCCTATATCTCTTTCTTTCCTCATATCTACATGATAGATCCTTATATTCGATTGGGTGACTGGTTGACTAGACAGGTATTTTTATGTTTGTAGGAATGTAAATAAATGAGCTTCAGTCCTGACTATGGGGCCAGTTAATACTCTCTCATTGCCTGACCACAGACAGGGGCTCTGTGGAGCAGTGGGGTGGGTCAGGAATCAGAATATACCATCCCCACTTTAGAAGATCAAATCTGAACATTTCTCACCATGATATTTTGCACTGAAATAGAAATAGTGGAATTCTGTACCTTTATCACAAGTTTTCTAGGCTCCTCTTTCTTCCCAGCGCTGTTAGTGGCAGCAATGGTGGCAGAAGGGTCTTCCCAATTTTTTCCAAGGTGAAGAGAGTTGGTGAGAGAGGAGCTTTCATCTCAGGTTGGAGAGATGCCCTGTGGATGTTCTTTTTCTAAGATAATTTGGTGGCTACCTTATGACAGATGTTCCTGCAATTGACTTTGAGAATAGCAACCCATCATCTTAATAGGCAAGTGAGACTCTCTTTGGCTTTTGTTTTTGCAGTCAGATGTGTCGTTTACCTTGGCACACCTATGGAGAATTGTATGTCAGCTGAGTAAGTCGAAGTCAGGTGTGTGCTCCTTCAGTTAGACCTTATAAACAAAGGGCTGTGGGCATCATACTCTAAAATTGTTGATGTTTTAGATTTCATCAAATATAAAAGTTGAAGAAAACTTTTAATTTTCCCCTTAAAAAGTAACATTTCTTTCATAAGTAATTTAAAGAACCTGAAAGGAAAACCATAGTGCTTTGAGTGAAAATCAGAGAAGTAGAATAGTATTCAAGCATATACATTTTATTATCAGATTTTATGACTTCTGTCCTGGTTCTGACCTAGAATAAGTTATTTAAACTCCTGGATTTCCATTTCCTAACTTATAAAATGGAACTGATACTTTTAATCATAGAATCTACTTTGTAGGTGGTATGCACATAAGCATTTAGAATAGTATCTAGTGTGTAGTGAACCTTCAATTCAATCAATATTATATGTTATTGTGATTGTTATTATCAATATTGTTACCAATCTTGCAATAAGTCAGCAAAGATACAAAAACATCTAAAATAAGCAGTTAAAAATTGAACAGAAATCCTAAGTTTAGTGCTCAAAGCAAAGGAAATAGAATCTATAGAATATGTAGGCTTTTGAAGCCTGAGTAGACCAAGAAAAATTCTCTTCATTGTAAGTTCTCATAGCTCATTAGGGACTCAAAACCACAGAAAGCCTCCTTAATGAATTTAGCAGTTTCTTAATGAAAATCAGTTTCTGAGACTCCTGTGCTAATATGGTACTTTTGTAAAAAAAGTATTATGCAGAAGAAAAGGGAATGAGCTTTTGACTACTAGCCTCCAGATAAGTCTTCTTGGTTCCAACACTCTGCTGTATTTGTGTGCAGCCGTGGTGGAAAGTAGATGTCAAATCTGTCGGTGGGTGGAACTGTGTTCTTATGGATCCAGGACAAAAATGTCACTGTGATTGGGTAAAGGAACTTGTGAAACCCCTCGATTCTAAGAACTGAATACTTGTGAAAATGTTTGTAAACTGTTCTGGCAGGCCGACAGCAGTTGTAGAAGTATGAAGAGACATGATGTGCTGTGAAAGGAAGACACTTTAAAATCTCTTGTCTTTCTAATATATCATATGAAATGTCTATCCCCCTCCAGATTTACTGAAGTAGAGTTGTCTCATTATATTTCTTCATGATACTCTGCTATGTAAATATTTTTCAAAGCCCTGACTTCCCAGAAAACAAGGATGTTATTTTTAATATTGCTTGTTATTTAAATTACATGCATATTTATCTTTTTTTTTTTTTTTTTTTTTAGTACTAAGGTCCTTGGTACTGGTATTTTGAAAAATGAAAAATTACCTTATTCATTGCCTGCTTTTCTGTTGGCATTTGAGGTAGAGAAAATATACCCAGATAATCTGGATAGAAATTATTGACACCATAGCAAACACAGATTCAAACTCAATAGAATGGGTGAGTGTCATTCTGTTAAGATCTCAGGTAAGAGAATCGTTTTTAGAAGTAATAATGACAGTTTTTCTGGTGGTGGGAGGTAAGCAATGATTTTGTATTATAGAAAGTTTTATGATTAATATTTGTAAATCAAACTGGTACTCGGAGAAAACCATTGTCTTCATTCAAAAGACTTTCTTCCTTAGCTTCTTCCCTCAAATATAAGGAGTCTTGAAATCAAAAGACTTTAAAGCAATAGAGACAGTATAGAGCAGATATTTTCAACCTTGACACTAGTGACTTCAAGTCTGGGTTTGTAGGACTGTCCTGTGCATTGTGGGATGTTTAACAGTATCTGTGTCTTCCATCTACTAGATGCTAATCTCTTTCTCCCTCCACCAGTCACAGCAATCAAAAATGTCATCAGATGTTGTCAGATATCTTCTGTGGAACAAAATTATCCTGATTGAGAAACACTGGAGTAGAGAATAATAGAGAAAAGCCAAAATCTTAAAAAAAAAAAAAAAAAAAAAAAGTGGGGCTCAGAGGTTGTAGAAACACTTTAAAGGGCTCAGATTTTCCATATTGGCAAAATCAATTAAGAGCCAAAGAAAATAGCATGAAATCATTTGAGAACTCTTGGTAATTTGGTGGTGGGCATAATGCATTGCCATATATGTGAGGAATGGGGAACCTACACTTATGCATTTTTATTACTTTGTAAAGCAAAGTTGTCTTGGTAAATATTTTTAAAAGTAGGGGAAAAGTAGAAATTATTTGTAACACATGACCAAAATAGTCATATCTTTACCATATAAAGAACATAAACTAATCAACACATAATTGACAAAATCCTTGTAGGTAAATAGGCAAAGATCATGAAACAATTTTCACACAGAAATGTAATGACATGATATTTTCAAATTCATATGTAAAGTTGATAACATTTATTGTTCTTACTGTTACTCTACTGTTTAGTTGAAAAATTATGTAGATGAGTCAGAACAAATGAGGTGCCTTGGTTAGGACAGAGTCCTGGGAAACACGAGGGGAGTCACAATAGCCCAGAGCTGAGTATCAGAACTCAGGGGAAATGAGGAGAACATTCCTAAGTTCATGTTGGAGCAGAACGGGGAGAGCAGCAGAGACGTAGGTTGTTTTGGAAAGGGAAGAAACTCTAGAATGAACTCTGTTCGTTGACTATTGGTGTGAACTCATGATATTCAATGCAGAAAAATAGAGGTGTGTAGAAATAAACATAAAAGTGAACCTTAAGTGTGTTATACACACATACATAAACACGATATATGCATACATGCATACGTACATATATACATTCCCTGTATATGTCCATTGAGAGAAACTAGGACCTGTGATGCTAGTGTGCACCTAATCCTAGAACTTCGTTTGTAAATACTGTCTTCACTTAAAAGTGCTCCTTGGAGAAATGGCTGATTCTAGAGCTGGGAGAGGAGGTAGAAGTTGAACCTGGAATATGTTACTGTTTCATAAAGTAAAAGAGTGCTCAAAGAAAGACAGGGACATATCAAATGGATATTAGGAGCTTGCTTGAGGGAATTCCCATTAGTCAAATCTGGGATAGCTTGAGCATCAAAATAATGATGGTAATAGATTATAACAAACTACATAAAATAGGAATCATTGAGTCTATACTCATCTAAATAGTGGTTAAAGTCTAAATATAATGAGGAATGGGATATTTGCAATATCTCAAAGTAACTCCCCTCACTCCTCAAATACTTAATAATCATAAAGGGAAAATAAGTAACTTCACAGTGGAGAAGGCTGACAGACACTACCTTAACCAAGTGAGCAAGTTAATAGCATCAGTAAGAAGAGTGATTAGAAAGTATGCGCCACCCGCTAGGATCGCTCCCTCATTAGGAGAACACAGCATCACTACTGTGATAGTCCTTCCAAAGGAACAACTTGAGTCTAACACCGGGAGCATCAAGCAAACCCAGACTGAGGGACATTATGCACATCAGCTGCCCTCTAATCTTCAAAAATGTCGAAGTCATGAAAGTGAAGAAAATGATAAGTTTAGAACTGAATTCCTTTTCTGTGAAAGTCACCCTGGAATTATTACTGAGCCTAAGAATTAGCAGACAGTAATGGGTTAACTTCCTAATTTCGTGGTTCTATTGTAGGACAGTGTCAGCACATGAAAAAAACACATAATTTGGAGGAAATGAGGCCATTAACTATCAAATGGTTCAGAAAAACAAATTGCACCATTCTTACACATTTTCTAAGTTTGAGATTATTCCAAAGTGAAAAAATGGTAGTACTGAGAGTCTTATACCTTTGCTACTATACCTTTTGGATGCCAAATTAGCTGCAGGTATTAAAAGCTTTGAAAAGTTTCATGTCCTGGCTAACATCTGGCATTCTAAGTAAACAAAGCAAACTGGGGAGAAGACTTGGAAAAAGATTAGTGTTAAATGAAAAAGTCATCTTAATAAACTGTACAAATAGTGGATTCTTTAATGTGTACAAAAATATCATAAAAAGACTGGAAACCCCTCTCCCCACCATGCTTAATGTTAACTTGACTTCAAGGTGGGGAGACACATATATGTATATCACACATGCATATGTATACATATACATGTATTTATTTTCGAGGAAAGGTACAGGCAGGAATGAGGGTGAGTAGGCAGACAGGAAGAGAGAGTATGAAGATGCACTTTATTTTATTTAGTTTTTCATCTTGGTTGTTCTCCCTGGTCCCAAGTCTTGAATCAGGGATCTTGAGATATAGATGGATTACACCTGGTGTACCAAACCAGAAAATTGTTGTGTGTTGCTTAGGACAGATTCTTTTATATGCCGAATTTCTCCAGTGTCTTTACATTCTATATGATGTATTTTTTATTTTTATTTTCTATTTATAAGATAACATTTATCATTTTAACTATAAAAGAAGGCCTCTTGGGTAGAATTTTCTAGCTCTGTGTTCTCAGAGAGCAAGAATCTGGCCATTCGATGCTACATAACAGACTATACAGGAGAAGCACATTATTTCTTTGTAGTCTATGATTTTCAGTGTAATTTTCCATATACCCACTCATCCACTTTCACACAGATATATTTTTGAGCACTTCTGCAGCCAAACTATGTCATACCTGGCACGTCCCTTTAGGCGGGTGACTTGCCCATCAGTCATTTTGATCTCAGCTTTGCTGCCTTGGCAAGATTTCCATGGTTAAATTGCTCTGATTTTTAAAAAAGACAGAGAAACCACAAATTCAAAATTAAATAAATTTAATATATCAAACCAATAATGGTTATAGTCTAGAGCTCATGTAGTAACCATCGCTACATAATAAAATTATGCTTGTGAGTTAAAAAATGAGCTGTAGTTGTTGAATGAGAGATTCTTGACATGACAGTTTTCTTGTATTTAAAGCACACACTGAAAGCCTATGAAGTGTAATCTGTCTTCTTGGCACATTTGAAAACAGTCTTGAATTTTGTGTTTTCCTCATGGAAATGTAATTCCTGTACCTCTTCGTTCTTCCAATTATTGAGTATGCTCTTTTGGTGTGGAAGAGTGAAGACAATACTTACAAAAAATGGACTGTGTTTTTTCTTGATGTGAATTAAAAAAAGAAAACCCACACAATTCTCAGGTCCTAAATTTCTCAATTTGCCTAAAATGTGCCCCAAAACCTTATGATACTGCCATTCTCTTGCACACATGCAAGGTCACATATATACGGTAATGCAAATCAGAGCAAACATGGTGAAATAGGTTTCCCTTATAGATTTTCCCTGTTGTAGTGTATTCTTAAAGGAAATGATTCCTGTGCTGCATGTGAATGATCATGTGGGGAGTCCCCGATGAGTAGCAGGGTGGTTGTTAGTAAATCTGCATTTCCACAAATTCCAACCTCTCTCTACTTGTCTTTGTCTTGCCACATAGAGACAGATGCGCATGCTATTGGTAGAGGTGAATCCAAAAACTGTTAATGCCTCCTAGAAGGTGAAACCATAAACTGCAAAGCTTTCTTGGCAGGGAAAAGATAGAAATGGGAGTGCCACCTGTTGTTTAAACCAGAGAAGAGTGTCAAGTTCTGTTGCACAAATATATGAGCAAACACTAGGGGTAGACCCTCTTCTCTTTTCTAGCCTCACAGGGAAACTCTACTTTATAATTCACACATTTATTATAAAGTAGGCAATCAAATGTGAGTTTTCACAGTGTAAAAGAAGATCATTTAAATAGAAAGTATATCCTGAGTTCTTGTTTGCATTGTGTGTGATTTTCAACACCTTCTTACACATAGTAGAGCTTAGGACTCTCCATTTTGGGATGAAAAAGTGCATGCGATTGAGACCAGAGTTAGTGTCACGTTCTGTCATCTAGCAAGCAATCCAGTCACCGTTCATGAAGTCAATGCCAGTTGCTTTTATTGTTTTCCAGAGGTGAAGTCACTTGAGTATCATATAACTTACTCTGTTACTGGGTGTTCAGTCCTTTTGCAGGGAGAAAAAGCAGAGCTCTTGGAGACATTAAGAGCTGGTATTTAGTTTATGTAGTGGAGCATGAGAGGGAGATGCCGATGAATAATGTATGATCTTGTACATTTCAACAAGTTGTGTGAGTTACCAAACTGCTTCGATATCTAGAGAACAATGCCCTCTATATGACTACCATGGCATAATTCAGTGGCTTTCATAGAGTTTCTAAGAGCTTTATGTTTAGAAACAAATAGCTAGGTCAGAAGGCAATACAAGGCTAGGAGAATGGTATAGTCTCATTAGATTCAAGTCTCTGAGAAAAGGCAATCCACAGGATTGGAAAAGATATTCACACAACATACATCAGATAAGAGCTTAATTTACAAAATATATGAGTATATGTACCTCAGCAATAAGTCAGTCAGTAAATGACTGACTCAAAAAATGGGCAAAAAGAAGTGAATAGATACCTATCTAAAGGAGATACACAGAAGGCTACAGACACCTAGAAAAAGTTTTACATCACTCATCATCAGAGAAATGCAAATAAAAACCATAATGAAATACTACCTCATACCAGGGAGAATGACTGGAAACAGCAGGTGTTGGGTGGGGTATGGAAAAAAGGAACGTTTCTACACTGTTAGTTGGAAAGTAAATTTGTGCCACCTCTTTAGAAAGCAGTATGGAAATTCCTGAAAAAGAATAAAGATGGATCTACCATTTGATCCAGCAATCCCACTCCTGGGCACATACCCAGAGAATACAAAATCTCTAATCAGGAAAAATATCTGCACCCTTATGTTTATCACAGCACAGTTCACAATAGTTAAGAAGCAACTTAAATGACCAGCAGCAGATGACTAGATAAAGAAAAAATGTTTGTATATATATTTATACACACACACACACACTCAATGAAATTCTGTGCAGCTATTTAAAAAATATGAAATTGTGACCTTTGCAACAATCTGGATGGGAGTGGATAGAATCATGTTAAGTGCAGTGAGTCAGAAAGAAAAAGTGATATACAGGATAGTTTCATTCACATGTGGAATATAATGAAATGAAACAAGTAAACATAAAATCCCAGCAAAAGTAACAGGACATGGGACTGGTTACCCAGGCGGATAAGGGGAGAGAAGAAAAGAGGGGAAAAGTTGGTGGTTAAGGACACTGGAACTCCACTGGTGAGTGTGGTGTGAAGTATAGACTGAGATGCAATATCAGTATCCTAAAATGCATAGCATTATAAAAAATATAAATAATAAATAATACTATTTAAAATAATTTCTCAGTATTCTAAATTTTAGAGAGCTTGCCCTGGGGCCTTGGCAAGTAAGAATTCCCACCCACAGTATAGACAGCAGCCTAGGTGACTTTCTTTATTTCTTCCTTCCTAGATCCCATTTCTAAATTTCCCAAACATATGGGCCAAGTCTGGGGTACTCACATTTTAACTCTGGTAAGCCCTTGTCAGTAAACTTTGTTTTATTGAGGACTGACAGCAACCAATGGTGTTCATATTGGTATTTTAAGTTCAAAAACCTAAAGTTCAGGCAGAATTGTAAATGAAAACATAGAAACAATTCGAAGTCATATATGGGTGGCAGAAGACATTTGAGGGCAGGATCTCAACTTGGGAAAACTTCTTACACTCTTAGAGTCTTGATTTTCTAAACTGTAAAGAGGGGAAATTCAGGTTGCAGCAGAAGATTCTGAGGTTTCCTGTACCTATAATTGTGTGTATGTATTTGGAATTTGACTTGTTAATATGTGATATATAATCTTAAAAATTCAAGTTTCTATTCTAAATTCAATGTTAGAGTTTCCTCTCCTTGGATCACATGGGGCGACAAGATGACCTCTTCTGTCCTCTTTGGCCTCATGATTCTGAGAGCAAGTTATATGTTCTTTCTATGACAGATTCCCCAAAGTTTCCATGGGAGGGTTACAGATAAACTAGGATAAACAGAACTTTCCCTGGAGAAACATCTTCTCTTAATTCCATTCAGCCTAATATCTTTTTGATATTAAATACATAATATTTAAATAAATGATTCAAATTTTGTACCCATAAAGACCATGCTGGTTAACGTCTGTTGCTTTTAACAGTGACATTTGGGAGTAGTTATTTTAGACTTCCAAACCTTAAACATAGATGATATATTTTTTACTCTAAGATACATTCTGTGATGGAGAAATACTTAAACATGGGGAAATTAACGTTTCCCATATCCTGTTCTCTTTTCCCCTTTGGATTTTCTCCCTCGTAACTGCCCATTGTATGAAGAGGCAACAATAATTGAGTTAACTGCTTGCCATAAGGGTGCTCAGATTTCTCATGCAATAACTCATTTTTCAGCAGACCACATAATAGGAAATGAAGAAAACAGAGAGTGAGTTTATTAAATAGGTTTAGACTTTCTTCCTGACATCACCGGTCTCCGGATATGTGTTGATCTGGCTGTTTGCTTCAGTGAACATCTCTATCAGGGGCAAAGCCAGATACAACTCATGGCGAGTACTGCATGCTGGAATGCTAGTTCTTATCTCTCTGTCTAGCAAGTTTTATCGCTGGTGTGAGTTTTGATAGTAAACTGGCAAAGGGTAGGAGAACAGCAGGGGAGGGGATAACTTTAAAAATTCCACTGTTACCCATTTACCATTTTACTGCCAGCAAGTTGTTATCCTAGATAGAAAATTTGATTTTGTTTGGTGCATTCCATCAGAAATGCATACAAAGAAAAAAAACAACAACATGTATTTCTATTATTTTAAAAATTATTATCATTATTTCAAGCACTTATTCCTATAGGGGATAATACCAAGACAGCTTTATAATGAACTTTCTAATACTCTTCCACTTATTAGATACACAAACCAGTATTCTTTCCTCTTTTGAAAGCCCCTCATATGTATGTAATGTATATGGAGTAATCAAGATTCCAGTTAAAATATATATAAATATATTCATGACTTCAAAAAATGTGAAAACTCCTGGTTTAAATGACAATGTATTCAACTTAGGACTCTAGGATCTTTCCAGAAAGTGGAATGGACACCTAAGAGTAGGTTGACTAAGTCCTCTTGCTTCCTACCATTCTGTACCAAAAACAACCTGTGCTAATCCGTTTCTGTATGTCGGCGTTTGGTCCATTGCAAGGATCCATAGAATACTTGTAACTTGGCTACCACGGTCTGGAGCAGTGTGAGCTTCATACAGATGCTGTGTGGACGTGCTTCGAGTGTGAGAGCACACTGCAGCCCAAGGTTACACGCTTCTGTGGAATTTTGTTAGTTTGGTCGTTGTTCTTTTTTTTAAAGGAAAGGTGCTGACAGGAGTGAAGGAGAGCAGAGGCAGGCCAGCAGGAAGAAAGAAGAGAAAGAAGAGCTTTATTTATTTTATTTAATTGTCCATCTGGGTTGTTCCCACTGGCCCTAGGACTAGAACCTGGGACCCTGGATGCATGTGGCATGTACCCCACTTCTACCAGGGTTCACCTTGCTACTGCTTTGTATAGTTCATGTTTATTGACTGTTGACTCTGTAGGGATGAGACATTTCACAGCAACTTCATTTTCCTTGGCTTTTGGCTCAGGGGAGAAAAGTAAGGCTAAATGACTACCCAAGTGACTGGTACTTGCAGTTTGTTCTCTTTGACTCCAGAACCTAAACCCTGAGCCCCAATGCCCCATCATCTCACTGGAGTCAGTTTCACAGTGTCTCAGAGGACCACCAGGCTTAACCAGGATCAATCCTGTGGTTGAATTTCTTAACAGGGATGCTGAGGCCTAAGGAGAGGCTCTTATTTTCTAAACAAATAATTTCATTAAGAAGGAAAAAAAAACACCAAACACGAGAAAATGGCCAGCACCTCGCTGTGTATGCAGGCACTGCTGCTCCGTTTCCCTGTGTCGTGGCTCTCAGTCAACAGCTCCTACCCAGTGCTGCTGGAGAGAGGGAAGGGACACCTCAGAGGTACAGCTGCTCCCAAAGCTGCTGCTGTTTGCTTTTCAAAATTGGAAAAATAGTGGTGGCATTCATACAGCCCCTGTACCTTCTAGGATCCCGACAGACATCTAAGCATGGAAATATTAATGGACTGAGAGAGGGAGAGGCCAGAGGCCCCTCCTTCCCAGACACTCAGGCCAAGCAAGTCTTAGGGGTGCTGGCTTTCACTGTGCCCACCTTATTTCTTATTTATGCCAAGTTGTAGAATGTATAAAGAGCCCTTAGACAGTGTGTGTGAAAATGATGACTGATGTTTTCCCAGCACAGGCTCTGAGCATATGTGGGTCAAGGCATGGTTTCCACTATTTCTTTATGGTCACCAGGACAAGCTACTGAGCACAGCCTGTGTTTCCTCATTGCTCTCAAGGTTTGGAAGCCCTGACTATTTCCTCTTTCCTCTTACGCTATTTACCAGGTCAGGACAAACTGAGAGAAGTGAAGGGCCTTCATCATTGCCACACAGTTGCAATGTCATTAGCCCCCTTCCAGACACCCAGCGCCCTCAAACAGAAGTAATAAATTGGCATCACAGTGCTGCAAGCTGCTGTCGGCTGGGATCATGTCATACATTCATACGCACATGCACACAGAGCATATGCACACGCAATGTACCTGTATGAAGATCACCTCCCTGTGCATAGGGAACAGCTTGTAGACTATTACGGTGGTTTTTCGAAATTTCAATTTGGTTCTTTTTTAATGCATTTAATACTGTTTCTCATTTCTGAGTACAAATTGCCTTGGAATGTACTTCTTATCTAACCTTCTGCCTTTTCCTACATTCTTTTTTGTTTTAAAATTGTATTGTGGTAAGAGCAATTAGCATTAGATCTACTCTCTTAACAGATTTCTAGGCATACAGCGCTATGTAATATTGTTATCTGGAGACACAAAGTTGTGTAGCTAGATTTTTTCATCTTGCATAGCTGTAATATTTTCGCCATTTATTGGCAACTCCCCTTTTTGCATTCTCTCCAGTTCCTTTCTATTCTTTGCTCCCATTAGGTTGACCGTTTTAGATACCTTAGATAAGTGGCATTATGCAGTATTTGTTGTAATTGCTTTATTTTACTTAGCATGATATCCTCAAGGCTCATCCAGGCTGTTGAACATTACAGTTTCCTTCTTTTTAAATATCAAATAATTAAAAATCCACTCCTCCTTCGATGGACACTTAGTTTCTACATCTTGACTACTGTGAATAGTGCTGCATTGAACTCGGGAGCACTAGTATCTCTCCAAAATCCTGACTTCAAGTCATTGTGATAAATATTCAGAAGCGGAAGCTTCTGTTCTGTACTTACATCCTTTTCTTTTCCCAATTCTTTTATCTCTGTTCCCCACCACAGGGAAAATCCAAAGTGCCAGATGCATGAATCTTGTTCAGTAAGCAACTTTAAATTCCTTAAGGTATTATTTATTTAGGCATTTCCTGGTACCAATTATTCTTTGTTTAATCCATTTGTCTGGAACTTGAATGATATTTTTGGCAACTAACTTGGGTTTCTCATCATCGTTGGATTATTAAAATTATTCCAGCTCAAACTGCAATTCTGTTATCTGATTCAGATGCCTGTTTTGCTCCATCACAGATTAAATTTAAACCTCAAGGAGTAGAGTGAGGGGTTATGCAGTCTGTTTTTTCCATGCATCATGTTCTTTGTTCTCATAGGCCCCTGTACCCATGCTGTGGTGGGCCAGTATCAGGCATGATTCAGGATGTGCCATCTTCCTTTCTGAGGAAGATGTTAGTTGTTCCTGCTTCTCTGCTAGTCTCGCTGTGGCCGGCATCCACATGCTGACTCTCGTATCATGCACATGGGGCAAGGTGAAAAGCCCTGCCCTTTCTCCCTCTGTCACTGAAGAGCTGTGGTGTGTAGAACTTTGACCAACTCTTGGATTAGGCAACAGCAATATATCTTAAGCCCGGCTCCCTTCTGTGGTGTCTGCTTGTCCCTTGGATACAAACGTATTTGTTATCAAAACCTTGGTGGCCTATTGGCTAGGCCATTGCCTCCTTATCAGCCCTCCTCTTCTCTTCTCCCTTGCTCCGGTCTGCAAATCAAAAAATTGGCTGCTCAAGTTGACATCCCACCAGGGCACTGACACCAACCTCCCTTCTTGGCACCCCCAGATCTGTCCCTTCTAGAAAGGGAAAATATCTCTCTCCCATTTCCCATGGAGTCACTTTTCATCTCAAAAACTAATAACTTCCACAAGGCCAAAGACTGAACATTGTTTCCTCCTACAGACTGGGAAGGACAAGTGTGGCCCTGGGGCATCGAGCACAGACTGCTGAGTAAGTGCTGAGGGAGCCTGTTTGGCAAAATTTCTGGCAGCTTCTCCAACAGTCTCTTAAGATTGCAGGGGATTTAGCACTCTGTCCTCAGCTTTGGAACTTTGCCTCAGCTGTGGGCCAAAAGTCCCTCTCAGCAGTGCCAGGGTGCCTCTGCACCTACCTGTGATAGCAGGACGGTGGATAGCACTCTTGACGCCAGATCAGGAAAGAGGACTTCAGCTCCCTCCCGCTCTCCCCTTTTTTCTCAAGTTCTGTTTCTGTTCTTGAATTTCATCATGGTGATTGCTTTCGTGTTCTAGATACTCTAAACCCTTAACTGTTTATTATCATCAGTAACCCTTCCATTATGTCTTTATGGAGCCCAGGACAGTAAGTGAAGTTAACATAGCTGTGGGTCCGCATGGAGGGCTCCTTCTGGACTGTCCCCTGTCTTCTCAGTAGTGGGAAAGACAGGTGTTCTGTTATGGGACATAGGTCCATGTCTGGCAGCTGTTGTCTTCTTAAGAGTTTATTGATTCACATACTGGGAAGGCTGGAGCTAAACTTGGTTTTCTTTCTGATCACTTTTAAAAGGTATCGTGAAAACAGACCTCATTGACTTATCTTTTGGCAATGACCAAACCTTAAAAAGCCTCAGAAACTAGCTGATTTTCCCTGATTCTCCCTTTCTTTTACTGACGGGAAATCCTCTCAGAGTAAGTCAGAATTGCCCATGGGTTGGTTGTCATGTCCCAGTTTCCCACCATCGCTTCTGAAAATGTAGAAAAAGGCAGATGTGAGGTCAGGACTTTGCTCATTCTCACCCAAGAGTTCCAGCTGGAAAGTGGGGTATAGGCTGTAGCTGCCCTTGGGTAGGAATAGGAACATGGGTGGGTTCAGCCTGAACATCCCCTGATGTAGTCTGTGCATGGAATATCTCCTCTCTCCTACCCCAGCCTCCAACACCCATCCGCCCTGTATGGCTTTGTCCCTCCCTCCCTCCCTCCCTCCCTCCCTCCCTCCCATCCTCCCTATATCTATATAGTATAATGGCAAGAGTACCTTTTCCTACAATATACATTTTTACTGCAGCCACTTTACAATTTACTGTGGGACCTCAGCATACAGTTTGATTTCTTTAAGCAATCAGGGCATGTTTGTGCTTTTAATGCAAACATCAAAAGCACATTTTAAAACCGATCTTAAAATATTGATTCCCAAGTATAAGTCAAGGTCCCTCCCCTCTTTCTCCTTTTCCCTCACTCTCTGAAGATCTTCTTATCTTTAGCATAAATAAACCGTCTTCTCAGAACTTGGGAACAATTCCCTTCTCAAATGCTACATCAAGTACGAAGGCCAGCTCTGAATGGAGGCAGTCTGAGCTTTAACTTCACAAATCAAGTGATACACACTCTGACCTCTAACCAAGGCTTATCCTTGTGCTGGTTTTAAACAGAGACTTTAACTGTGTCGAAGACACCAGGCATGGAATGGTTTGAAGGACGTGGCTTCCCCAGTCTCTTCTTTCTGTGATGTTCTTATAGGGCTCTGTGGTAGGCAGATACTTTTATAATATCGTTTAAACTATGCCTTTTACATCACAAAGCCATGGCCCCTTTGACTAGCTGCAGAAAAAACTGGACTTGCTGCCCACACTCTGCCTTGTTCCAGTGGAGACAAAGAATGGAGCCCACCAAGGCGATTTCGACCTACTTGTGCTCATACCCTCTAATTTCAGCTTCACAGCAGTCCCTCCTAGAGGTGCATATCCCCAATTCAGATGAACACCCTGATGTTCAGGCAAGTTGTCTAGTCCAACAGCTGGTTAGTTGAGGAACCAGAATTTAAATCCTGTTCCACACATAGTTTTCTCTATGTGATTGCTTCCCAGCTATAAGCGAATTACTTTGCCACTCTGAGAGTTATACTTTATCTGCCCAGGGTAATGGGACTATTTTAGTCCTTCCCTCTCAAACTGATTAAGAAGAGATAAGAAGAGCCCACATTTGTGAAATCTTTTCTTTCTCACATTCTACTGTGACCTTCCTTCTTTTGAATGTTAATTGTTATCCCCTTCTTTTATTTCTGTAACATCTGTCATTACATGGTTCTCCAGGGAGTAGTGTTTAATGTGCTCCCTGTGTTGTGAGTTGCCTTCACCTTTACTCAACCATGGGATCTACCCTCCATGGGTTCTAGGCCCCAAGCCCCACGTCACCCTTTGTGTGCATGTGGGTTCTTGGACTCTTAAAGATAGTGTCCTGCAGGAGGAAGCTGGATGAGAGCCCGCAAACGTTCTTTTGTTTAAATTCTTTCCTTGAAGATCCTTTGGTGAAGGAACCAGGCTGGAAATCATACCAGAGCAGTTGTGTTTCATAGTTACAGTGTAATCAGGAGGCTGTAATTCATAGCCATTAAATTGCTTCCTTTGAAGTATAAGAAAAAACAGAACAACTTTTATGGCCCTTTAACCCACAGGATTATAGTACACATGAATTACAGTCAAGTGTGTGATGAACTCTCCCAGGTACCCCGGCTGGCACAGTTCCTTCTTCACCCCAGTGCTCATTAATTAGATGACTTCAACTGAAAACACAGGTGGGAGGGCATCAAACTCTTGGAAGACTTTTTCTTCTCTCTCATCTTTGCATTTCCATAAGCTCTGTCAGAGATGAGACTAAACATGGGAGCTTGACTAAAAATGAGAAAAAGAATGTACCCTCAGCTTTTCCTGAATATCAGTACTGTGCCCCATTTTGCTTACCAGTTCATGTCCATTGACTCTTTATAACATTCCTAGGAAGTCAAGTGCTAGTGTTCCCATTTTACAGGTTGAAATGTGACAAAATAGACGCGTGAAATAGTAAGTCCAAGGAAGCTCAGTAGGTGGTAATGCCTGAATTGCAGCTAAGAGCTGAGATAAAGCATGTGCTTTGCCTCTAATCTGTGTTTCCTCCCAGGACTCATACCTGAGACCACAGGAAAATCAATAGTATTGCTGGAGGCCCATGTCCTGGGTCCTGCTATCTCTAGTATAAACAGTTACACAATAAATTACTGGTATTTACACTATTGGGATTGTTTTGAAGGGAATTTTATAGGAAAACTGTAGCGAAAATAAAAGAATACAAAATATATATTCGTCTTTAATGGCTATATATGAGCTATTTATATATAATAAAAGCGTTTCATGATTTCTGTGTAATTCTAAGAGATGCTTAAAGTATATATCATTCAAAAAATAAGAATGTAGTTCTATATTGCTAGAAAAGTTGCATCTTGTAAAAGAAATGCTTTTTTAATTAAAATAATGAAAGAATATTTCTTGAATAGCTGGGTTGGTTTTAAAAAGTGATTGGGGCAGGAAGGACAGTGGTGAAACTTTCAGAATGTGGCATTTGTTACACTCCACTTGTTCCAAGAGGAGGTAGCCATGGGACATAAAAACTTTTGAACTGAAGTTGTATTCCCTAGTAATGCAGTCTGTCGCCTGTATGTAATGCGTGGAATATTTTCAGTTATGTGCTTAGTCCTAGACCCTTGTGGTTGAGGTCATTACAAGTCTCACCATTCCACTAGATGGCGCTGTGGTAGCACAGATTTGCCTGCTACCCCACCTAGGCTTTGAGAAGCAGATTAGAACTTTGTGTTCTCTTGGGATGTCTCGGAGTTTAACAAAGTGTGAAGCAGAGCCCCATGGCATAATAGATTCTCCTCCCCCCACTCCCCATTTCTCATCTGGTTTCAGTTCTTCTGTGTATCTGTACATCTTTACTTGATATTTCTTTGCATCTTTATCATTCTTTTCCTGCATTTCTTCCTTAACCTTCATACATCTTTTTTCTTTGGTGGGTGTCCAACAAAGTGGATCATTGTTAATCCAAGATGTTTCTATGTGAGTCATGCAAAGGGACCAAATATCAGGGATTGCTTTGCAAGGAGAACACCATCCTGCCTCAAACACTGGAGACTTTTCCTCGCAGCTGGACTGGTCTTCTTAGTAGTCTCACCTGACTTCTTTTTTTTCTGTAGTAAATTTGGTGCTTTCTCAAAAGTGATGGGTTTGGTTGTAGCAAGTGCAATCATAAGTAGGATGCAGACTTCGGCATGGGGTGAAGAATGTTGGGGATGTCCAGTGTATCGTTCAGGCATCTCCCTGAAGTGGAGTTGAAAGGGAGCTGCCAGTCTCTATCTAAATTCTTTACTTTGAAGTGAGGAAAGAGATACCCAGAGGATCCCAAATCTCCTCCCCCAGCCAGTTTAGTGCTCTATTCTGAGTAGCTGCTAGCTCCAAAAAGGGAGAGCCTTGCTGCCAGAAAAGAACCATCTGTGAGTGTTCTTTATTATAGGGTCTACGTTTCTGAGGATTACCAGTTCAGAGAAGTGACCTCTCTTTGACTATCATTTGTAGTTCAAAAGAGGATCATGAAAAACATTTAAAATATTTTCAGTCTTCCATATAAAGTGTTTGTCATTGCATTATGGGATTATTATTGTTTCTATCTTCAAACCACAACTTTGCAAAACCAGGCATCACATGATGGGGAACAGACGTGCTTCTTAGATTTTGGCAAGGATAGCTAATATAAAAACTCTCTGTCTTAAAAACATGATGAATTCCTCATATCCTTTGGTTTCTAGAATGAAGTTAGAGAGATACTATCTCTTCATAGTATTTAGATCAAGAAGAAACTTTGAAAACATCTAAACCTGTAAGGGTGAATATGGGTTGGCAAGAGGAGGAGATGCTTATGGGAATCAAAGTTGTAGGTGGGCAGACATGTTTGGACTTGCCTGGCATAGTTTTCTCTCTGGTGTAGTTCATCTTTATTGAAATAAAACGTCCTCGCTAGTCAGAAGCAACACTTTCCAAATTGTCATTTAGTTCATAGTAACAAGTTATAATAATGGTCAGGTGAATAAATAGGAAGGCAGTGTTTTGATGTGGCCAAACATAACCAGATAGATCCAAAATATGTCCCTGTCTGGTGACCTCTCCATTAGAGGGGCAGAACAGATTCATACTGTTTCATAAGACATGGGTGAATTATGTGTATGTTATTTATTGGTAGACTTTTCCTTACCACCACTTCAAAAATTAAATAAAATCTTACTCAGAATGAAATAAGTCAACCTCTAGTTATTTAGACATTCAATCTGAACAAGAATAGTTGTTCAAAAAAATATAATGTTTTGTTATCCAAGGCTGTATAACCAAGTGAATTGGACAAATTATGATATTGTATTAGACATGTTCTCTGCCTTCCAGAATCCTACAGTTTACTAGATGAGATAAATTCAGTTGATCAATAATTAATGTAAGGCCCACATACTTTGTATATGAGTTCTCTGTTATCTTGATGAATCTATTCTCTAGAAATGACTCTTTCGACCATGTTGCAAACTAAATGACCGTAAGTTACCTGTGTATGGAAGTGGCCCGGGGAGAGGGGAGGAGAGAGGAGTCCTTTGGACTCAGGCCTAGGTTCAAACAGGGTTTTGAGGGTCTAGAGAAGTTTTCCATCATCTTCTGTTTGGGGTCATATGTGAAGCTATAATGATAGGATATTTTAGAGAGAAATGGAAGGTAAGTGCCCCCTATAGACCACAGCCCTACCTCTGCTACTGGAAGGGAAGGGAAGGCAAGGGAAAGAAGTACTATCCCATATCTATCTTTATATCCTGTTTCCACTTCTTCTTCCGTGTTGCTTGTTCTCTTTTCTCTTCCTAATGTCTCCTTTCTCTCTTCCCACCTCTTCTGGGAAGAATAGAAAAATACTGACACTTATCAGTGCCCTGCTCTGTGTCACCATCTGCAGGGCTCGAGGGTAGGAAACAGGGAGGGGCAGAGAACAAGGTAGCTGTTTGTATATATTGGTCTGCAGCCTGGCAGGCACAAAGCCTTCATTGAAAAAACAAACACCAAGATTTATGTGTCTGATTGTTATCAAGAATCTTTATTCTGAGGAATTAAGCAAGAGAAAATATCTTCACTCAACTATCATGGAGTGTAAATAGGAATTAAGAACAGTCACAGTTTACTTATCTCATTTAAATTTCATGGCAACCTTGTGAGGTAATTATAATTAATCCCATTTTATAGCAGGGGAACATGGATTCAGAACATTATGTGAACTACCTAGCACATTGCCCAGTGTCTGGCTGATAGTCAAACGTGTTCACTAAATGAATGAGTAAGTAAAGTAAGTAATAGAGGAATAAATAGGAAGGCAGTGTTTTGGCAGTCTTTTTTTTTTTTAAGAAAATGTGCAGGCAAGCATAAAAAAGCAAGTAGGCAGTCAGGAAGAAGAGAATGAAGCATTTTTATTTATTCTATTTATTTGTTCATCTTGGTTGTTCCCAGCCCAGGATTTGAACCCAAGTCCTTGGAATGTATGTGGACTGCATCTGACCAGAGGCAGGGAACCCACCTGCTATTCCACCAGGGCATGTTTAGAGGGAGAATTTAAAACAGAATGTTATATCCTCAAATCCAGCCCTTTTCTGTTATTGATCATCTTCCTGAAAGGGACTTGGGTGAACTTAAAAGATGGGTGGTACCCTTCACTATTTACTCGACAATTAATGTTGGATTTTGAAAAAAAAAAAAAAAAAAGCAGAATGTGTCAATTTCATTAGACTTTATCTGTCTTTTTACTTTAGTTAACCTATAATTATTTATCCATCCCTATCTTGATTTTTATACTGGTAAGTGACTTAGTCATTAAAAATATAAAGTATGCATCCAGACTTCCTGGGTTCAAATCCAGGCTTTGCCACTTAATTGCCGTGTGACCTTTGGTAAGTTATTTCATCTCTATGTGTATATCAGGCTCATAATTTTAAAATAGTTAAAATAATGGAACCTATGTCAAGGGGTTATTATAAGGATTTTATGAGTTAATATATGTATAACACTTAAAACAATTGCTGGTACAGAATAAGTACTCTGTAAATATAGCTAATAAGGAACTAATGTGAATATTCTTAAAATCCTAAAATGTTTTTTTCTGTCATTTAAATACACTTAAGACAACAGAATGTGTCATTATCACAGTCTCTTTTCTAAAAATATGTCTTAAATCAACTTCTTATATGATTATTTAAAACAAGTCCACATTCCTTTCTGTCATGTATTGGTTTCCTGTTTATTTATTTTTTATTATGGTCAATAGTATAACATAAAAGTGACCAATTTAACCATTTTAAGAGTAGCATTCATCATATTCAGTGTTCTGTAACCATCACCTCTGTTTATTTTCAAAACTTTTTCATCATCCCAAACAAAAGCTGTACCCCAATAAACAGCACTCTCCCATTCCCTTCTTCCCCAGCCCTGGTAACCTCTGATGTCTTCTGTCTTCATGAATTTGACTATTTTAAGTATCTCATATCTGGCTTCTTTTACTTAGTGTGCTGTCTTCAAGGTTCATCTATCTTTAGCATATGTATGAACTTTATTTTGCTTTATGACTGAGTAATATTCCATTGTATGTATATACCACATTTTGCATATTCATTCATCCATCTATGGGTATTTGAGTTTTTTCTACCTTTTGGTTGTGAATAGTGCTACCTGTGAACATTGCATAGAAATATTTGTCTGATTTCCTGTTTTTAATTCCTTTGGTTATATACCTAGAAAAGGAATTGATAGATCATATGATAATTCTATGTTGAGTTCTTAGAGGAACCACCCTTTTCCACAGCAACTACTAATATTTTACATTCCCACCAGCAATGCTCAAGGGTGCCATTTCCTCTATGTCCTTGTCAACATTTTAATTTGTTTCATATAGTGTCATCCTCATGGGTATGAAGTAGCAGCTCATTATGGTTATCACATAGTCTTTTATTGGAGATAGCTATTAAATACAATGAAGCAAATTTATAATAAAAATTAAAGATATCAACTGTTTCAGACACATGTCCCTAGTTGGGTCACTGATTTAGAATTTATTCAATAAGAATAATGTCTCAATAGGAGCTATCAGGTTTCAAAACCCTGGGAGCTCAAAAACGAAGTTTCATTGTACTTTTTACTCGTGGCTAATGATCTCCAGAGCCTTCCAAAAGTTGGTTAAGAGACGGGTGGTATGTTACCTACAGGGTCTGTTAGGAAGATACTTCCTCCTTCTCTTCTCCCTTTTGATGAAACACTGTTAAGCCAAGCATTGGAGGAGCCAACCTGTAACTACGTTTTAGAATTCACTTGCTCACAGGTGTTGGCAGCTCTGGCCCAGATCCAGTACAACATTTTCCCTGGAGGAATGCCACGCTTTGGATTTCCTTGTCTACAGACTATGTTATTGTCAGACTTTCAGCTGGGATCAGAGAGAGGTTGGTTTGTCTGGGCCTTGCCAGAATACTGCCTACGCATGACCTCTTGTCTGAGTGTCTGCCAGAGAGAGCCGCCATCTCTTCAGGGCAGTTGAGGGCTGGATGGTACACCTGAGAGTCACTGGCCCTGTTCCCAGCAGTCTGACCACTCCCTGACTTGCAAGACAGTGTCCGCACCCCTCAGCCTGTGCTTCTTTCTCTGTGCTCACTATTCCCAGCTGTCTGGAGTGGGCGCTGGCTTCTCGGGAGCTGCTGGGTGCTCTGGGGTTCTGGGAAGAGCTCAGGGTCATGCATGTGGGCTGCAGCTCTAGCTCACGACCTGCCATTGACTTTGCTGAGTGACCTGGAGAAAGTCCACGACCACACAGTTGGCCTGTCCTCGCCTACTTAGGTTTTTCACTGGGAAAATAATCCTTGCGCTACTGATGCAGAGCCAAATGAAATGAGATCACGTGAGGAGAAAGTGCTTCGCAAGCCAGATATGTTGGTGGATGTTAATACCTATGGACAGCTTCTTGAAGAGAGTGGGAGTCTTGTGCATCTCACAGTGCCAAGTGTGCTCAGTCGAGGCTCAATTGATTCCAGCAAAAAACAGCGAAAAAGACATACTTGTGATTTCACAGTGAAGTCAGCTCTCAGAGGTCCAGCCTCAGTGACAGCCTCTGTGGCCCTTTGATTGACACTCAGGAGACTCAGGTGTTCTGAGTTTTTTGTCTGTTTGTTTGTTTGTTTGTTTTTTGAGGAAATTGCAGCAGGAATGATGACAGGTAGGCAGATAGACAGGAAGAGAGCGAAAGAAGCATTTTTATTTTATTTAATTTAGCTGCTCATCTTGGTTGCTTGGTTGCTTGGTAGCTTCCCCCCGGCACCCATGCCAGGATGAGAACCTCATCCCTAGGATGTCTATGGATTGCACTCAGCTGGAGGTGGCTCATCTGACCATTACTCCACCACGCTTCGCCTCTGAGATATATGTTTTTAACAAATCAGTCTTTCTCTTTCATTCTCCATTTCAAGGTCTCCCCTTATTGAGCATCATTTAATAGTGTCAGTTAAGTGTCTCATGATAAAGGCTAGTGTGTCATTTCCTTGATTAAAGTCCATGCCTATATGTTTTGGATGAAGGCATCAGTTCCAGATTCTGAGTCCTAACATGATCCACATCTCAGAAAAACTCTGGTTTATGAACTGGCACTGAAACCACATCAGCAGGTACAGAACCCACAGTCTCTCTTTCTGGGGATGTGCGCACAGAGCGTTTCTGCATGCACTTCACCTTCAGCTCGGACCCTCTTAGAGCAAGAGAGGAATAATAAGGATAAATGATTGTTGAATTAAACATGAATTCCTTGCTAAAGAAAAATCCCTTCATTTTATTGACACAGGTCTTCTCTGTTGTGAATTCAGGCCAGAAAGTCCTCCTGGAAATGTAACCCCTGCCCAGACAGGAGAGATGGCCATGGTGGCGAGGAAGTAGCTGGAACCTTGGGCTGTGAACTCCTGGCTCTCGGATGTGCCTGGAGAAAGTGCCAGTTCCAGAGAACGAGAACAGGGAAAGAAGTGAATCTATAGGGCTGGCCTTGAGGGAGGAGTCTCCCCATCCTCCCTGTCATCAGCCAGTACCTCCACACTCTCTAATGCTTTCATCAGAAACCCCAGCGCCCAGTGCCCGGTCACTGCTGTGACCCTTTCCTTCCTAAGTCCTAGCTCCCTCTCTGCTGCCTTCGATTGTCGGGCCAATCTCTGACTTTTGAAACACACAGGAGACATCTGGGGAAGGTGTAAATAATGATAATCATAGAGTAACTCCTAAAGTATAGGCTATGAAGCACTTAATAGTGTGGGCAGATTTTCCCTGGGTTTAAGATTGGACTGCAATTTCCACTTTAAAATTGCTACTTATGTGACTTGGGAGATATAAGCATAAATGAAACTATTCTAACTTTTTTTTTTTTTTTTTTGGTGAGGCAAAGAACAGCTAGAAGACCTTGAGAGAAAAATGTTGGACCGACCTGATCAAGTGAATCCATTTGGATTCCTTTCAGTGCTTTAGAACTAAACTAGTTTATAAATATCTAAAGTGATTAAACATGGGGGAGTTTTTGCTTTGAGTGATTCTCTGGATGAAATGTCAGATACTGAGTTTAATGGCTGCCTTTTTTTTTTTTTTTTTTTGTGGTAAGACATACATAATGTCGAATTTACCATTTTAATGATTTTAAAGCACACATGACAGCAGCAGTAAGTGCATTTACACTGTTGTGCAGCCATCACTAGCCTCCACCTCCAGGGTTTTCAGCTTCCCAAACAGAAAGCCCGTATCCCTGAGCAGTAGCTGCTGTTCTTCCTCTCCCCGCCTGCCCTGACATCACTGTGCTACTTTCTGTCTTTATGAATTTGACTACTCTGTATCCTTCACATAAGTGGAATCCTACTGTCTAGTTTTTGAATCACATTTTAAAATGTGTCCTCTGAAAGTTTTACCCCTGCTCATGTTTTTTATAAATAGTTTATTTGCAGGCATTATTTTCACGCTCTGTTAGAGAGCTTGTCGTAGACAGTGACTGAGAACATGGGTTTAGGTGTTACATCACACAGGCTCAGACCCTGACTGCCTCTTCCTAGTGATACAGCTTTGGGTTGGTTGGGCTGTGCTTCATTCTCCTAAGCCATCACATGGGGCTGAAAACTGTACCCACCTCAGAGGGCTGTAGTGAGGAGTAAGTGAATTGGTAAAGGTGTGTGATGCTATTTGTGGTCTTCAATCAATGTTAAACACAGGGCCAGCAGGACCGCTGTCACCCAGTGCTATTGATAATTGGAACTCCCACATCAGGTTGCAGTTATGGAAGCTGAGACCCTGATAGGTTGTACAGACTAGAGAGTAGCAGATCTGTGACTACCCCCACCTTGTGGCTGTCATGCTAGCGCTTTGTTTATTATCCTCCATGATTTCCCTTGTCGAAATGTTTTGAATAATATGGTGTTACACACCAGCCTCTCATATGGCTCCAGTGATTCCTGATCTTTGGGTATCCCCTCTCATCGTGCACCAGCGTTGATCTGTGTGACTAATACAATATGACAGAAATGAAGGTGTGTCGTTTCTTAGACTAGGTTATAAAAGACAGTGCCTTCTGCTTTGGTCATTCTCTTTTTTTGCTTGTTCATTGGGGAGAAGGCATCTGCCTTCTTTAGCGACTTTCTGGAGAGTAACGTAGCCTCCTGACAAACAGTAAGAGACTGAGGTCTGCCAACAACCATGCAGGTGGGCTTGGGCATAAACCTTCCATCCTTGAATTGATTGTGACTTTGTTGATAGCTTGATTGCAGCCTTACAAGGTACTCTGAGCCATAATCAATCAGCTAAGCCACTTGCATATTCCTGAGCCTCAAAACTGTGAAATGTTTGGTGTTTTAAGCTGGTAATGTGTCACACAACAATAGATAACAAATACACATGGTCGAGCTCTTAATCTGTGTATCTGTCTATGAAGACATAGCCTATGAGCTCTGATTCTGCTCCTGTTTCCTGTCTTAACATTGATGAACTAAGCTGTGAATATTTGTTTCCATGCTTGCCCTTGCTCATGTGGATTCTAAGTGTCTTGGAGGTACGACATCCTCGGGACTCTTCACAGTGCCTGGCACTTGGAAGGGGCTCCGCAAATTATGTGCTGAATTAATGAATAAGCTCATTTTATCCTTATAAAGAAAAAGAAGACTTTTAAATTGAAGTATTTTCTTGTGGACATCTGTTCTGTGACCATAAGAGAAATGTTTCATACTCATTTCTGAGTAATTGTCTGCATTTTCTTCTTGTTTGAATGCTTGATACTTTTTGTTATTTTCTTTTTCCTAACTTGACCTTGACTTATGAACTTGTCATCATGCTTCATGTTCAATAAATGTAGCAGTCACTTTTAAATAGCACCCCTAGATTTGGAAAGGTGCTGTAATGATACCCTGGAGTTAGCAGTCATACTGACTGTGTGGGAAGGTCAGTCTACTCATTTCCCATTACTCTTGTAACAGATGACCACAAACGCAGTGGCTTTAAAAAGCATAAAATTGTTATCTTATGAGTCCATAGGTCACAGTTTTGCTACAAATCCCAGTGAGCTAAAAATCAAGGCGCTGGCAGTTGCATGCCTTTCTGGAGTCTCTTGAGAACAAGTGTCCCTGTCCCCTCCAGCTTCTAACAGCCAGTCTTTCCTTAGTTTATGATTCTATTCCTCCAGACCAAGATGATCCATATTAATGAAGAATTTGAATCGCAGGCACTATTCTAGTTACTGAGAGTGTGATTAAGTGTTGAAATGTGAAAAACAGATCTACTTCCAGTGTGTGCTGTGTATTTCCTTCCTAATTATAGCTTTCTGAAACCATGTGATAAGTGGACATTTCATTCAATGTCCAGATAGTTGGATGAGCAAACTGAATTAGGATTAGAGAAAAGTCCTTCTCCCTTACCACTTTTGTCACTTAAAAAAAAAAAAACACTAAAATGGAGAAATTCCTCCCAACATAGGTGAACATGGTTTATTTTAGACTTCAGGGTTGTGATGTACTAGAGGAAAGCAATGATTTCCTTATATCTTTTCAGACATCACTCAGTCAATGTCGTTCATTTGGATTGCCTAATATTTTAAAAAATTGATTTTTTTTTTTTTTTTGGTACCTTAAGGCAGAGTAGCTATAGGATTTGAGTTTTCTATCCCTGTACATGTTAAGCTTTGAGGATTTTTATGTTTTTGTTGTTTTTGCTTGTTTGTTTTTTAGGAAAGGTTCAGGCAGGAATGAAGTCAGGAAGAGAGAGAAGGAAGAAGCATTTTATGTATTTTATTCAGTTGTTCATCTTGGCTGTTCTCAGGGGCTCCTGGTTGAGAACCTAGGTCCTTGGGATACCTGTGGACTGCATCTGGTGGATTTTACCACTAAGCCATAAGGGTGCCCAGAGTAAGTTTAATAAGGCTGGAAAAAACTATAAAGCACCTTTATCACCATACCCTATCGCACCTAAATTGACCTGTAAACCTGCAGGGGCCAGGCGGGGGCAAGCACAAAATACTTGTAATTGGGAATCAGCAGTTCAAAATGGGAGACTGTGTTTCTCTTTGATTCCTTGAAGTCATGAGACAGGACATCTAGGAGGCTAAGGCAGAAGCCTTCAACGTGTTATGTGCCTCCTGTGTGTTCAGCTGACCAGTGGTCTGGCATTTAATGAATCAGCAGAAGTTATTGGCATGTCTGCCCCCATATTAGGCATTGGACATGCACAACAAGGTAGATTCATACTATTTGCTGTGCATTTTACCTGTAAGCAAATAATGCCTGAGGGTGGGGATGATGTCTGCAAAGTGCTCATAGACTTCATTTAGAAGGAAATAGGCATAAGAACAATTCACAGGGAAACTAAGGATAAAAGAGGAACAGTAAAGTGCTTGTGAGAGTGCAGAGGAGATTGATCAAAGGTGCCTCTCAAAAGACCTTGCACAATGGTGGCATGTAAATTAAACCCGTAAAGGAGGAGGATTTCTTTAGGAGATGAAGGGAGACAGAGTATCCCAGGCTGAAAAAACTAGTGTTGTGAATTTTAAGGCAGGTACTTAGTTGAGTAACTAGTCTCAGAAGTCATGGAATCATGAAGTTAGAAATGAGCTAAGTCACTATATCATGCCATTCCCATCTAAGTGATCCTGGAAAAATTAGAACGATTTCAATCCCAATAAGAGAAAAACAATCTCAAACCAGTTAAAATTATTTTAAAAAAATGAAATGTATTTGTAGCCAATCTCAAAAATACAGTTTGGTTAGTTTTCACATAATTTGATAAAGGTTATTGATAGCAAAATGGCTGCTAAATGTCAGGTCTCATATTGACATACTATGCAATATGGAAAGGACAATATTCCCTTACCCACAACTGTCAAGTAAAAGTCTTTGAATTCATTCTGATTGATTCAGTTTAGGGCACACATCCAGTCTCTGTGGTCAGAGGAACACTGTTGATTAGTTTAACTTTGACTATTGTCTATCCCTATAGCAAGGGGCTAGGCGTTGGCTGATTGTATTAGGCCAGTCAGGGTCCATGACTGAATTAGGGCTTGAAGCAAATTTTCTCATATCACGTGGCCAGTTTCATGGAAGGGGCAATAGTAGGAATAAGGGAAATGGATGTTGCCATGGCAGTCAGCATCATCCACTTAGGGACCTGTTAGCAGAACCTGGGTGCACAGTTAAATTTCAGATGAATCGGCTTCACTTGTTCATGAGAGAAATGAGAGTGTCATTATGGAAAACTACCTGAAGCCAGCCATGGTGCTTGAAATTTTACCTCTTGTCTCTGATTTGTAGCAGTGGCTTTTTGAGGTAAATATTCTTCCAAAATTTCCAGTTGAGAAAACTGAGACTCAAAGAGAAAATAACTCAACCAAGGCTACACACCTAGAAAATGGTTTAACCACGTGTAGAACCAGCAATTTGTCTTGCCAGAGATTGAGCTGTTAGATCAGGATGTCTTAAGAGGTGACTACTATTGTATTTAAGAAGTTCTGATTGTTAGGGTGTGTGTGTACATTGTTTGGTTATAAAGCCAAAGCTGCCTCCTAATAGCTCCTCTCATGTGTTCTCGTTCTGAAGTCTGGAGTAATGATTCTCAGACCTCAAAGAACACAGGAGTCCTTTGGGGGAGCCTTGTAAAATTACAATTTCCTGGTCTCTATACCAGCTCAACTGAATGAGAATTGGTTGTAGGACCTTGGAAGCTATATTTTTAAAAAGGGTCCAGAAGTAGTTCTCTAACACAAAGGAGCTTGGGTGCCTCTATTTTAGAACACGGCCAGTCTCTTCTTCTTCTTTTTTTTTTCTCTTTTTTTTTACTATATTACAAGTCTTCAAATATTTAAGACTGCTGTCACATCTCCCTTGGCCATTTACGGCTTCTAATTCTACATGATGCTTAAGACTCTGGGGCTTTGGATCAGAAAGACTGAATTCACATCCACTTCCTGTTACTTATTAGTCATACACCTTGGAAAAATATTTTAATGTTGCTAAATCTTACTTCCCTTATTAGTAAAGTAGCAATTATAATGCACCCTATATTTTACAAAATTAATGTCAGAAATAAGCTAAGAAACATACGTGAAATTCTTAGCATAATACCTGACACACTGAAGGGGGGTGGCCCATGGATATGCTTATTACTAATTTTTAAACATCCCTGTTTCCTTCATCTCTTTTTGGAATTTGTGTTCTAGATTTCTGTCTTTTACTCCTAATTTTTGGTGCATTCCATTTTTTCTCTTAAAATATGATTCCTCTCCAGTACTAAAGGGGTGGTGGGATGGGAGGAGGATAAAGGCAAGCACACAACTTTAGATGTCTGATTCCATCAGTGAACAGGAGGGCTGCAATTTCCTGTGGTCTGAGTGTGACGTTTCTCCGCATGCAAATATTCTCTGGATATTATATATCTGAGAACTTCCCATCCTTGTTTAATTTATTTTCTCTTGGGAAACTTATCAGTGGATGATTACAGAAACATCTGGATTCTCTAAGATTTTTTGGACATTCTTCAACTTGGTTTCAGGCCTAATCTATGTTTGGAGGCATGAATATGAGAGTTGGTTTCATCATAAAAATGGGTGGCTTCCAAACGACTATGATCATTCTTATCTAGTATAGATCTGTCAGCATTTTCCTATTGAGCTACAAGGGATGACTAATATGAAATGAGCTGTGCTCTACAGCAGAGGGTGAACTTGCCTCACAACACGCACATTGACATTTATGTAAAATGTAAATATGTTCATTTAGTTCTGTTTATTTTCATTTCTTGCTCCCCAAGTACCTGTTTATTTTATATGTCCATCTGAACTAGTTTTTTATAAAATATCTGGAAGGCAAGTCTTGACTATTTTAAGCTTGATGAAGGCAGTGCTCAGTCTGTTGCAAAACTCTTTAACATACTCTTTCTCATGAAGTTGCTTTACTGCCAGCCTTGCTGTTGGGTGTGAGTGGGTCACCTCTATATGAGAGAACAGAGCGGAGAACTCTCTTCTTTGGCCAGTGCAGAGAGGGCTGTTCAGGGGCAGTAAAGTCTTCAGTGAAGACCATTACAATGCCCAAGTGCTACCTGTTTCACTCAGCTAATTGAAGCATTTACTATTGGTCTTAAATTTTTATATAATTTTGTTTATAGTATCGTAACAGTATAAAAGCAGTTGTGTTCACTCAGGGGCTGTGTAAGTAGTCTATAAAATTTAGCCCAGCTACAGGAATAATAGCACAGTTTCATACAGCAGAAATGTATATTGAGGTGGTGAAATTTCAAGGTGAAATAAAAATATGCCATTGACTATCTAAAATTTAGTATTTCTGGTGACCCTGCCAGGGGAGTGTGCTCACTTGTTCAGGTTCTCTGATGTGTTGTTTAGAAATTATCCTTGGTAGAGTTCATACTTTGAGGTATAATGTTCAGCATTAAAGATTCAAGGATTTTCTTCTAAGAACCTTACAGTCTAGTGCAGTGATAGATTTGATGATATATTTGTTTCAATGGAAACAAGTTCCAAGTGGAATGGGAGTAAGAAAGGGACCTAAATCCAAGAGAGCTGGGAAGTTTTTGGAACGAAGGACTACCAATGTGGGGATTGTAAGGGTAAATAGTTTTCCAAGCAGAGGGAACAGAATATATAGAAGTTTTTAGATGTAAGAAAACATGGCATGTTCAAAGTTGTAATTAACTATAGAGCTTAAAATATGAGATAGGAGTGATGATATAATGAGGTTAAACAGAGAGGAAGTCAAATGTTGAAAGCTCTGAATGCCTTGCAGAAGATATGAAAACTTCATTTCAGTGTTGCTGGGAGCCATTGACCAATTTTATACAGAAAATAATCATGTGTGATTGAAAGACTACTAATTCTACAAAGTAGAGATTAGAAGGGGAGAGCTTAGAAGTATGGAGGCCCGAATGGTAGACTTTATATTATTCCAGTGAGATGATGTTGACCTCAGTTGGGGCAGAAGTCATGGAGAGGGGAACAAAGGAAAAGATTTGAAAGTCCTAAAACTTTAGGAGGTAGAGTGGACAGATTGGGAATATGTTTGGGCATAAGAGATAAAAGCATTTTTGTCTTGAAGGACTTAAGAATTTATGTGCATGACTGAATACTTAGGAGAGACATTTTATTTTCTGAAAACAAAGAAAAGGGAGCAAGAATGGTAGAAGGTAATGGCTCCACTTTTAGGCTTTGAGGTCTTGAAAATGTCTATTGGACAAATAAAAGGAGCTGTGTGATTGGCTACTTTATATATGTCTGTATATGTATGTGTATATATGTACATATATGTGTATGTGTATATATATATATATATATCTCACTTTAAACCTTTGTGTTATGATGCAATAGTCCTAAAATCATATTTTTTAAAGGGGGTAAAATCTTGCTTTAATTTTGTACCAATTATACCTCAACAGAACTGTTAAAAAAGAGAAATAAAAATTGTAGTTGTCATTACAAAGAAAATATCTATATATACATTTAAAAAAGAAATTGGATATGCAAGACAGGAGAGAGAAACACTGTACTCACTTCCTGACAAGCTTGAGGGAAATTTTTGTTTGTACTACAATAAGAAAGAAATTTGAACAGGTTTATATACACAGAGGAAAAAGCAGTGTGGAGGGAGAGTGACTCATGAATCTGAGTGGGATAGAGGAGAAAATCAATGTAGCAAGTCCCAGAACAGTGTTTTTCAAAGTCTGGTCTGGGGCCAGCCCTATCAACATCACCTGGAAATTTGTTAGAAAAGTCAATTATCAATTCCCATCTCAGATCTACTGAATCAGAAAATCGGAGCTGGGGCCCCAGCAGTCTTGTTTTAGCAAGCCCTGCAGGAGATTGTGATGTGCCTACAGAAGGCTGAGAACTCCCTGAACGAAGAGGAGGGGTGGGATCCCGCCCGAGGAGGGTGCACACACTTGCACTGGAGGGGAGACACTTCTGCAGGACACAGGTGCAAATAGACTTATGGGTGTCTGTGAAGTTGATGGAACTTGCCCTTGATTGCATAATTTTTCTTCTAGAAATAGGAAGCAGCTTTGTCTACTGGATGATCCTGGGCTAAGAGTAGACTTAATTGACTCCACTTAAATGAAACACACATTTAAGTTTTGGGATGTTACCTTCTGGTTAAACTAGAATGATTTGGTTTTCTAGTTTGTTTTCTAAAGAAGAAAGAAAGCAAGTAGGCAGGCAGGCAGGCAGAGAGAGGAGGAAGAAACATTATTTATTTATTTAGCCGGTCATTTTTTGGTGTCACACCCTCCCTTCCTCCTGTGAACTCAGTTTCCTGGGCTTTGTGTGAATTACACCTGAGCCACCACGCGGGCCACTATGTTTTGTTTTAATCTGAAATAAACTTTTTTTTTTTTCCCCTCTCATCTCAATCTTGGCTCTTTTTCACGAGAAGCAAACTCTTTTCCTTACCGTTTACTGTTTTCCTTACTGTTTTCTGTTTCCTTAGAACTAAAACTAAACCCTCATACCATGTATTTTTGGAAACTCAGTCATTAGGTGCCTGGGGCTTTCTGTCTGTGATTTCAGTGGAACTTTTAAATATTTGTCTTAATGATCAGATAAATTCAGGAGATTGTTGAAGACTGATATGACTGCCGCTATCATCCCACAATAGAGAAAAATTTGAGTGAGGATCCAGACTAACATGTTAGATCTTATTGATACTCCCAGACAGAAAGTTTGACATGAATAAGAGGAAAGCAGCATATATGTTTTAAGAAGAGAGGTCAGACAATTAAAAAAAGCTGCTGTGGGCCTCTGGTCAAGGGTCCCAGTATCCCGTGTGCTGGACTTTTGATCCCTTCGAGTGTGTTTCTTGGCTGGTCACGAAAAGGTGGTGGTTGTGTTTTACGAGTCCGGTGCTGTGAAAGACTTGGGCAAAGAAGCATTTTGTCATGTCTGATTCTTATAGAAAATGATGAATCTTTTCTAACGAACCATTAATGTTCTTTCCTTTGGATGAAATGCACTTAGGCTAATTCTACTAGAGGACACTCAACTCCCTAAGGATGAAAGAGTCTGAAAAGTTGCACCTGAAAACAATGCCTTTTGAAGGCTGCATCAAAATAAGATGAGGCAAGGAAAAGGGGAAATGTCTCTGTTAGCCCTTCAGTATCAGGTGTTCTCAGCTGGTAGCTGGGGAACAGGATCATACGGGGACACCATTTACCATCAAGCGGAGTCGCAGCATTTTAAAGATCCTGGTAAGACATGCTTGATCGCATCTTTTTGCAACTGCAAAAAGAAGAGGGAAATCCTACTTCTAAGTAGATTATAACCATCCCCAAGGCAAGTGAGTCAATCCTGGTTGAAATTGTTTGCTCATACTTTGGAATAAATAAGTGTTCTTAAAATTATAAAAATAGTTTATAAGAACCACCCACATTTTGTGGGGGGATTTTGTTGTGATATATAAATATGAGTTAATTGAATTTAGGATGAAATTAGTTTAACAAAACACCTTTGTTATATTAAAATTTCTTTGATGCATTATTTCGCTTAGAAATAATCCTTTTACTGTTGTAGTAGGTCAGTCTTTAGAATAACATTTTGATTGTTTTTTTTATTTCATTGGAAATGGAGACAATAACTGCCACTCTTATTTAAAACTGAATATGATCTTCTCATAACTTTGTATTTTAAAATCCTACTGCTTTTGAAGGTGGTAATTCTGTATTATCAGAAAAAATTTTACACAAGAATATGCCTGGACTGTGAGAGAGATTCACAGCTATGTAAGCCTCATGGAAAGAAGACAATGCAGTTCTGAGGGTCCCAGTGACCTTGGATGTGCCAGAGCCAGACTGGAGAGAGGACTGGGAGAGGCTCACGCTGAGCTTACTTTGAAGTCATGTGTGCATTGGTTCTTTGAGAGAGGGGAAAAAGAAAGAGAAAATAGTATCAAATGCTTTCTTTATGCAACAAGTTCTCTACGATCATTTTCCAAGTTAAAGGACCTTTTCTTACTTTAAATCTAACCATAAACAATTTTATTGGAGCCAGAATTGCACATGCTTTTAATATGAACACTAAATGATCTTTCTCAGAAATGCCTGGCTTCTCTCTTTTTTTCTTTGCTGTTGTTATGGCAGGATAGATTCGACTTTTTCTTTCAAATCTGAAAAATCCTTTTTTTTTTTTTTTTTTTTTTAACTCAGTACCTCGAACATTTGTGTTTATAAATGTTTGGCTTCTGACAGCTGTTTTGGGTTTGACTTAAGTAAGAAAACCCCTAAATTTGAGTTTCTTTGCAAGTATTTATTCCCTTAAAATATTTTAATGTAAATGTGGTGTGTGTGCGTGTGTGTGCGTGTGTGTGTGTGTGTGTGTGTGTGTGTGTGTGATTTTGAAAGATTCCTCTTAGTTAGAGTTAATCTGTCCTGACAGCTCACCATCATTGAATTCGTTTTTTTGTTTGTTTTTTTTTTTAAAGAAAAGGTGCAGGCAGGAAAGAAGGCAGTAGTAAGCAGGGAGGTAGAAAGAGGAGGAAGAAACACTTTATTTGTTTTCATTTAGTTGTTCACACTGGTTGTTTCCCCAGCCTGGGACTTGAACCCAGGGGAATGTGGTCCTTTGGAGGTGATTAACTTAACCGCTACTTCACCTGGTTGAGCCCATTATTGAATTCTTTTAATGATTATGTCTGGTTTGTTTATCCAACCTGGAGCTCACAAAGGGTTTCCAGAGAGTTTTGGTTGTTGGTTTTTTAAAGGAAAGGTGCCAGCAGGAATGAAGGTGAGCAGGTAAGCAGACAGGAAGAGAGAGTATGAAGAAGGATTTTATTTCATTGTTCACTTTCATTTTTTCCCCAGCCTGGGTGGTGAACCTGGTATGTGTGTGGACTGCACCGACCAGAGGCAGCAGACTCAGCTGCTAAGCCACCAAGACACATTTCCCAGGTAGTTATATACTCATGGTTTGACCTCACAGATGTAGGTAGAACTTCTGGACACTGGCCTGACCCAGAGGACATCCACGAGCATTGCTATTGATGCTACTTTTATTGAATCTCAGCATTTTTTTCTTAGTCGTGTATTTATGCTATATTCAAAGATTTATTGAGCATCTGCTATAAATCAGATATTCCTCTTGGCATCAGTGATACAGGTCTGAGCCAGGCAATGTTTCTACCTTCTTAGAGTTTAATTTTAGTATGAATTAAGTGGGGTCATTCAGATTAGGGGGTTGTCAGACTCTTCTGTAAAGGACCAAACAGCAAATGCTTTAGGCTGTGGGCTATGTGATCTTTCTTATTACCGTTCTACTATGCCCTTGTAGCACAAAAATAGACACAGACAGTATGTAAGTGAATGGACAGGGCTGAGTGTCAATAAAACTTTAATTTACAAAACAGGTAGTTATGGTTTGTGTCCCCCCATCCCTACCCCGGCCCAGATAATGCCAGCAATTCAGTGGGACAGCATCCATATCTCATTTTGGATTTATTTTCCTGACTATAAGGCATCTCTTCAGTCAGCATTAGGTGACTGTAAAGCATAAGTGCATTTCTCTGCATTTGCTGGTTATTACAAAATTACTGACTGCTTTTTTGTCATGTTCTTGGAATTATTTTTCCTTCCTTAGATTTAATAGACTTTCCCAGAATCCTCAGTGAGAGAGTATCACCCTGGTTAGTTCTACATGTCATATGTACGTGTGATAAGAAAACACAAGAAAACCCAAGCTCTGAACTTGGAATGGAGCTTTCATTTCATGTTCCCATTTCAGCGTGGTGATGTAGAAGGACAAGACCACAGATATCTCCCTAGCAGAAAGACTTGCATTTGCTTTTTGTGTAGCTTCTTAGCTGATTCTGGTCACTAGATGATGGAGACTTGGGTTTTGCCCTCAGCGAGTGCACAATCGCAGAAGTCAAATAGAAGTCAGTTGCCGCCTTTCTTTCCCAGTGGTGTTTGATTACCTATCACATATAGGCAAAGAGGATGAGAGTGCCCAGGCCCAAGTTGAGTTTACAATCAAGCAAGTAGAAAATAAAGCACAGTAAAATACAGCCAAGTGACCCAGCCTGTGATGGAGAACGCACTGCTGGCTTGCTGAGCTCTCCCTCCTCTTGGGGTGCCATGTGTAGGCTTTGAGGTAAACTACATTATCATTCCCATTTACTGGAGGACGCGGAGGCACAGAGAGCCCAGACTCACAGCCGAGTGGCAGGACTAGTGTGTGAACCCAGGGGTTCTGACTGTGGAATCTGTGCTTCCAACCCCCAGGCTCTAGAGGGTAACTCTGCCTTTTATAAGTATGTGTGCTGATGTGTAATATCTGAAGATTATATTTTTCAACCAAAAAACTAAAAAGAGACAGTTTTGTTATAGCATTTTTGTTTTTCAGCTAAAATGTGACTACCCTCTGGGTAGCAGGCACTGATATTAAGGCAATCTGGCTGGATCCAGCCTACAGATGTACTGTTTGGCCAACATAGAGGGTTTTTTGTTTGTTTTTTTTAGAAATCTGAATTTGGACACTCTGTTAGTTTCCTAGAATTGCAATAAAAATGTGCCACCAATGGGGTGACTTAAATCAGCAGAAATTTATTCTTTGACAGTTCTGGAGAATGGAAGTCTGAAATCCACAGAGTTGGCTTCCTCCGAGGGCTTAGAAGCTTAATCTGTTTGACTGGCAACCTTGGTGTTCCTTGATTCATTGGTGCATCATGCCTGCTTTGTCTTCACAAGGAATTCTCCTTGTGTCTGTCCTCCACAGCTCTCCTTATTTGGAAAACCAGTCATATTGGAGTAGAGGCCTCCTCTATAGTGTGAACTCATCTTTACATCTGCAATGACCCTCATTTCAAATAAGGTCATGTACGGAGATATGGGGAGTTGAGACTACATCATATCTTATTTGAGGAAGGTATAATTCAACCTATCACAGATTCCATTTTTTTAGTTACTGATACTTATTATCTATTTTGTTCACCATGCAACATTCACTTTTGAATGTTGACGTTGTATCTTAATCTAAATTTCACACCACACCCTCCACAAGAGTTCCAGAGTCCTTTGCCACCACCATTTCATCTTTCCTTTTCCCCATGCCAGCCATCAGTGGTGTATCTATTTCATTTCATTATATTCCTCATAATAGTGAAACTATCCTGTGTTTCTCCTTTGATTTCTGACTTTTTCACTTAGCATTATCCCTTCCAATTCCATTTAGATTGTTGCAAAGGGCACAATTTCATTTTTTTAATAGTTGCATAGAATTCCATAGAATATATATACATATATATGTGTATATATATACATATATATATATGTATCATAGCTTCTTTATCCAGTCATCTATTGTTGGACATTTAGGTTGCTTCACCTGTGCAGGGTGCAGACACCTGTGCAACACCTGTGCAGGGTGCAGACATTTTTTTTCTGGTTAGAGATTTTATATCCTCTGGGTATATGCCCAAGAGTGGGATAACTGGATCAAATGGTTGATCCACCTTTATTTGTTTGAGGAATCTCCATACTGTTTTCCAAAGAGGTTGCACCAATTTACATCTCTACCAACAGTGTGACAGGGTTCTCTTTTCTCCATACCACCTCCCAACACCTGCTATTTCTAGACTTTTGACATAGGCCATTCTCACTGGTATGAGGTAGTATCTGATTGTAGCTTTAGCTATTTGTATTTTCACGGATTCCTTTATACAGCATAGAACTTCCCTGTTCATCTACCTCACTTGATTGTTTTACCCTAGACCAGATTCAGTAATCTGGTCCTTCTGGCCACCTTGGGAATTTGAGTTTACTGCTCTGGCCTTCAAGATTATGTGTGCTGGTGGTGAGAAAGAAGGCTTGACGGGCAAATCTCTCGTGTCTAGATTTCCTTCACTATGAAGCTGAATTTATTCTTTTTACTAAAGATGATTTCTATCTACTCATGAAGCAGAAAGCCATATTCCATAAAAGAACATTCTAATTTATTAAAATGTCCATGTACTTTTAAAAGGACATACGCCCTGTGAAAGGATGTGAAACTCCAATTCTTAATTGTCCTGCCCTGAATTTTTGGTCCCTCCCCAAAGTGGTCCCCAGGAAAGGAAAGGAGGATTGTCAGCCCTGAACACCACTGTTTGGTTTGGTTACGCTAGAGGAACCAACAGGAAGTGGGTGGAGACTGGGAAGCACAGGCAGAGGGCCGTGCAGGGAGCAGGGCTGGTAAGAAACACTCTGAGGTAGATACTCATAAGAGATTGGAGGTTAGGCCCTACTGACTTTCCTCACAAAAATTCATAATGGACTCACAAAGTTCTCAATGCTGGACTTGACGCTTAGTGCCTACTTGGGAGGATTTAGGAGAGATAGTAAAAAGGCTCTTGAAATAGCTCTCCCTTCCCTCCCACCCATCCTCAGCCTGACTTATTTTTTTCCCAATAAAGATGATCCCCACTCACTCATGGAGCAGAAAAGGCTCACTCTATAAAATGGCTCTTTAATTCTGCAAATACAGAGAATGCCTCTAGGACCAAATCAGCTCTATCAGTGACTGAAGTGATAAATGGTGACCATTGTACTTATATTTTATGGAAACACTTAGTAGACTTTTAGTTTATTGTAATTCTCGTTAATTTCTACTGACTTTTAAGTGCCAGCACACATTAGGCAGACTTTTTGCGCGCCTACCATTGTGTTGGATACCACGAGAGACATGAAGATGGATAAAACATGGACCTTGCCCTAGAGGAGCTTATAAATCAGTATGGATGTGAAAATGTGTGCCAAGATAAATAATAGAACTAAAGATGGGTTTGAGAACGTATAACAGCACCAAGTTTCTCTGCATATTCAGATTTAAAGAATTTACTCCATTATTCATTCAACCTATGTTTATTGAGCTCCCTAAAATGAACCATACCCACGGCTGTGCAGTGGGTAGCAGTGGTCTGCTAGGAGGAACACAGACTCTGAAGCAAGACTACCTGCTCTTGAACTCGGCTCTGATTCTTACTGCTGTGTGGCCTGAGGAAGTGCTTAACCTGTCTTTACCTCAGAGTTCTTCCTGTGTAAAATGGAGAAAATATGAGTATCTACCTCAGGATGTTGGTAACAATTGAATGTGTAAATGCACATATATGTATATCTATATACACATATAAATACACGATAATAAGTATATATACATACACATGAGAGAGAGAGAGAGAGAGAGAGAGAGCTCTGTGAAGGTAGTGTGATCCCTGCCTTCCTCCAGAGATGTTACTAGCAAGCCAACATTGAAGTAACTAAAGGAATCATTACACATTGTAGTAAGTGGGGAACAAGTGAAAAACAAAGCCAAACCAACATTATTATGTAATGGAGAAAAAGTTAAATAGGAACCTACTTAAGTTTTTTGTCATCAGGGATGGGTGGTATTTAAGCTGCTGTTAGGTGCTGAATGTGGAGAAGAGGAGGAAGAGGGGATGAGTGCAGAGAGGGTAGTAGGCAGGGACTGGATCAAGCAAAGCTTTGTGTAGGCCATTTGTTGAAGTGTGGATTTCATTTCAAAGCATTGGGAAGCATGGAAACATTTGTAATATGAGTCATTGGATCCAATTCATGTTTAAAAAAAAGATAATTCTGATGCCTGTAAAGAATGAATGGGAGGGGTCAGGAGTATAAACTGAGTACAAGACTCTTACAGTAGCACCAGAGATAGATGATGGCTTTAGCTAGGAAGTTGGTATGGAAGATTGAAAGAAGTGAGTAGATTCAAGATACTTTCTAGGGGCAGAATTATCAAGTCCCCAGTGGACTGGATATTATAGATAAGAGAGAAAGATGAAGGTTTGTAAATCGCCTGGGTTTTTGGCCTGAACATTTGGATTGATGAGATAGGAATGAGTGAGAGAGAAATAGGTTTGGGGGTAGAACTTAAGTCATGTTATATTTGAAAAATGTCATTTAAAGAGAGAATTATGTTCACTGAAAAATAATTTTAGAGAAAATGAGAGTCACATTGAGATCACTCACTGTGGGAAAGATGACTTTGTGAGATGTGGGCAACGAGGAGAGGAGGGGCCTGAACAACTTGCCCGCTTTAGCAAAATCATAGTCTGCGTAGAGAAATGGGATTGAAACTGTTGAGATGTCTAAGAACAGGAATTAATGATGACAATTTTGTTAAGATGTCAAAGTCTGTCTTACATGACTCTTAAATGAGAAAAATATTCTGGTGTTGAATTAATTTGGCATCCAGAAAGTCTGATAGTGTTTGAAATTAAATTTTCTGGGTACATAATCACAGAATGACTTGGTAAGAAATTGGTCTATGGCTTAGTCGATGAGAAAAAAAAAGTGTGTATAAATAAGTATAGTCCCTTGTGTAGACCAGCGGATATTATTAAGGGGAGTGTTCCTGAGTCGTGAGTGGTTGGGACAATTGTTGACTGGGACTGTCTCGTGCCACTTGTATAGTATCAGTTATATAAGCAGCGGTTGGGTGGCATGTGGTGCCTTCTACTGAGAAAACAAACAAGATTTGGGGGTCTTTTTGTTCTTTTTCTCTCTCTCTCTCCTCCTCCCTCCCTCTTACCCCCTTTCTCTCACCATCACTCCCAAAGGAGGATGTTGTTACCCCTTTCCCTTTGTCCTTTCTAGATGTACACAGCAATCTACTTATTTTAACCTGGTTTTATTTGGGTAAAACTCTTGTGACAGTAGAGAAGCTAATGTGTATACCTCTGCCATTAACTGATACTTGATACCTGATGGGTGTTTAATCAATATTTGTAGATTGAGCATTACCCTATGGACAACAGATACCCCTCAGAATATGATCTCCTGAAATTCCTTCTAGTACTACATCTACACACTCTCCTGCTATAACCTCAAAAACATGATTATAATCCCAGCCAAAGCAAGGAAGATTGTGATTCTTTCGTCATAGTGCTGTGCCCTTCCTAAGGGTGTATGCTTGAAGCTGTTTCTTCTGCAGCCAGAAAGCTTATCTGTTTTTCTCCTGAGGCATCCTCATTTCATTCTTTTCCTTTCTGTAACTAAGGGTGACAGTGTGATCTGTGTCCCTTGAGCCAGTCACTCAACTTGTAGGGGCAGTGAGGTGCTTGCATGATAGTTTTGGTAGTTGCGGTCTCATCATTTATTTACTAAGTGCCTACCTTGTACCATCAGCCGTCGTGAAGGTGGTTAAAGCCAGACGAGGCTCTTATAACAAAGGGAGTCAACACTAGTTGAACAGCTCAACCCAGAGAGACTGTTCTTCTTTCATCCAACAGTCCAGCTTGAGTGTTGCAGGTTGGCGGGTGGATCTGCTCCATCTATTATCCAGGGCCCAGGTTTCTTCCAGGGCATTTCCTCATCATCTCTTCGGGTTCTTTCCATGGAGAAGGGAAAGAGAGCAGAGATGCCAGCCCGGTTTCAAGGCTTAGGCCCAGAAGGAGCCCCCAAAGCATTGACTTACATTCCACAGGAGAGAACTTAGTCTGTGGCCGTGTCTGATCCAGGAGGTGGAGAGGTGCCTGAAAATGTGGTTCAGCCCTAAACCCTGGGAGTGGGGGAGAACAGATGTGGGTAGACAGCTAGTCATCTCGTCCATCCAATGCTGTAGGAGTTATCCTGCACATTTTGCAGATGAGGTTGAGCATCCTGATTTGCTTACCCACTTGCAAGTGTGAGTGTGCAGATTCTAACTGCTGTGTCGGACTCTAGAATCTGTGTTCTTTTTATCACCACATTGCCATTGAACAGTTTTCTGTTGTAGAAACCTCTGGAGTTTACAGTGGAACTTTGTGTGTGTTAGCTTGCTCATATCTTCAGGAGCAAGTCTTCAACCACCAAGCTTCCTTCACCAACCTAAGTGTTTTATGACCTAGCATCAGAACAAAAGCATAGCACAATCCTAAGAAATCAGATCTGACTTCCTTGACTGCTGCTTCTAGGAGGTAGAGGTGAGGACAAGAAAACAATCTAGAGTTAGGGACTTCTTTAAGCAGCCTAGGACATGGTCTGGAGTCAGGATACATTCAGATCAGTGTCCTCTGCCCACCTGGTGCAATTAAAGTGAGGGATGAGTGGTGTCGGGAGGCATTGCCAAGTCAGCAGTCTTCAAGGAGAAGGAAGTTCAATGATTGCAGATGACTGTGCTCAGAAAGGCAGCACAGTGCTCGCTTCAGACTTTCCTTCATTCAGGCTTTGGAGTTTGAATCTCTTTAGTCACCAGCAGGTCTGTAACCTTGGACAAGTTTCTTAATCTTCCTAAGCTGGAGATTTCTCATCTGTAAAGTGGGGTTAATTAAATCGACTTCGCAGCATTGTTTTAAGTATCTGTGATCATGCGAACAAAAGGCCTACCCCAAAGAAGCGTCACGTTTTCCCTCAGGATGAATAATGCAGCCTAATCAGACTAGAGTGTGTGTTCTGTTAATAGATTGTGTAAACTAAAACTGTCCAATAGCTAGTTTGGGTGCAACTAGGTATTCAAATGAAACATTGACATTTTTATATGTTGTTTTAATAGTCCTTATGATAAATGTCAACAAAATAATACTTTTTAGAGGCAGTTGGTTTTTATACACACTTTGAGAGGCAATAAAATCTCCCATTAATGCTAATAGCATTCTGACAGAGTGAAGACTTAGTGGTGTGACAAAAAGTAAGTCACCTTGCTCTTAAGGTAATCTGAATTTTAAAACAACACAAAGGAAGGCTCTAGGTGTTTCTTCTGGGGTTTGCGTGCACATTTGATAGAAACCATTTATCTCCAACAGAGGAATCCATGCTCCTGGCCTTTTTCCCCCCTCAGTTAGTTTGGATTTCTTCATACCCCTTTGCCCTTTGAAGGGTTGCGTGCTTTTAAGTAAATGAACAGAGTATGTTTCTGGGTTCATGCTGACTGATTTACAACAGGATGGCAAATTCAGCACAGGAAACAGGGTCAGACAAATACCCTGGCTGAGAGACTCCGCTGATTCAGAGGAGAGCTGTGTGGTGATTTTTCGCCTGTAGACAGGAGTCCCAAGAGCACGGCACTGTAAGCTCCAAGCAACACGTAATCTTCGTTATTATTGTTGGAAGAAGTGGTTGTAGTTGTTATGTTGTAGACGGTGGTCATGTTGACTCTGGCTGTCTTTTGTTATATTCCATCCACTGAATAGTCATTAATTCATGATGGTGGCTAATTCTCTCAGTGACCCTATGTTAATTTTAATTCATAGAAAACTCCATTTCTTAGTTTACATGAGAACTCTGGCAGACTTATTTTTATTTTATATTCCCCTTCCTTCCAATTTAGCAAAGAGATTTCACAAGTACTTATTTTTGAGAGAATAGAGAAATCCACTTCCATCTTATTACCAGGGTAACATTATTAATTCAGAAAACATCGGAATCACAGACTGTGGTTCTGATACTGTGTCACAGGACACACTAGCAGTCCCTGCAAGTCTGGACGTCTCAATCATTCTATGAGGCGGGGAAAGGGCAGCATTTTAATAAAAGGATTAAAGTGCTCAGAGCTGTGTTCTAAGATTGTTCTGATGGTGGAGTGTAGACTGAGGTAATACAGAGATCAAACTGAGGGAGAAGTAACATTTCCCACACATGCTGTCAGGAAGCTAGAGAAATCTGGATTTCCTTTATTTGGTTCAGAAACCACTGACTTTGTCACAGATAATTCCCAGGGCCATGAATAAATACTGCATTATACTGGTCAAAGACACACCATTTGGGAAGGTTAAAGAACACCCTTAAGCCACAAGGTGAATGCTGAAAAATTAAATATTCTCTAGAGGTCTGACTAAGCAGAGACAATATGAAGACATACATTTATATAACTCCCCTCCCTGTTGCCTTACACTAACCATTCCATTGAAACCTGATTTCTGCTATGGCTGTTTGGGTAAATTAGTCACAAATGGAATTATCCCAGGAACGATGCATTTACTTTGCATTTAATGCTCTGTCATTACCCCTCTGCTTAGGTCTTTGATCTCTGTTGCTTTAATTAAGGAGAAATTCCTGAGTTGTGCCTGCTCCTGATCTGAGGGCCCCAGGAAGTTTGTGTCAAACAGGGAGCAGCCCAACTGTGAGCTCAGTAAGTCTGTGGTGCACATGCTTCTTTTTTTATGGCCCAGTATACATCCCATTAGGTGTAGACACCAGATGTGGTCATAGACCAACTTTTCTTGCATTGCAGACCGAAACAAATTCATAGTACACCAGATTTTCAGGGGCAAACTCAGGTTTCCATAAATTCCCCTATGCAGTTGACTTTTCCCAGGCAACTTGTTCATAATCACCCAAGAGGTACTGATAACCAGCTAGGTACCTGGCATTATCTTAGGAGTTGATGGTGGATGTTTGCGTGTGAAAAGTAGTATTTGTGATATTGAGCTCCTTTCCAGTTTATTTATCTAGTAACTTGCATGACTATAAAAACAAATAAGAAATAGATTTTTAGAAATGTTTGATTTTATTGAAATGAATGTATTCCTCCCAGACAGTAAAATATATAAGGAGTTTTAATAATAAGGATGATATGGTATTAGAATATCATATAAGAATTATAGTGGTCTAAAGACCTCTCAGGCTCTTTCTTCTCTCCATTATCATCTATCACTGTACAATGACAGGGAAAATGAAGACTAGAAACAAAAATCTTACTTCTAGTGGGACCTCTGACATGGTCCATAGGCCATGAAGACAGAAGCCATCAGGGATGTGATGACTGAATTAAGGAGAGCTAGGTGAGACTTAAGCACCTCCTCCTCTCAAAGAGAAATAAGAATATTTTCTGCAGAGCTCTGGGAAACCTCAGAAATTAAAGAGGCCAGGAGCTGAGGAGGATGGATTAATGTGGAGAGATGGAAAGAGGAGCATTTAAAAGACTGCATAAGCCATGCTCTGGTAGAGTAGCAGTTTCTTTGGCTGCCTTCTGCGGAGAGCACAGTCCACATACATCCCAGGAACCTGGGTTCAAGACCCAAGTGCTAGTTTGAACAACTAAGATGAACAACTAAATAAAATAAAGTGCCTCTTCCTCCTCTCTCTTACTGCCTGCCTGTCACTGCTCACCTTTATTTCTACCTGTACCTTTTCTTTACAAATAAAGATTAATAAAATTTTTTTTAAAAAGGCCACATAATATCTTCTCTACTCCCTGCATCCAGAGATGGAACGTCCTCATTTCAGTTATAATTTCTGTAAGGAGGCCCCAGACCTCAGCTATAGCATGGATTCAGTTTGAGAAAATAGCAACACTGATTGATCTAAAAATCTTATATCCAAAGTATCAGATCTCTACCAACCAGAAATTCTTCGTTTGATTAAAACAGATATTTTTTTAAAAGTCTATCCTTAAAAAAGTGATTAGAAGAAAATATTCCAAGTTGTGGTTACAGAACTGTTAATTTTCTTTTCTTTTTCCTTCTGTGCTTCACATTTTATTTAATGCGTGTATATTATTTTCATGCTATAAATAGCAAGACGATGCAGAAAAATATTAACTGTGATGAAGAAGGAAAATGGTTATCAAGACTTATTAGCTAATAGATTCCCAAAGCCACCTTTAAAAAAAAAATTAATAAACTTTTTTCACAGCTATGTTAGGTTCACAGCAGCATTTAGCAGGAAGTAGAGTTCCATATACCCCCTGTCCACACACACAAGCTCCCTTGCTGCCAGCAGCCCTCCCACACCACAGCGCTACATTTGTTACAATTAATGAACCTGCACTGACACATCATTAGGGTTCACTCTTGGTCAAGTACATTCTGTGGATTTTGAAAATGTATTATGACATGTATCTGCAATTATACTATCATACAGAGTAGTTTCACTGCCCTAAAACTTCTCGGTGCCCTGCTATTCATCCCTTTCTCTCTGCTAATCCCAGACAGCCACTGATCTTGCTAATGTTTCCATAGTTTTGTCTTTTCCAGAATGTCATGTAGTTGGAATCGAAGAGTGTGTTGCCTTCCATGATTGGCTTTTTTTACTTTGTAGTATGCATTTAAGTTTCCTCTGTATCTTTCCATGATAGCTCATTTCTTTTTAGTGCTGAATGCTATATTGTATGAATGTACTGCAGTTTAATTATTAATTCACCTACTGAAGGCCATCTTGGCTGCTTTAAAGTTTTGGCAATTATGTATAAAGTTGAATTTTATATGATGCCTTTTTCTCTTCTTAGCATATGTTATATTTTTTTTTAAAAAATGGGCTTTCTTAAAGTTTGCAATATACATCTACAACAATTCCAAGTCCATTTTCAAATAATATTTTATTGCTTCTTTGGTACAGTTGGGAGTACTTTATTAGAAAATAGTCTTTCTTAATTGCTCCCTCCTATCCTTTGTAGAAAACCTGCCAGTCATTTAACTTCTGTATAAACACACATAATTGAATACATTGTTGCTAGTATAATCTTGAACAAAATTTTGTTTGTTAGATAAATTCAAAATTAGAAAAATTTAAACAATTGACTTTACCATCTTTTATTCCTGCTCAGATGCTCTTCCTTTTTTAATTCGCATCCAAATTTCTGACCCATATCATTTTCTGCTTTTTCGAAGAACTTCTGTTAACATTTGTTGCAAGACAGATTGCCAACAAATTTCCCTCCAGTTTTGTTTGACTGAGAAAGGTTTTGTTTCTCCATCACTTTGAAGAGTAATTTCTCAGAGCACAGAATATGAATTTGGTGATTTCAACACTTTATATATTTTGCTTCACTCTTTTTTGTTTGCATCGTTTCTGAGGAAAGGTTGGCTGTAAGGGTATTTTTATTTTTAATCTGTCTTCTTGCAAGGTTTTTTGTTTGATTTTCTTTTTTTGTAAAATTGATTTAATATTTACTCAGGTAATTTTATTTACAAAATAATATAAGTCCCTATGTATAGATTCCCCATTCCTCAGATAATGACAGCACACTCAACCCACCAGCAAAATACCAAAAGTGCTTCACCTCTGTCCACTGGACCCCACCATAACACGATAACATCAGTCACCTCAGTTCTATTGCCTCTGTCCAAGGACTGGTTTTTATCTAGTCTGTTCCTTTGCTTTGTTTCTTTATAGTCCAGATATGAGTGAGATAGTATAGCATTTGTCTTCATCTGACTTATTTTGCTTATCATAATCGCCTCTAGTTCTAGTCATATTGTTGTACATGATAGGATTTCTTCTTTTCTCAGGGCTGTGTTATATTCCATTGTGCATATAGACCACCTCTTTGTTCATCTGATGATGGGCACTTAGATGATTTCTAATTCCTGGCTATTGTAAATTAATGCTGCAGTGAACATGAGGATGCATATCTCTATGGATGAATGTTTTTGCGTCTTTTGTATAAATACCCAGAAGTGGGATAATGGGATTATAGGGATTTCCATTTTCAATTTTGGAGGTATCTTCATACTGCTTTCCATAAGGGTGGCACCAATTTGTACTCCCACCAACAGTGTAAACGTATTCTCTTTTCTGGACATCCTCACCAACATTTGTTATTTCCAGACTTTTGAATAATGGTCAATCTCACAAGTATGTGATGATAGCTCATTATTGACTTGCATTTCCGTAATAACAAGTGAGGAAGATCATCTATTCATATGTCTGTTGACCATCTATATAGTTCCTTTGGGGAAATGTCTGTCCAGTTCTTCTGCCCATTTTTTTGATTGGGTTGATTGTTTTTCTGTAGCTGAGTTCTCTGAGTTCTTTCTATATTTTGGATATTGAGCCCATGTCAGATAAATGAAATGCAAATATCTTCGTCCTGTGAGTCTTCTTGTTTTGGCGATAGTTTCTTTTATTGTGCAGAAGCTCTTTAGTTTAATGTCCTATTTATTTATTTTGTTTCTCTTATTGCTCGAGTTGAGTCCCCAAAGACCTCTCTCTAAGTCTGATGTCATGATGTCTTTCCTATGTTATCTTACAAGTATTTTATGGTTTCCAGTTTTACATACAAATTGCTACTCCATTTTGAATTAATTTTTTGGTATGATGTTAGAGAGTGGTCTAGCTTCATTCTTTTGCTTATGGCTATTCAGTTTTCCCAATACCATTTATTGAAAAAAGTTTCCTTTCTCCATCATATGTTCTTGACTCCTTTGTCATAAATTAACTGACAATACTTGAGTGAGTTTATTTCAGATAGTTTAGTTCTATTTCACTGATCCGTTTCTGTATTATTATTCCAGTAACATACAATTTTGATGACTATAGCTTTGCAGTATATCTCACTGTCTGGGATTGTAATACCTCCAATTATGTTCTTTTTCTTATGATTGCTTTGACTATTTGGGGGTCTTATGATACTCCTTATAAATTTTACATGTTTTGTTCTATATCCCTGAAAATTGCCAGTGGAATTTTGTTGGAGATTGCATTAAACCTGTGTATTGGTTTAGATAAGATGGCATTTTAACAATGTTAATTCTTTCCAGCCATAGACACATTTGATTTTCTTCTTAAAACCTGAAGTTTAAATATGATATATCTAGTTTTAGTTGTTTTTTGATATCTATCCTACTGGGTGTTCCTTGTGCTTCCTGAATCTGTGGTTTAGTGTCTGACATTAATTTGGGTAAATTCTCAGTCATTGTTTCCAAACATATCTTGTTTCCAATATTTCGTCTATTCATTTCTTCTCTTTCTGGTATTTCAGTTACCTGTATATTATATGTTGTATAGTTGTCTTCCATTCTTGGATATTCTGTTCTGTTTGTTATATTTTGTTTTTTGGTCTTTTTTCTCTTGTGTTTCTATGCTAATAATTTCTATTACCATGTCCTCATGTTCCGAGTCTTTTCCTCTATTGAGGCCAGTCTTCTAATGAGTACACCAAAGGCGCTCTTCCCTTCTTTTACATTAGTCTTTAATCTGTAGCACTTTCAGGTTTTTTTCTTAGAATTTCCATCTCTCTGCTAATAATTTTATGATCTTACATGTTGTCTTTGTTTTCCATCAATGTTTTCAGCATGTTAATTATATTTTTAAATTCCTAGTCTGATAACACCAACCTTTCTAATTCAGGTTCTGATGCTTGTTCGGTCTCTTCAATGGTGCTTTTTGCCTTTTGCCTTGTAACTTTTTATTGAAAGGTGAATATGATGTCTAGTGAGTAAAAGGAGCTTAAGTAATTAGACCTTTAATAATTATAAGATGTGGAGGGAGGTTAATCATTCTATATTCAGATGATTCAGTCTCAGTTTTCTGTTAGGCCTAAGCCTCTGGGCTGCGAGCTTCTCATTTTTCTCCTCCTCTTAGGTAGGAGAGGATGAGGAGAGTGCGATAGAGCTGGATATTTCTTTCATCGTCAGGTCAGATAGGCTCTGATGATACTGAAGAACATTAGGCTCTGTGATACCATGGTTTGTCCTGAGGAAACACCTTGTTAAGAAGAACAGAATTCTTTGATCTTTTTAAAAAATGGTTTTGTTTTGTTTTGTTTGTTTTTTATTTCCCCCTTATTGGAAACACAAGGGAATTATTCTCTAACATTCACCCAAAGCTGGGAAGAGCTCTTGGAGGTATGACTCACGTAAGTGGAGGGCCCCTTTATAACAGGGCTCTTCTGGAATTTTAACCCTTAGGTTTGTCCACACTGAATCTCTAGTAATTTGGTTGTTTTTTTCACCTTGCACTAGTCCCATGAAGGTTTCTGCTCCTGAGTTTAAATTGTGTCTCTTGGTATCTGTCTCTCTCCAGTTAGAGGCAGCAGTTTACCATATGACCTCAGTTTTGTGATGGATCACATAATGGTTTATTTTTCAGTTTGTTAAGTTTTTGCTTTGTTGTTAGAACAAAGCAGCAACATCTATATTCCTTACATGTTGGACTGGAAACCAGAAGACAAGTTCTAATGTTAATGCAAAGCTTTGAACGTTTTTATTTATTTATGCACATGTGTGTGAATGTATGTATGTATGTTTACCCTGGCCCTAGTCCTGAACCTGGTTCCTTGGGGTTTATATGACCTACGCTTCAGTCACCTAAGCTATCCATGCTAGACAGGCGTACCCATTTTCATTTCTTATTAGCACAATGGCAGTAGCAGACATTGCATAGAAATACAGTGTTTCTAATTTTTAAAAAGCTTGTAAAGAAGGACCTTTGTACACTCCCCTTAATTCTTCCAAGGTTCAAATAAAACCACAATTTCTGGCATGATCTGAAATCATAGTTTTTTTGGGTTTTGTCACATATTTAAAATATATTGCCAGAAGTATGCCCAAGAGAGTCATTATCATGTATTCAGGGCTACTGCTAGTTTTCCTCTATTGATATTTCTAGAAACACAATGAAACACAGTGATAATTGGTTTTGCAGCTGTTGAGGTCAAACTGTGGCCCAAGATTTTGTGTTCTCTTTGCTGTTTCACATGACCAACATGAGGGCTCTTCCTGTTTCTTCTTCCCCTCCACCTCATCTGGCTGACATGCTGATAGGAGCTTGGCCAGGCTGCCTGGCAACTGAACCAAAAGCCATATGGCTTATTCAATCAGAAAGGACATTGAGGACTAAAATAACCATGTGGACAGCCATGCACAAGGTTTTCCAGGCACAGAGGCATTGAATTTTAGAAGGAATGTGGCGCTCGCCGAGTCCTTCCCCTCATTCACTGTTCTTGAATTATCATTAGTAGAATTATATTTCTGACAACATCAGGCTTTTCTCATCATTTCATGTAAAGTCACTTTGCAAAATACGCGATAAAGTGAGATGAAGGAAGCTTGAGGCAGTGAGAATTGAAGACATTTTCTTAACTTCCTAAGGGCAGAGGTGAAAGCAAAGAAGTGAGATGTGTCATTTGCAGCCTTTGGAAGCCACCCTGAAGCGGGTGGTTTTAAAACATACTATTATTCCCTAACATCAACCCTTTCTTCAGTCACCTGTTGGGAAAACTCACACATAAAGCACATGAAATAAAGTTGCTGGTCCATGTGGGAGGCTGTGTGGGCTGGTGTAGTGAGGGGAGTGAGATTCAGAAGACAGGCCACCGGGGGCGGGCCTAGACCCTAATTTCTTCATCTATGAAGTGATGATCCCATTGTGCTTGCCTTACAGCAGTGCTAGAAGGTAACTAGAATAGCATCCAGCTGGCTCTGGTAAAACCATTCATTCTGTTGTTCATTCAAAAACCTTGCCATTTTCTAATCCCTGTTTTACTCGCAGTGTTATAGCAGTGAACAAGACAAACAAATCCTTGCTTTCATGTAGCTTACATTCTCATAATAAATATTAATTATAATGAAATGGATTTGGAGACATGGATGCTCTCCCACTGATCCCTCATCTCCCACCTTGGTTCCAAGGATTCTGAGAGTCCCGTGTGGACACCACTGCAGTAGGCAGCATGCATCTGAACTTCCCACACTTTGTTCAGAAGATAATTGGAATTTTATGAGCACATATAAATATTCCATTACTGACATATGCTTTTCCAGAAATATCAGGTAGGAAGAAGCATGATACTGATGTTTGACAGTCCAGTTTGGAAGCTGATTGATTAGTGGCTTGTCTGATTTTCCTCCTTCAGCCATCTTGAATGCTTGCGGCTACGTGTCTATGCAAGCTGTTTTAGGATGAAAGGTGAGATGGAAATTTAGATCCAAAGTGCTAATACGACAAAATGCATCCTTTAAAAATGTATTCCCCTTTTAAAAAATTGTTATAACCCAGATATCTTTTCTTAGCCAACTGATGTGGGGAAAGTTGAAGACTATGTGGTTGAAAATTGTGTTCCTAGAAATCAGGGTTGACTCAGAAGAACATGCATTCTAGCTCTGCTAAGAAGGGTACATGAGAAATTTATTTGTTTAGTGTCTGAGAAAGAATTAAGAGTAGATAATGAACTCTACTTGTGATTATCTTCCATTATTTTCAAATATCAACAAGCATTTAAAATTTACAAAGACCTGATAAAATTTCAACAAACTGTTGATTTAAGTGGGTACACGTTTTTGTTTTTTGTTGTTGTTGTTTTTAATGTCACTTAAAGTGTCTATAGACTATACGGAGACCTTTGACATTCATATGGAATATGTCCCAAGACAATAATGCATTTCTCTATGTAAAAGCACAATGTGGCAGATAATTTTCTTTCTCTTTTCACTGAAAAATGTAAAGTATTATTGAAAAAGCTAAGTAACGCAGATATGTAATGATTTTTATAAATTCAGAATGAAAGTAACATATAAAGCTAACTTCTGACTATTATTTAAAATGATTCACTTGAGAACCAACACTATCAGTTTTCATGTCAGGATCTTTTTCTGTGCTACCCCCGCCCCCCACCCTGCAAAAAAAAAAAAAAAAAAAGAAAAGATTTTTGCCACTTTACCTAAGTTTCTGTTTTCATAACAAAGAGCTTAGAATAACAAAGCCTATGAATCATTGTCATTTGTCAGCAGACGTTTCCCTTGGACATAAACCTTACGATTGGAAGATTCAAATAACTCAATAAAATTGCAAATGGTTGCTGATCATCAGTGACCTTTGGCATCAGGCATGATCAAACATGCACGTGTAAAACCATGAATGCTGTAATGACCTTAATAATGCATTCTGTTACCTTTTGTAAGTCAGTACTATTTTCCCTTGGGACTAGATTTTACCTGCATCATTTCGTTTTATTGATTTTTTTCCTAACAGTTATTCTGCCTAGTAGACTAAAATAGTAATGTAGATTTTGCTCACTTTGGGTGCATGTTATATATCGTTGTTAGAGCAAAGAGCCATCAAAAACAGAAAGAAGAGCTAGTGCAAGCTGGACCAGCAGAGCCCTTTATGCAGTGGTGCCTCATGTAAGAACACAGCAAATAATGGAAAAGCAAACAAAAAAAAAACCTTTCTTAGAGTAGCAAGTCATTGTAAAGGTCATCTAGTTTGTCACCTCAACTTAGTACCTCATTTCACCTTCATTTTTATAAATGGGAAATTGAGATGAAATAACTCATGTCCCAGAAACCACACAGCAGAATCAGGATTGGAACCCAGTTTCCTCATGCTTACATCTGTGTAATTATTGTCGTACCACACCAGCTTCTGAAATGTTGGCTCGTCTTCCCCAGAAAACTTTGATTGAGAGCAGTCTGGAATCATAGACTATCAGATGGATGTCTTAGCTTATCTGACACCATTCCTCATGTGTTGGTAGAGTTCTTTACAATCTTGATAGGTTATTATATAGCCCCTGCTTGCACACTGTCCCCTGCTAGCCGTAGAGGCGAACATGATTTTGTAGATGCGTGTCTCAGATGATGACTGGGTATATAAGCACATGTGCAAGACTTGGAGGAGATCATGATGAATCAGGTACATTCTCCCTGGTTTATTTATTCAAAAAACATTTATGAAGGACTTACTATAGGATGGACACATGAGTAGGTATAAGTGTAGAAAATACCATGACTTATTCATATAGCATCCTGTTAATGAACATATGGGGATGTTTTCAGTTTTTTGCATTTATAGTGTTACCATGGACATTTTTCTCTGTGCCTCCTGGAGCTCATGCACAAGAGGTTCTTTTAGGTAGTGAAAATGATGGGAATTTTAGGAACATAATGTTGAGCCACAAAAACAAAAGCAAGCACAAACAAATTGTTAAATAATAAATGCAATATGATTCCATTTTTAAGAAACCAAAAGCATGTAGAATGAAACTATGTTATTTTGGGACACATGCATATGGGTTAAGACTATTATAAAAACAAGGGAACAAGAAGCAGAAAAATAAGTTAGTGATTACCTGTGGAAGGTTGAGACAGAATGCGATGGGAGGAACACAAAGGAATATTATACCGTTTAACCAATAAGCAAAGGTAGGCATCATTTCTGTTGATTCATATATTAAAAATACTGTCATGTGTATTTGAATATTCACAGCAACATGTTTATTTGATTATATTTATATTATACATAGTTATTTAATGTTTTCATTTAAAATATTTTAACAGAAGAATATGGGTCACAATCTCAAGGAATTTATGGTTCATTGAAAAAGAAAATACATATATAAGCTAATCAATACCTCAAAGTGCTTAAGAGTGCTTTAGACTGGTGGTTTAGTTGATTACAGCCAAGTGGTAGACATTGACTTTTTGCATACTTATTTTCAATGCAAAGTAGAATGTGGTAAATGCTATGCTTAATACATGTATAAAATGCTATGAGAGTATAGAGAATACAATTAATAAAACATAGCAAAGCTTCTAAAGGGCTTGCTGGCTAAGCTGGATCTTGAAGGATAAATAAAATAGTGAGCAACATAGATGGCCACCAAGGTATATTTTTAAAGAGAAATCATGAACAAAAATATAAAGCAAGGTAAGTAGAGGAATAACAAAGTAGTTCGACGAATACCTACAGTTTTGAGTGTTATATACAGTGAAGGTAGATTGAAGATAGACGGGCTTTAATGTCATGCTAAAGAATTTTGCCTTTATTGTGTAACTTCTGGGAAGATCTTCTATTTATCTTTGTAAACTTAGAGCTGTTCTTAAGAAGGATGAATGTGATAGCAGTTTAAAGAATGGATGAAGCAAAACCAACCCTTGGACTCTTGCAATGGAACTGAGGTTACCAATAGGAAATGGGAGTGGGGGAGGGGGCAGGTGGTGGCAGAGCCCACTGGACTGTGGTGAAGAACACCTGGTGATTTGGTGGAGGGCAGAGGGTGTTGACATGCATGCATTAAAGAAAGACAGGGGAGACAGACTGTTGAGGAGGGTCAGAGAGTTTATTTGGAAAGTTGTAAGCAAGAGTCATGAAGGTCTAATAAGAGAGGTAATGGTGGTGGATATGGAAAGAAAGGGATGAATATGTGAGGTGACAGAGATCTTGGTCTGATTGGTAACTGACTTTGGAATGAATGACCACTGTCTCTATCTTATCTGTCTGTCTTGATTTATTCATGATTCCTGTATCAGTCTCATCTTGGTCAGCATCCTTGATTTATTTATTTAATTGCCAGGTAGAAAGAAACTCAGGAATGGAGTTACCAACTGCCTGTTAGCATCTTTTAAACACTTGGTTTGGGAATGATGAGTACATATGACCACTGCAAGTATTTACACCAGGGCAAGTGATAAAAGACTCAGCAAAAAGACTTTTCCTCAGGACATTGACTATTTATCAGCGAGTTAACATGTAAAGGTGCCACTTATGCTGCATGTTATTTTCTTTTCACTTAAAAGAACATAACAACCATTAACTATTTTATTTTTAATTTTTGAAGGTCAGGATGATTACTCTGTTCAAAAACAGTTGAAATAAACAAAGGAGTTTTGTTTAATAAGAATAACTGTTGAAAATCTTTCTGAATTTTGATTGTGCTTCACTGTAGTTTACTAAAACACTTACTAATCTTGCTGTTGAAATACTGGGCTTCATTTGTGACTGGAGAACTGACAAGAGGCTAATTACAGAGCATGCCTTAGAAAGGGTAAGCAGAGTTTTTGTCATGGTTGCTGTTCATTTTTTAGAAACTGGACCCTACTTGTAAGCTTGTTTTCTTGAGTTTGCTTCCCCATCTCCTCTCTTCAAAGCGGCATCCTGAAAAATATTTTTAATGAAAGATTGTGTGTAGTTGGAGCCCAGTAGATCAATATGCAGACACGTTTCCCACTGTTGTAAATTTAATATGGAGGGGAAAAAAGAGAGAATCTCATCTTATTTTGTTTCTTTCTTCTGATACACTGATAATAGTTTATGTTATGACCAAAGAGTTCTATCTTGAATTCCTCTTTGGGAAAATAACAACACTTTACCCAGAGGTGTTTATTTTTTTCACTTTCTTGGATGTTTGGGGGATTTCATGATTATAAGCCTACCAAGTTCCTTTGTGATTCTTATGGCCTCCTGCTCAACCTCTAATTGCTATCCACTCTGTCTGATAACTACCTTTCTGTTAGGAATCTACCTTACTAACACTAAAGTACCTTACTAACACTAAAGATTTTTGCTCTTCACCTTGATACAGCCTCTAAGTATGCATCAGCCCTTCCATGAGGAGAGGGAGCTGGATATGTTGAAAAGCTTTTTGTTGGGGTATGGTGCTCACTACGCACTTGAGGGCATTTGGGTAATTCAGCCTCATCATTTTGTGAAGGGCTCTTTTTTACAGTTGTCTGTTGCAGTGCACAGACAACGCCTATCTTCCTTCAGCTTCATAAAAACCTGGCCTGTCTACATTGTGCTATAAAAGTTATTGCTAGAGCTGCCTCTCAATGCTTCTAAGCCCAGAATGTCAGCTATGCTGGGAGCGGCGGTTAACTTTCATTACTCAGAAGCAGGAGTAGCTGCTCATGTTTTTCTGTTCTTGTCAATCTTCGTTTTTCTTCATGAATATTCAAATTATGATCAGTAATTCTCCTTTTTCTCTTTCTTGTGGGTCTTTGTAATTTTTGGTTGTCAATTTACCATTCCCTTATCCTCTCCTCTTCGCGCCATGTTTTCATTTCATTTTGTTTCACTTCTGAAACTGATCCTTACATTTTAAACTTTTAGATTTATCTTTTAGGGATAATTCTTTCATATTTTTTTTCTTTTCAAGTAGGCTCTATAGTAATCATCTTTACTTAGGGGTATTTCTGTGTTATTTTCTTTGACACTGAATTTCTTTTTCTGTCATTGATAACTTACTCAATTTATTTCAGAAACAACAGATTAGTTTCCCTTTGGACCGTGTGTTATTCATTGTCTCTGAATTCAAAGTGGACAACTCATATATGCAGATTCAATTATGCTTGCTGGAATGATCAAACTCTGATTCATTTGCTGGAATGTGTTACATTTGGGGGAAAGTGAAGAGAAAGTATGTCTGAATGAAGACTGGAAGGAAAGAATCATTTGGATTTTTTTTATTAAAGATAGCCAATTAAATCTTTATATAACTCCAAAAAAAGGAAAACTTGGCAAGCAACAGGGTGACTGTTGAATTTCACAAGTTAGGAAATTTAGGTGTTTCTTCTTTGTGGAGGCAATACTGCATAGTGAGAATTAAAAAGAACAACGCAAAGGAGAAGTAGGGAGTTTTAGTGGTCAGACCACAGGCTGCGTAGTCTGATTTTTAATTGCTTATAGTCATGAAAAAAATATTTTTTTAACTTTTTTTTTAAAGGAGAGGAGGAAGAAGTATCTTTACTTAATTGTCTATTTGGTTGCAAACCCAAGTCAAAGAGCTTTATGTAATCGCGTGCCAGTGTGTCAGCCAGCTGAGCCACAGGACATGCCCTGAGAGAAAATATTTTCAAAAATATGTCTTTAGAGTATATGTACGTCATGGTAAAGTCACCTATGAGTGGATAATTTACTCTTAGATGTTGCATAACCAAGAAATGCAAGGGCTCTTGGCCTCTGACTGGAATTTTAGAAGATTTCTCACTCCCTGGCTTTGCAAGAAATAAGTTTGATGCAGAAATAGCAAGACCTCCTGTTTTTCCTTAGTTTCTGTGTAGTTTCTGTATATGTATTTGGAAACTTTTCTTCAGTTCCCTAATATGATTGGTGGTCTTGAAGACCAGCGCTCTCAATGAAAAATAGCAGCTAAGATTCCCAGAGTGTTAAATAGCTAACTATATAATTTGTCAGGCTAGTGATGAATGACTTTGAATCCACCCACAGCTCCTCTACTATTGTTGTAAACGCTTTTATTCTGTTATTTGGAGAGAGTTCTGAGGTAGATGGAGGGACAAATGAGAACTTGGATTTTTTAATAACTAATTTAAGTTCTGTTCCAAGGAAAAAAGTACTGCTTAACTCAGTATTGAAAGAAGATGCTGGAAAATAGGTACATTAAGTCACCTCTAGAGTACAGTCAAATTTGGCAAGACCATTAATTTGATACTAGCAATGTAGCTTTATATCAAGAATTTATTGGAGATTTGGAGTGACTCATGATAGGGTGTTCTATGACAACCAGTTCAGAAGGTGGTGAGAACAAAGACCCCAAAACGGTGATGAATACCTTTGGGAGATGCTAAGACTCTAGGAGAACATTGTGTTTAGTGGAAGAGTTTCTAAAACAAGAGAGGTGGTCAGAAGCTCAGGGCCTAACATAGCTATGGTGACAAGGACATCGTACACTGAGATAGCAGTTATATATATATCTTTCATTCTCCCAGGAACTTGGAAGTACAAATAGTGATTTTTTATTTTGTTAATCTGTCATGTTCTAAGCTTCCTATGTCCTTCTGAGATCTAAATGTGTTATCTCATTTAATCCTTCTGGTTTATAATTTTCTGGAAATTTCTGGGATTTCTGGGATCTCCTAATCAAAATAAATTGGCCAATAATGTAAAAATACAGACACATCAACAATATATAGCACATTTCACCCGATATGAAATTACTACTTGATTTTTTTTCTTTTTATATGTGATCAAGTGCAAAGGCGGAAGGCATTCATGAGAAAAGAGAAAACAATCAGGTTCACTTGGCAGTGAGGGAGCTGGGAGGAGGATTGGGATGAAAGGGAGGGTTCTTTTCAATCCATTCATTCCATGTGTGACTGTCTACAAATACCATGACATTCACCTGACAAAGTATCAAGGCTTCGTTTTCTTTTTCTTCCTTTATTCACATGCTCTTTTGCTGCTGATTTATCTTTCCAGCTTTCACCAGGGAGAGAAAATTCCTCTCTTTGTGGCATTAATTTGGTAATGGTGGCTGGCTGCAGTTAGACAATGGGAAAGTGGAAAATTCAAAGACCATCCATTTTACTTTACATGTCCCAGAGGGCCTTCAGTAATCCCCAGCAATCTTTCTTGTGGATGATCAGCAAGCGTGTAGAGACCGACACACTTCCCAGGACTGTGAGAGAGCCGCAGACTCATGTGTTTCTAGATTGATCTGACAGGTAGCTAGTGCCACTCTGCATTATTACCACTTGTATTTTGACAGAGTGACTTACAAGGAAATATGGTCAATAGTCAGAAAAATAATCTTTGATAGTGGAAGGTTGAAATTTATCAAATTAGAGGAGGACGTGATGTTTTTATATTCTTATTTCACTTGGATCACAAGGCAAAAGTGATGAAAAGGCCAGTTTTCTCGCTTCCTTCTTCAGACATAGTACAGTGACTGGTATATAATAAGCCCTTAATAAGTGAATGAATAGGTTTCTATGCCAGGTGACCCCAGGTGATAGCACTGTGTTCCAGACCTTGTCTTTCCTGTCACTCCCCTCCCGCAACCTGTCCCCTGAATCATTCCGTCAGGACTGAATTTTCTGCGAAGAAGTTTATTCTGACAAGCTCAATTTTGCTGATGTATGAAAAGAGGCAAATATGTAGACTTAGAAGAGTGTATTAATTTCTCTTAGCCTTCCACTCCTCATCCTTAAAATGAAGATGGCCTGGAGAACCAGAAGCGATGAAGAATATGAAGTGCTTCAAATGTAGCACCACAGAAATGTCAGCTGTTCCTCTCCCAGACAATATGGTTGGATGTTAGCAAAGGTTTTGCTTTGTTGGAAAAGTGCAGGTTTTGTGGCACAATTTTCACGTGGCCTCCATAATTGGTAGAGAAGAGTTTTGAGGACAGGTAGGTCACACATCCCTGAGATCATCCCTGGTCGGACATCTCTCCTCTTTAGAGTCACCACCACTCACATTCCACCCTTCCAGGATCTCTTCAGGTTGTCCAGAGGACAAAAATTACATTGTGGTGTTGTAGGCAGTTGTATCTTCAATATTTTATGCTCCCCACCCCGCCTGCCCACTGCCCCTCTTCGCTTCCTTGAATGACATGAAATGACAACATGATACATTTTAGAGGTTTGCAAGAAATGTAGTGGACATTTTGTTCTGTTTACTATGGCCAAGGCCAATGCCCCAATTCATTCACTTCTCATTGTTTATATTCGTAATGTCTGGTATCGTCAATGCCACCCCCTTCAAGTTTTGAAAGTCAAAGTCTGTAGAGATACTACGTTTATGCCAGTTTTCTTCAATTTAAGGAAACAAATTTTAGAATTATAATTAAGTGGGTATTTTCCTACATGTCACACAGACAATAGGACATTTGAATTACACTTGTAATTCCAGGTTCCAATCACCTCCTTTGACTTCCCTCCTCAGGAAGCCATGGCTGACCTGCCCCAGTTGAGCTAAGGACCCCTCTACTGCTCACTAGCACAGTTTGCATGTGATTTATTGGCAAATATAGCATCTTCCCCCCTGCTCTCAGCATCATGGAGGGCTGAGTTCTTACCTTACACCTTCTTGAAGCCCCAGAACTTGACCTGTACAGGTTCCTGAATGAGTGTTTGTTTTCAGTGGGGATGGAATAGGAGAGGGAGACAATGGAGATTGAGGCCATTAAGATAATTTTTTTTGCTACATAATGATGATTGCTTTAGTTTATTTAATCTACGTGGAAGTCACAAAGGCTAACAAAGTCTTTAATGCTAAATGTACTCACTACGCATTTATTCATTTGACCAACAGTTTTTGAGCACACAGTATACCAGACCAGTCTGAGCCAGGAGAGAAAAAGTAAAATAGAGTCTCTATCCTCTAGGGGCTCACATATTTTCAGAAACACCTGTACTAGACTATGGCAAATGTGGGGTGGGTATGTGGGCACGTACTGGAGGACCATAAGCCGGAGTCTCCTTCCCAGAAGAGCTGGACAAGTTCAAGGCCTCCCCTGAATAGCAAACTTTTAAACGGGACCTCAAAGGGTCAGCAGGAGTTGAGTAAATGAAGAAGGAAGGTGGGGGCATTCTAAGCAGAAGAACAGACCACATTGCAGAAACATGAAGGTGTGTAGAATGGACACTTCAGCGGACAGCATGAGAGGTCAAGTGCCAGTGAAGAGACTGGAAGAGACGGTGGGGACCTGATCCAAACTCAGCAGTCAGCCTCTCTCTAGACCAGGGCTTAGCTAGCTTTAAAAACCGAGGCTTCTATAATGTTTTCTTACTCACATACCCTTTTACCTAGCCAAGAAGAGCGAGTCAGACTTTCCTTTCAGCAATGTACATCCTGAAAGAAAAGCTGTATTTAACTCGCTTTTCTAGTGTCCCTTCTCTCATTCCCCTTTATCATCAGAGGAAATAAATCTTGATTTCATCCCCAACTCTGCCCTTTTTCTAGAGGTAGCTCTTAGCTCACTTTCCCCATTCCTTCAGTCACTTTTACAAAGCCAGATACACAGACGAGAGTGGTGGGATTTCAATGCAAATTGGCTATTTGTCTTTTTTTCTAGTATCATTTTAGATTAACAATCAAAAGGAATGCAGGTACGGTACTATTACAGTCTCTCCTGACTAGATTCCTGAGTTGGCCACTAGATGAACCCCCGGAAAATGCCCCACACCACTTCAGTGGTGCCCTACAGAGATATGCAAGGAAGTTGTCCCATTCAGTATTCATCAGAAGGTGAAGAGATCTCATAAAAGGGACCGTTTGACCCAGAACCTTATTTCTTTCAGACCCCGGACCATACAAAGTTGTGATTCTAGTCTGACTGATGTCCTTTCCTTCCTGTCCTTTGGTCATCAGACAGTGTCTAGGCATCAGGTATGCATGGGCAGCCACAGAAGGATTGAGCCACCAAAGCTCTCCTTCATTTACTGCCCCTGCTCACCAGAAACTGCCCCCAGTACTAGTCCCACAAGCAACCCATAGGTGAGTCAAATGCTTCTGCAGTTTCACTCCTGAGATGTCAAGTGTGATCAGTATGACAAACCCTTGCTAGTGCTAAAAGTTCTCCTACAGACAATATTCACTTTAATTTCAACATAGTGAGAGTAACCTCAGCTCACACTTGAATTTATCTTTCATTGGGGGATTACATGAAGCAGTTGGTTCGTGTTCAGTTTTATCTTTCACATGGAACATTTTTCTGTCGTTTTCTTTTCTCCATTAGCTTGATGGAAAAACACAGATGATCTGAGCCACACTCAGCTCTAACCCATTCAGCCTCAGCCAGGTGATAATGCCACCTAGCATACTTCATTTAGGAATTTAGTACTGGAACGAAGACAGATTACACTGAAGAACACTGACTCTGCCTACGGTGGATTTTTGCTCCAATTACATGGAAAGAGAATAATGAAATGAGATCATCATGTAAGAAAGTATATTTGGAGACTCAAACTGAACAAAAGAAACTTTCAAGTGTGACCTTTGGGAGAAAGTTGAGTTCATTGTGTTAATAAACTTTTTGGTTAGGAACATGACTAAATGAAATTTTTAACAGAAAAGACTTTTATGGCAGAGCTATGGAAACCTACAACAATATCCTGTCATAAATTATTTAAGATATTATAGTAGTTCTGCGCCTCAGGATGTGGGAGGAAAATTAAACAATGGAATCATGTTACAGAGCTTTTTTTTTTTTTTTTTTTTCATATTTGACAGACATCGATAGTGTTTTTTTCATCAGATGACTTATAAGGAGGTGAAATGCTCGGTGGTATCCTCGGGGAAAGAACAATGGGCAGATTTGTGAATATCATTTCTGTTTTGCTTTCTGTGATGAAGGACAATTGTTTAAAATATAGTAAGTACTCCTGTAAGTAAAACTCTGTGAGTAAAAGGCTAATGTAGGTGGATTTCAGAAAGCAAACATGTCATTTAAAAGAGCTTCATTCTGTAACTCCTCATTTGTTAGCATCTGATCATTTGGCTTTGGGAAAGATGTAAAATAGGGAGTATAATTTTATGATTGCTATTTCCTCAATTATGATATTGGTCTTGATATTGATTTTAGCCATGTCAAGTCATTGTTGAGGGTTTTCTATGTCTAATGTGCACTACTTGTGACCACCACTTAAAATGTGATAGACACCATTGCTTTTAGACACAGATAGCACTTGAAGGTACCAGGTTGTAGAGAGACATTTCCAAGTATATTGCTAAATGGGTTGTGATGAATAAGTTTTCTTATTCTAATTTTTGCTTGGCTTATATTATAAAATGCATTTATAAAATCTTTGATATTCATAATATAGAAAGACAATTTTTATTTTCTCCTTGAACAAAGGGTATACATGATTTAATTTGCTTTAAGTTCATTTTGTATCAAAAACCTTTTCTGTGTCAACAAAATTTTTTCAATGAATCTTTTTTAATTCAGACCTTCATATCATGCTTTCATGACGTGATGTTTCTCTTCTTATAATTTACTTTTTATGAAACCAGCTGGATTCGATTTTATAATTTTTACGTCTGTTTCTAAATGATGAGAGAAGAGAAGTTTTAGGTGACTAAGGTATAAGCACATTTCAAATAATACACTGGAGACTTTAATAGTCTTTTTGCCATATGCTAGAAATAAGATTATTACTCATATAAATTTACTGTATAACATTTTTTAAATACTAGAGATATTGTGAGGTGCTCTATAAGAATTTCAATGAGTTAAGAGTCATTATATGGAGCATTTGAGTCAAATGTGTAGAATTATCATTTTTATGTTCTTCCTCAATTTGTTTTCCAACATCCTTGCTTTGCTCTCGCTAGCCAGTGGTCCACTAGGTTTGCATAGGAAATAGCCTATGATTGAGAAACATTGGTAAATGCTTACATGTCAAAATGACCACCCAGCTGGCAGTGGAGCAAAAAATACAACTCAGTGCCTCAGTCATATGGGCAGTCCTCTGTTCCCACCATCGTAAAGCCTGCTCATGGATAAAACAGGGACGTACTGCCGCTACTTTCTGATAAAAGGAAAATATATTGCAGTAATTGCTTTACTTATTGATTTTTTTACAATTGCAATTGAATCAGATACCATAACTATCCTTACTGTTATAAATCTTTGGGGAACACTTCCATGAATCCTGGGATTTGTGACTTGTCACTTGAGAAATGCTGACCTTCACTTCTAACCTGACTGAGCCTGGCCCATTCACTCCCCTTGTTCTGGCTTGGGGACTGCAAATCCGTTATCTTCTGGGCTCAGAAAATTGATAAATGAGTGACCAGAGAAGGAAGTAAAATATTAGGACAGGTTTGACTTGAGTCATGAAAGATGGATAAATATATGCCATGAAGACAGAGGGCATAGATGGTAAAAATTTATTCTCTGAAGGTTTTTGAGAAGATTCTGAAAAAAAAATTCTCTATTTAATTAAATGTCATCTTCCTGGGAGGAGACATTTAATATATGCTGACTAAAATAGTTATCATGCTTTTAAAGTTAGAAAATATTTTTGGTTTTCAACTTTTCCTACTTGCCTTCCTTCTGTCCACAGAGCTTAATAAAATTAATGCAGGAAGCTCCTTTCAGAAAATTTACCATCGGTCTTTCTAATTAATAAACTCTATATATCAAAAGTTCTGTGTCCTGAACATTCTATGTATACTTTAAGTTGAAAAATTATAAAGGAGATGCACATCATCTTTGAGGAAACAACTGTATATTTATGTTCAGAAACTGAATTCCCTTTTGTTTAAATATGTTTTTAAATTTATGTATTTTTGAAATCGAAAGCATACTTTGAAGTAGGCTAGAAGCCAGCTAACGCTACTTACACACACAGACCAAATTATTTGTAAAAATCAATGTGTAGTGGTGGGGCTGGGTCATTGATGACTTGTCATGGTGTAGAGTTACTCTGTTCTGAATGAGCTGTAAGTTTTGTCCTTTGTTTTATGACTATTCAATGTGGTGATTTTCCCTTGTGTCTCAAATATCTTAATTTAGCCACTGCTAGAATAAAAAAAGGCTTCTAGTTCAGCAAATTTGAGGGAAATATATGACATTTAAATGCACGGTGTAAAAAAAAGGAATCTCTGAGCTATTCACTTTGTGTTTTGGTATTGATCGCTACAAGGGAATTTTTAGTCTCAGGACATAAATATCAGCTTCTTGGCCTTGAATTTGAACCAATAGGAATTTGATGGGTAGGCATTCAGTCTGTGGCTGGGATGCAATCCATGTAAAGTGTCAGAACCTGCGTTTGTTACCCAGGACTTGGGGGAAACAACCAAAATGACAAATAAATAAATAGAATGCTTCCTCCTTCTCTCTCTTTCTTCGTTCCTGCCTTCCTTCCTCTTTTGAAAAAACAAAACAAAACAAGAATTTGGCTTATAGAATATTTTAAATGTCATGTTAGTAGTTTTACAAAATATGGAAGTTAATTGTACTAGCTAATTAAATTTGTATCTGGAAAAGCTACATTATAATATAAAGGTTTTCGATTATTTCAAAAGAAAATTATGGCATAAACATAACTTTACATTCAATCACTATAAAAATAATTTGAATGTATGTTTACCTTTTATATGATGAGAAATATGTTTAAAATAATACTGATCAAGTTTCAGTTTTAGAATGAATTTTTAACCTAATTTTTTAATGAAAATAATTCCATCAATGTACTTCTCTAAATATATCCGATTTCCTTGTTTCACTGGAGCAATTTCTTAAGAAAATTGTTTATGCAAAAATGGTATAGAGAATTTCCTTTCATATTTTCACCTGAGCGCATATGAACATATTATCATCTATTTTTTCACTTAAAAAAACAACAGCCTAGAGCTACTCATATCCATGATTGCTATCAGTTACATGTCTGTATTTTCTGTAGCATATTTCTTAATCCCGAGAATGCTGAATGGGACCCGTATTTTGATAAAAGTGGGAGTAGGTAAAAAGTTAGACTCCTTACTCATCAGATCAGGAGCACTAGCACATGACACCGCTCAGAGTAATAAAATGTGGAACTCATTAAATAAAACTTGAAAAAACCCTACTTACGTTTTAAAGTGGGACAAAATGAAAGATGGCAGTGAAAGGTTAGTAGTGAAAATAGGAAGAAGGAGAGTAGAGAAAGGAAAAGATGCAAAAGAAGTAAAAAGGAGGTGAGAAATACTCTCATTCATTTATTCATTCATTTTGTACATATTTTGTGCCCAAATGTATCAGACCCTTGGCATTTTAAGCTGAGAGGATCCAAGAAGCCCTTTTTGCTCTTCTGATAGATAAGACTAGCATTCCATCATTGAACTAATAGAAAAGAGGATGAAGCAAACATAAGCTGGAATAGAAAGAATGGACAAAGAGATGTGAGCTGGGACAGATAAAGATTGGGCGCCCAAGGATAAGAGAGATGGAATATTAACTCCTACTCCCTCCTTTTCATGGCATATAACCACATTCATCTTTGCCCTTCTCCCACCTATAAGGATTCCTGATTTGTTTCTGGCATCGTCTCTGATCTTCTTCTGAACAATGGCCCTTTGGGTATCTGGGTACCGTCTATCAGAAGAACATTTATTAGTGTTTTGCATGTGCCGGGCACTGTTGCAGGCCCAGGAAAACAGTACATCACTGTGCTCCGAGTATTTTACAGTTCAGCTGTGTGTCATTTCAAGTAAATGATCCACTGTGACAACTGCTGCTAAAGAGATAAGTAAAGGTCAGCTAAGTCTAGGGAGCAAGAAAAATTTCCTAGAGGAAGAGACAACCAGTTGACATTTCCCCTGGTTAGCACTTCCTTTTCAAAAACCCCATCAGGTTAAACCTATTTTGGAAAAACCTTTCATTTGCTTCATTATTCTGAAAAAAATTCTAGGTTTGGTTTGATTGAAAAGTAAGCAAATTAGATCTGTGTGACCTTGTTTTTCATGGGTGGATTGTTTCAGGCAAAGCCCCTATTTCACTTTTTTAAAGTGTGGTTCAATTCATATCTCCACTCTAACCAGAACCATTTAAAAATATTTAAAATTGTGAAAGGAAAACACAGGATCTTTTGTCCTGTATTTTTACCATCCATTTTATATATAAACGTGTATAGGCAGTACACTGTTGCAGCTTAATATAAAACAGATGCCCTTAAAACAGTTTAACTAGTATGTGTTTAAAATATAACGACACCAATTTATTTCCTGATTAGAAGCTGCAGTTTTTATCAGACTTTTAGAGGAAAAATGCCAAATTATGATAGGTTGCACTAGATTTCATATAAAAGCTGTTTGGAGCAGTAGAAGCCTCTCAAAGGACTGAAAGCTTTTTCATACTTTATGTTCTTTTATATAAACCTGATTTAGAGAAATTCATTGTCACTACTTTTTCCTTCACAGAAACTTTATAACAAGCATCCATTTGTAGTCACTGGTTTATCTTGAGTGTGTAGTGCCTCCTACTTTCTGCTAGATGGGCTTTGTCTATTTGTCCTACATTTATATCACCATCTCTAACTGTCCCATAGAGTTCCAATTGCTCATTCGTAGTCTTGACTTGGTCATCTAATAGACCCTTTCAAGTTGAGCATAACTAAGACAGAACCATTGGACTTCCCTACTTTCACAATCTTTCTTTCTTAATAAATGGCAACTATAAACTTCTACTTGTTCAGGCTAAAAACTTGAACATTATCCTTGACTCCTTTTATTCCCCATAAACAGTCCATCACTAAATCCTCTAGGCATTCCCACCTATTCTTCCCTATTTCTGTTAACAGAATCATCTCTTGCTTGGGCTACGGCTCTGGTTGGTCTCAACAGTTTGTTTTACTTCCACCTTTGTCTTCTATAGCCCATTCTCTACAGAACTGCTAGAGTAATTCATCCTTTCAAAACAGAAATCAGATCCATTCACTTCTTGACTCAGAATCAACCCAGTGCCTTTCTTTCACGTAGGGTAAAATCTGCAGTCCCCTCTAGAATCTAAGTACCTCTCTAATCTCATTTATTATCCCTCTTCTTACTCTGCTTAAACCTCACCAGCCTTCTTGCTGTTCTTCTGTACCCAAGTACATTGCTACCTCAGGGCCTTTGCACTTGCTTTCTCCTGCTGTGAACCTTCACCATCTAGATAGACACATACTCATTTCTACAGTTCCTTCAAGTCTCAACTCAAAGGTCACCATCTCCAAAAGACTTTTCCTGAGTATTCTTTGATCTTTTACCTTATTTCTTCCTTAGTATTTAAGCATATGTGATTCTTTTCTATCATTGAGTTTTTGTTTGTCTCCCCCACTAGAATTTGAACTCCGTGAAGGCAGGAACTTTGAGTTTTTGCTTCACTGCTCTCCCCAGTATCTGTCTGATGATAATTTTCTGATTCCAAGTCCAAATGCTCTTTTTGGTGCTTCTGTGTGGCCTTCCACATGTTTTAAGTTCCTTGAGTGCAGCGATTGCATCTCTTATTTATTTTGCCCATCCCTCTGTAAGGTATAAGATTGTGTTGTACACACTGTAAGAGGTTCTCTGTGCCTAGTGTGTGCCATGGCTGGACTGAATGATTTCCTGTGCTCACTGGGTCTGTCATCAACTTGGATCACAGACTCACTCAGGGTATACTTCACTCTTTGGAGGAATAAAATATAGGCTGCTGTTAATTTTCACATGCACAGTGCACTTGGAAATGGCAAGCACTTTTGAGTGAAAAATTTGACATGGTAGGTGTCTAGTTCTCAACACATACCTTATTTGTACTCTGAATTTTGAACATTTCATGTAATTCTCTAGGGGAAAGAATTAGATTGAAATTCATAGCTCTGGGTTGGTAAGTCTAAGTGTTTTTTTTTAATAGGATGTTGACATTTTTGACTTAATCAGCCAATGTTCTAGATAATGTTTTTTTGCAAATGAGAGAGCATCCATGTTTAACCTGCCTCTTTCCAAAGCAACTACTAAAAGGATCCTACATTTTATTTTGAACATTCGTGTTTTCTTGCCTGTGAAGTTTCTTAGGTGACGCTGGTAATCCTGATTATCTTCCCCTTGTTTTTACAGGTGATCTGCAACTCTTTCACCATCTGTAATGCAGAGATGCAGGAAGTCGGTGTTGGCCTGTATCCGAGGTATGGCAGTATTTCATTTACTGGAAGCAACAACTTTAATTCCCACTCAGCTCTCCAGCCTTTTGGACATCGGTTGAAAGACTGTTACAACAGCTGGTGCAAGAACCAAGCTTAAAACCTAATGATAAATTACAAAAACATGAAAAATATAAGTTAAAAAAATATTTATAACCCCACTCTATATGCTATGGTATTAGCAAAGAGGCAGCCCTCAGACTTAAATTCTTCTCCTGGGGAACTTTGGGGTCAGAAGCTGGGAACTGGGGGTGCAAATAAGCCATTAGCCTGAGATTTGCTTATTCCTCTATCAGTGTCCTGATCTATTCCCCAACCTCCTGGGCTGAAGTAGATGATTATTCCACTAGGTTCATAGACTGTACCAGTTGGGTTCATTTTGGCTTTTGACTTAGCATGTTCTCAGTCCTGTTGTTTCAGGAAGCCATAAAAGTTTCAGGATTTGACCCTCCGAAGTGATCTGTCTGGCTGTCACTGAGGTGATCTCAAGGAATTACTAGGCCATCCTGCCAGGACGCTCTAGAGGCACTCCTGGCTTCATTTTGTTTTCACGCCGCAAGGTCCAAATACAAAAATAATGTTTCTTATAATTAATTGTGAATCTGAGGAATCAGCTTCTTATTTTTCACAAGTGTTATAAACTAAGGTCTATTTCTGTTGTCCTCCAGAGGCAGGATTCTTGAGTTCAGACCACCTGCTTCAATTTTAGTCAGCATTGACTAGTTGTATGTCCTTAGACAAGTAGTTTAATTTCCATGTATCAATTTCCTCATCTCTAAATGATCTTCTTATGATTTTATGATGATTAAATTTGATAAACATACTCAAGTGCTGAAAAAATGTTTTCTACGAGTAAATACTTAGAATTATTATATTTATTATCAAATATGGTGGCAGCTTAAATTCATCCCCTTTCTCAGGTGGTAGAAATTGCACCTCCAAGGTAATGAGATGACTGGGCCCTGACCCAGAATGCATCAGGATCTTGTTAGCAAAATAACCTCAGCTTGCTATTTAAGAGGAAATACACCTAATTATTCTTCAGTGTAGCTGTGGATGTCCTAACAGGGGTGGCAGTTCCTCCAAAGGAGCTCAACAAATGAGATCCTGTGTGGGAAAGGTCAGTGGTGTCTTGGCTGCAGTGATAACTGCTGTATTCCATTATTTCAGAGATTATTGCTTTGCAAGTCAAGTTTGGTTGTTTTGTTTTTTTTTCCTATCTTCACGTTGAGTTGCCTTATTGGTTGGTATCTGACAACTACTTTCCTATCCCTAGCCTTAAAGAAGATTGGAAAAAATGTTGTTATTAACAAACTTCCCTAATTATCTTCCATCTTGGGGAACATTTCACTTTATATCAAGTGGGCTAATGATGTTCCTGTGACTTCCCCATAGTACTCAATGCCTGTTACACTGTCAACCTTTCCCGTCCTTCTCTCCCCAAGCAAAAGTGTCTTTCACCCATGTGTTCATTAGATTTAGATATTTGACTCTATCTGCTAAGCTGTTATGGTCTTTCTCTTTTATTTTCTTTCCTCCAGTATGTCATTGCTCAATCACAGCTGTGACCCCAACTGTTCAATCGTCTTCAATGGGCCCCACCTCTTACTGCGTGCAGTCCGAGACATTGAAGCAGGGGAAGAGGTAAGGAACCACTATTTTCCACTGTCTGGCTTTCTTACTTTTTTTATTGAAGTAACAGTGCATCAAAACATTATTTCAGGTGTGCAAAATTATTACATTTCAGGTATGCATAATTATAAATCAACATCTGCATATAAATACATTAGATTCATCACTAAATGTCCAATTCAATTCTTCACTATACAATTAACCCCTTTTACTTGACCCAGCCTCTTTCCTCCTTCACTTCTGGTAACCACTAATTTGTTCTTATAGTCTAAAAGTTTATTTTTGTTTTCCTTAGCTCATTCATTTTGTTTCTTTATGTACCACCTATAAGTGAAATAATATTTGTCTTTCTCTGACTTATTTTACTAACATAATACCCTGTAGGTCTTTCCATACTGTTAAAAATGACAGGATTTCATCTTTTTAACTTTTTATCACTGAGTAGTATTCCACTGTGTATGTATACCACAACTTCCTTATCACTCATTTATCAATGGGCACTTCCAACCTTTGGCTATTATAAATAATGCTGTGATAATAAACATGGGTGTGCATATCTTTCAAATTAGTTTTCTCTTTTATTCTTAGATAAATACTCAGAAATGGGATAACTGGGTCATACTGAATTTTTATTCTTAATTTTTTGAGGAATCTCCATATGCATTTCATGATAATGTTCCAATTTGCCTTCCCACCAACAGTGTAAAAAAGGGTTCTCTTCTCTTGCCAACTTATTTCTCTTCTTGTGGATAATAGCCATTAATACTTGAAGTCTGAATCATGAAGAATTGTTTTTGATATTCTGAGTCTTTGCTAGTTCCAAATAAATTTTATGATATTCTTGTTCTAGTTCTGTGAAAAATGCCATTGGAATTTTGATAGAGATTGTATTAAATCTGTTTATTGCTTTAGGAAACATAGCCATTTTAGTAACATTAAATCTTTCAGTCCTTGAACATGAAATAACTTTTTATTTTTTTGCATCTTCTATTCTTTCAACAATGTCTTATGGTTTTCAATGTACAAGTCTTTAACCACCTTGGTTTAATTTATTCTTAGCTATTTAATTCATTTGATGTAACTGTGAATGAGATTGTTTTTCTGATTTTTCAGAAAAAGTTTCATTTATTTGCATATAAAAAAACCACTGGTTTTTGTAAATTAATTTTGTAGCCTGCCACTTTAGGATTTTCTGTTTGTATGTATGCATGTATATATGTATGTATATTATCATGTCATCTCAAATAGTGATACTTTGACTGCTTTGTAACTTGAATACATTTGATTTCCTTTTCTTGTCTGATTACTCTGGGAAGGCCTTCCAATGCTATATTAAATTAAAGTGGACATCCTTGCCTTGTTCCTGTTCCTAGAAGAAAATCTTTCAGTTTTTCACCATGTTATCTGTGAGTTTATTATATATGGCCTTTATTATATTGAGGTACAGTCCTTAGCTACACATTTTATTGGATAGTTTTATAATGAATTGTTGTTGAATTTTGTCAAATTCTTTCTCTGCAGCTATTGAGATGATGGTATGATGTTGTCTTTCCTTTTATTGACTTGATGTATCACATCAATTTATGTATTTTAAATCATCCTTTCATCTCTAGAATAAATATCACTTGATTGTGGTATATTATTCCTTATGTTGTTAAATTTGTTTTTGTTAACATTGTGTTGGAAATTATTGCATCCATGTTCATCGTGTCTATCGTTCCGTGGTTTTCTTTGTTGTGTGATGTCCTTGTATAGTTTTGGAATCAGGGGAATGTTGGCTTCATAGATATGTTTGGAAATTTTCCCCCCATTCAGTTTTTTAAAAGAATTTTAAAAAGATAGGTTTTTTGTTTTTTTGTTTTTTTTTAAGTTTGATAGTATTCACTAGTGAAGCCATCTGGTCCTGGGCTTTTATTTTGGGGAAGATTTTTGATAACTCTTGCAATTTCCTTACACATATGTGTCTGTGTGATTCTATTACCTTGTCCAATTTGGGGGATTTTTTTTTCTTTTAATTAGAAGAGCTCCTTTCAATCTTTGTTGTAAAGGAAGTCTAGTAGTGATAAACTCTTAGTGTTTGTCTGGGAAAGCCTTTATTTCTCCCTTATACCTGAAAGAGAGTTTTTGTGAGATAGAGTATTCTTCACTGGTCATTTTTACCTGAGTTTTCTGAATATGTTGTTCTCCTCACCTATAGACTTTCTGCTGGGCATACCTGTATATGTTACATAGCTTTTCCCCCTAATTACCTTTAATATTTTTTCTTTGTTTTGAACTCTTTGTGGTTTCACTAACATATGTTTTGATGTAAGTCTCTTTGCTTTTAGATAAGTGTTCTGTTAGCTTCAGGCCCTAGTATATTCCATCCCTTCTTCAAGCTTGGGGAGCTCTTGACTGTTATTTCCCTGAATAGGTTCCCTGTTCCTTCTCCCTCTCTTCACCTCTGGGGTACTCATTACCCTATGTTACATTCTAAATGAAGTCTGAGATTTCTCATAGCATTTCTCCACGCGTGTGTGTGTGTGTGTGTGTGTGTGTGTGTGTGTGTCTTATGTCTCTTTCTCACCTGAATTATTTCTAGGTTTCTATATTTGAACTCACTTGGTCATTTCTCCACTGGACTTATTGTAATTCCAAATATTTCTATAGTATTCTTTTTACCCATATATCTACCCCCTCTATCCATATTCTGTCAGACAAATGCTTAAATCTCCACTTTTCCCTCTAATGCAGTCTGTGTTTCTCTCTAAGATCTAGAGGGTACATAAGGTTCAATCCTATGCTAGAGGATTCCGTAGAGTCCGTTTAGAGGATACTTATTAATTATTCCTCTTGCGAGGGAGAGAAATCAAGGAATATCCTATACTGTCATCTTGGTTAATAGCTAATTTTGGCTTCCTTTCTACCAGAGGCCTTCTCAGTATGACTCTTTTCTAAGACTTTTATATTAAGGTCAACTTTTTGTTGTCCTTCTGACAGGGAGGAGATACGTAATTCCTTTACCCCACTATCAACTTCCATTATTAGTCTCCCATATTATAGCCAGGTTGACATTTTAAATCACCTTTTTTTTTCTGGATAATGACAGGTCCTATGGTGTATCTGTGACACAGAAGTGTATATGTGCTTTATGGACATGGCAGCTCAGCAGCCTCTTGCGTTCCTGCAAGTGGTCATCCTGCCATGGGCAAGCAGAGCAGCCTAGCTTGTGAATGAGAGCCCAGTGGTTTCTTACTCCAGAGACCATTAATCACATTTTGTGTCAAGAAAGCAAGCAGGTGTTACTCTTTCAGGTTGTTACTGGGCCTTTGCAAACCTATCAGCATCTTTGTGTGATTTTTTTTTTTTTTTTTTTTAAGCAAAGATATAAAGGGACTAGAGGACAGGGAGTGTGATCTCCAGCAGTGAATTAACTTTGACCCTTCCCATTTTGCGGACTACCAAGTCAGCCCCTTTTGACAAGGAACTTTCTCAGAATAGAGATCTCACAAGGAGCTGAAGGTGGGCTGCTCCAGGGCTGCTGACTTAGAACTTGTACAGGGTTTGCACAATTACTACCCATGCTGAATTCTGGGTTGCAGATAGTTGTGCATTTTAGAATTAGTTTCCTTCTACCTTCCAATTTGCTAAAGTAAATATTTATTGCAAGGAAAACAGTATCATAAGCTTTTATTGCATTTATGCAGCACTCAGCCAATAAAATCTAAACTCAGAGGTACCATATTTTATGTGGACAGGGGTTTGGCTTTGATAAAACTCCCTCCAAACTGAGTTTTCAACTGAATAAGCTGTCTCTTCCACTACCACTTATTGAATTTCCAGTTTTTAGGACCAGTGTACTAGGTACACTGGGATATCTGTCAACAATATAGAGAACTTAGATTTTTTTTTTTTTCTGGGGCTATATGTGACTTCAAGACAGGTTAGAAAGGGAACCGCTTTTCATTTTCAACAGTATTAGTGTTGATTAAGATGCTGATGATATTTTCTAAATTAAAAAGAGGTAACTTGATAAGTAAACCTAAAAACTCTTAGAAATGGCTGGAAGTTTTAGAAACAGCAAAGACTGTTTTCGTATATTGTGTTTTCTAGGCTTGGCTGCCAATTATTTTTCTTGATTGGTTTTCATTTAGTTGATGAAACACCTAGTCTTCTGGTGCCTATTAAACTTTTTCACATTCTTCTCTTTTCATCTCTGGAGCAACAAGCAAATCCTTCCTCTTGCCTCACACAAAATAGTGGTGCTCAGGCCCTGCAGATGCAGGTATGTTCCCTATGGTACTTACCAAAGCAACTTCTCCCCACACATCCTTATACTATCTTGTTCAGAAATTTAAAAGAATTACTTTACCATTAACCAGGTCTCAGCTCAGTTGTCTACCCACTCTATCCATCATTTCCACCTGGCTTGACATCATACACCCTTCAGGACCTCTTTGACATCATCTCTTCTATAAAGCTTTTCCTAATTTCCCAAGTTAAAGGAAGTCTTCTCTTCTGTGATCTTCCACACAGTGGTTGTTACTCTCTTTTCTGCTTATTCTGGTTCATTTGATGACTTAGAGAAGTGAATGAGAGTATATTTAGCTATGTGCTTCATGAGGACAGGCAGTTGTTTGAACTTGAGAGCCTATCACTTTCCCTTGTACTCATGAGGCATTCCACAGTTCTTCATTGAATTGATACTCTGTTAAACCAAGCATATTGTAAAGACCACCAATGTCTCATGGGGGCACTGCAGACATTCCAGATGCAGCTATTGTTCATTGTATAAGATCTTTGTATCTTTGAAGAAGGCTTGTGTCTTAGCACCTGCTCAGTTAATACCTATAGCCACTCCAAACTCCTAAAATACAACCTGAATATTTAAAATTAACCCTTGGGCCAGAGGGAAGGGAAGGGAGCACCATGAGGAATAGTATTTTCAGGTCGACTAAGAAGGATAATTCCTTTTTATGTGGAAATATTTATTTTAGTTAAATTGAGTAAGGAAATAAAGCATCAACATTTCATTTGGCTTTATTGTTCGTTAGAGCAATCAAACTCCAAGTTTTAATATGTGCTATTTAGAATATAAGTACCAGAATATAGGCTCCGTGATTATACATTATAGAAGATCATTGATGTATATGGTTTGTGTGAATGAATGAGTCTTGCTAAAGACAAAGCCATAGAGGGAATATAATTTTTGAGCCTTTTTGAAGCTACCACTAATCCTCAGGTGTGTCCCATGGGTGCAGAAAAAAAATAGTATGAAAGCCAACCCATTGCTAGTTTGAGAAAGGAACATATCAAGTTTCAGACAAGGTGAGCTGGAAAATTGCACAGGGTTTCACAATAACTGAAATCACTGAGGATATTTCTTACCCTTAGTTTCTCTCCTCATAAAGCCATCCTTTGGACTAGTTCTCTTTAAATCAGTACCATTTATCAAAGTTCAGAGCTGGGAGACTCCAGTGGTAGTCAGGAACAAGGAATATGGGAGCAGTTCTGGAGGACTTCTAGAAAAGTGGCTCCTAGATCTGATAGGATCCATAGAGTTAAAGCTGGCTCAGATAGGACATCTAGACAAAGACATCTGTTGCCAGAGACAAAATGGTAAGCTCAAGGAAAAAGAAACAGCTCACATCAGTAAACTGAAAACTTCAAATGTGACCAGCAGTTGAGGAAATATACCTGGACCATACTAAGGAACCATCACAAGGCCCCGTAGCAGTGCCTGGTTGTATAGGAAGTGCTTCGTAAATATTTGCGAAAGGGAGCGTCAACTGGGTTGTCATTGAAGACTAAGCAAAGGAACTCCATGATCAGATTTTCTGTGCGCAGGCAAGGTTCAGAGGTCAAGGGGAAGCAGCAGTTGACTGAATGTGGCAGCTTGAAGTTGGGGAATTCAGATGGTAGCTCATATGGGGGTTCTGAAGAAAATAATATTCAGAAGCTAAAATTAACAGGACTTGATCACTGACTATGAGATGTAACAGAAGAACACTCATGTTTGACTTTGTTGTATATCTTTTTAGGAAAGGAAGGAGGAAGGGGGGAGGGAGGGAGTGAGCACTGTGGGGAGGGTGTGCAGGCATTATTTCGTTTTTTTTTCATTTCTCACCCCCGGCCCCGGGTCTTGAACCTGAGTCCTCAGGCTCTGCATGGTGCACACACCAGCGGTCTCAGCCACCTGAGCCACAGAAGCATTCCAATTTGATTTTAGACAATGAGATTTTTTTTCAAACTCTTTAAAGTTCAGATCCAGTATTAGTAGGGAAATTTACAGTTGTGATACTTTAATTCCAGAAATGAAAACAAAGTCTAACTTTAATTTGATCTTATTATCCACGCAGCCCTACGTAATGAGAAGATGGGCTTCAGGGAAATGGGGCTCATTTGCCTTGAAATTTTCACCTAAGAAATGTAGTTAATATTCAATGAATCTCTTTCATATTACTTGAGTGTTAGAAATGATTTGCTGCATCTTCCCTAGAGCTGCACTAAAATAGCAAAACAGTGGTCAGTGACATTAATATTTAATGTGATTTTATTCTATGCCATTAAAGTATCTACTGATCAATGGCAGAGTTACATATTTGTATATATGTATGTATATATATATATATATATATATATATATATATATATACTCTCACTAAATTAGTCTTTCATTTAGTGAACAGATTCTCCATTAATATTTGTGAGCCAATGAATCTTTAATAGAAGTTTATCTTTGCCCAATAATATTATGTAACTTTCATTATCATGTAGGTATCTGGCTTTTTTTTTTTTCTTAAATGTGAACAAAAAGGACTTAGCCATTGAGCTTCAGCTTTGATACAGTGTATTTTGCAAACTTCAAAGATGTAAAAGAGTCACAAAGGGGGAGAAGGGGACGATCTTCATTGGCAGAAGCATGCTTGACCGAGCTTGAGGGCTGAGAGGGTTCTGAGTGTAAAGGGCATTGGTTGACTAAGGCAGCGATGCACCATACACGTTGGCATCGTGTGTGTTGTTTCAGGATGTCAAATGTACATAACTGTGACAGATGGTAGGGTGTAGGGAGAGATATTAAGACTAGGAAAAAAGGCAGAAAATCAGTTAGGGAAGCCTTGTATGCTTTTATCCCATAGGCAGTGAGAAACGATCAAAAATCTTCAAAATGACATGATTCTGTATGAATTTCAGGGAGATTTCTCTCAAAGCAGTTGAGAAGATAAAAGGTAAACTGCAGGCAGCAGGGAGGCTGGTTAGAAAGCCATTGAATAGTCCAGGTAATGGTCACAGGCAGTGTTAGGATAGTAAGGGAGGCTGTAAGAGTCTATTTATTGGGGTTAAGTGAAATAACTAGTCTCCTGGTTCCCATACACTGCCTGGAGTGATTACTCATGAGTTTGGCTCTTATAATAGTCTTGGGTGAGTCAGGCTTATTTCTCTGATACGAAAGGCCCTGAATTCACTGGTTTTACACAGGGCACGTGGTAATCACCCGATAACTACTGCCGATTGATCTGATCTGATAGGTAGAATGAATGACTAAGAGGCATTGGACTGGACTGAGAATTAGGATGCGGGAGTTAACCCAAGAGAACATAGATGTCAGCTCATTTTGCCTCATATGAGGAAACTACCCCGCCCCCCCGCCCCCAGCCTAATAATAGATGAATGTGTGTGCTGTCCTAACTTACTAATAAGCTGTTTCTAAACATGTTCTTAGAAATTTGTTATTTATGATTTGGAGCATTTCGTGCTCTCTAAACAAGAGGGGCTTGCCTGATCAGTCAGCTCTTTTTATCTCAGAGGCAGCCCTAGCTTCAGGTCACAGAGCCAAAGAAAGACTTAGGGATTTAAAAGTGGTCGCAATTGCAGGGGCCCCATTGTCACAAAACATTCCTAGCATGGGCCTGAATATTTCAGGTGGACTGGAGCAGCTTCTTAAGAAGCTAGTCTCGCCTACAAGTCCCGAGAAGGATGAGAAGCTGCTGTTACTGTAAAAAGAGCGTCAAGCTTGAATCACGAGATAGGAGTGCATATCCTAGCAGGACTCAGACCTTTGCTGATTTTCTGTCTCACACTGCCTTTCAAGGTGAGTGCCTAGCACATGGTTCAGTGCTGTTCGTTAGCATCATCGTCTTCGTTTCTTGAGGGAGGCACCCTGTTTTTGTGTGGAGCAGTGTGTGTAGAGAGCCAGCCAGCCGAACCAGACTGTGGCTTTCTCACCCTGGGCAGGGTGAATTTGACAGCTCTGGCAGCCAGACCAGTCTCCTCCCTCCCTGTCTGCTTCACTGAGACCCTCCTGTGCTGAGTTTTCTGTCAGAGGAGGGCTCCTCTGCTCTACCATGTTTTCAAACAAGTAAGGTCATGCTTTTCAATGTGAATGCTTTCTTTTAAGACTAAGGAAAAACACATGGAGTGTTTTGCTCTAGGGAGTTATGTCATCTCTTTCGAGTGGGTAATCCTGTGTTCTTCCTCTCCTGCAATCTTCTCTTCTTTCTCCACCACACATAACCCCCATAATTATTTTCTACGTGTAAAAGCAAATAAAGAAGTCATTGACACAGCACACATATAAAGAAGCTGATATATTGTATAATGAGAGAAAAACTAGACCAGAGTAAAGGAATTTAGAGTACTGGGGTAGGGTCATTTTAAAGGTAGGTTGGGGTAGGTCGTTATTTTTAAATGGTGGCAGGGTTGGGCATCAGTGAGAACATGGGAATTGACTGAAACTCAAGAGAGATGAAGGAGATAAGTGAAGTAGATCTGGGGAAGCAGCTATTTCTCTCACTTCCTACGATGAAGGATCAGTTTTTATTTTTATAGTTTCTAGTCTATTGCTAATATTTTCGTGAATTTTAACAAAAACAAATTGCTAGGAAAAGGGAAAAAAAGCATAGGCAATAAAAGCCCCATGTTTTATTGTTAGAATAATATTTCGCTACCAAATTGCTAAAACCTTTTGAATGTTAACTTTGCGTTTCTTTGTTTATTTCATAGTAGGTTAGTAATATACACCATGGACTACAGCCATCCAAACACACACTTTGAATCGTAATGTGGGAATCCATTCTAAGAAAGTGCCTCCTAATAAACAAAAGTGGGAGCTGCTGGAACATTTTTAATAGAAGAAATATTTGACTCAACTTAGATTTTCAGTGAATCACTCTGGCTAGAGGATGGGGGGTCCCCTCCCAGCACACCCAGGGAAGAAGCAAAGAGAGACTTGTTTTAAGACGTGTATTTTATACACCAGAGATGATGGTGGCTTGGCTTAGGCCAGGAAGATAGGTTTTGAAAAAGTATGAAGTGGCTGGTTCTGGATATATTTTTGAGATTGAGTCCCCAGAATTTCCTGGTGAACTGGATAGAGGCATGAAAAAAAAAAAAAAAAAGAGGCCGAGGGTGACTGAGGTTTCAGCTTGAATAGCAAAAAAGATTCATTACTATCAACTAAGATTCAGATGATGCCATCTGAGATGGAGCAGACTGAGGGCTTAAAGAATCAACAGTTCTGTTTTGTATATTTTTTAATTGGAATTTCAGTACACAGGAGATTTAGTCAATTGAGACATGTTTAAATAGCATGATGTTACTTAAAGTTCTATGACTTAAAGTGTAACTTTAGGGCTAGAGGGAAACCAGAGGATTCCCTGACGTGTGCCCTCTCATTTATGACTTAGTCATCCAAAGGAGAGCATAGTTACTGAATATTTGATGCAAGTAAGTCAATACAATAGCCTCCATTAGTGATTGCATTCTGACACCGAATTTTCCGATTTGGAAGTGATTGCGTTTTTTTAAACATCTTATAGCAAGTAAGAAAACTGTCTCCTACTTTCAAAGATACTAAATTTGGTTGACCCTAAATTCCTTCAGGCAGTTACAGAATTGATTTGAATTTAAGTGCAATCTGACTACATCTTTTGCTGCCCATTTGATGCCAGAATTAATTTGGTTTCTCTGATTAGCCATGATTATAGAATTATCAGACCTTTAATAATGACTGTGTACTAGCCCTTGGTCTTTTAATATTTAGTGAATAAAAGGGAAGGTGAAAATTGTGTAGAGGTTATGACTACATGATACACATGTGCTCACCATATAACAAAGACCAGAAGATAATATATTGAACATTTTATATTTGACTATTTGACTATAGAAACGGTAGGTGGTATCTTCTCTATTATATTATTTGGTATAAAATAGAAATATATTTTGCTTTAATAATCACCAGTAGTAATAACTGTTTGTTAAAGAAAATGAACACATGTAATAACCATGTGACTTTTCCCTCTCCGACCTCAACAGCTCACCATCTGCTATTTGGATATGCTGATGACCAGTGAGGAGCGCCGGAAGCAGCTAAGGGACCAGTACTGCTTTGAATGTGACTGTTTCCGATGCCAGACTCAAGACAAGGTATGTTGTATGGAACCAGCTAGTAATACCTCCTCGGCAATATCCCAGTGATCTTTCAGAGAACTCTACTTTTGTTTCATTAATCCAAAGGTATATGCCCTTTAGTGCATAGTAGAAACCAAAAGTAAATAAGATCATTGTGTTGTATGTATTTTGCTTCCTGGAACTTTTATACCCACAAAACAAGAGATTTACTCAGGTAAGGATCCGTTAAACCTTAACATCTAGAGAGAAAGTGGTCATTAAACATGTAGTTGAAAGGATATTGAAGACCAGAGTGCTGTTAGAGCTTCTACCAGAAGGGTTTAGTTACATTTTGATTTTTCACACCTGTATCAATAATAAACAGTGATACACATACCAAGTTTTATTTATATATATATATGTATGTTTGTATATATTATTTCTTTAAAATTTGTTCTATAATGCTTTCTACTACAGCACTTTATCAATGGACATATCTTTATGTAGCAACTTTTACTTTCTGGGAAAGGAAGAAGAGCCAGACTAAAGGCCATAAAGATAATGAATGAATTTTTCTCACATTACTCATATATTTTCTTCTCCTTGAACCCATTTGCTTTTAGTATACACGCAATTGGGTTATCTGATGAAACCTTACTTTTATAGCGTGTTTTACATTCATTGGACTTCTTTTGTAATCATAGTCTCATTTGAACTCAGTATTTATAGATTGGGAAACAGAACTTAGAAAAGCTCAGAAGTATTCCTCTGGGATAGGATGTTTAAAAGTGGCAGAAACAAGTCTCGAACCTAGATCTTTTGACTGAATCTGGTACTCCTTCCACTGTATCGCACTCTTCTCTGAAATCTAGCGCTAACACGGAGGGGGAGTTTTCTTGTGCTTTCACTACATGAAAAAACCATTCTAATAATGTAGGTGTCAGTAAAGATGATTAGTTTTTTTTTTTCATTAAGTAGAACTTTTAAAAATAAGTGAATTGATGGGAAAAGTTAGATGTACCGCTAATAGCCCCTAAGATTTAATCTACTTTAATATTAATCTTTTTCCATTTGCAAACAAGCCAAGAATCATAGAGGATCTTTAGACATTCCTTCCTAGATGGTAATCTGGAATGGAAGGCAATAAGTCAGGTTCCCACTGATATTCTTGGTTGGGAATAAGAAGACTAATATGTGGTGTGTTTGTCTTTAAAATTCTGGAGAAGCAGTCCAAAATGGGAGCAGCTCCTCACAGGTTTCAGCATTAGTCCAGAATCTTCTGTCTTCCTCTTTAGACATCTTTATCAAAAGCCTCTGGTCCTCATGATCCCAGGATGATGCTTCCCCACCCCCCCAGTCATCATTCCAAGCTCTAAACAGGAAAGAAGAAGGCATAATAAAAGGCAAAGAACAAAGAGAAACCCTCCTAAGGATTTCTACCTACATCTTGCTGTTCAAAACTGCATCATATAAACCTATAGCTATAAAAATGACAGGCAAATTGCATTTGAGCTTTGCAGACTTTATACTAAAGGAAGATAATGTAGGGGAGGACTGTGAATAGCTTTGAGGCAAGCTAACTACATGTCTGTTGAAATAATTTTTTTTCCACCATTGAACTAAACATTTAATATTGTATTGAGATTTTCCAGAGAAAGAACTAAAAAGATACGTGCGTGTGTAAAAAAATATTCACTGTAAGAATTTGATTTATGTTATTTCAGGGCTGATAAATCTCAAAATCTGTAGTCAGCAAGCAGGAGACCCAGGAGAGGTGATGGTATAAGTTCCAATCATAAAGCTGGCTGACTGGAGACTAGAAAGAACCATTGTTTCAATTTGAGTTCCAAGGCAGGAAAACACTGATGTCCCAGCTTTAAGGCAGTCAGATAGGAGGAATTCCCTCTTACCCATGGTAGCATCAGCCTTTGTGTTCCTGCAGGTCGTCTACGGATTGGGAGGGCTTCTCCCACTATGGAGAGGGTAATCTGCTTTATGCCGTCCACTGACTCGTGTGTTAATCTCAACCCAAAACACCTTCACAGATACACCCAGATGACATTTGACCTCATGTCTGGGCACTTTGGGCCCAGTCAAGTTGACATGTAGCAGTAACCATCATAAATATTCTGTTAGAGATAGACCACATAGAATTCAAAGAATAATAGAAGTACTCAACAACTGCTGGATGCTAGTCCATTCTGTATATAACAAAACTGAGTTGTTTGAGGCATGTCATTTAATTTATTTTATTTGTTCTATCATCTATATTACAAGGGAATTAAACTGGATTATCTTAAGACTTCTTCCAGCTCTTTTGCCCCATTCTTCTCTGAAATGATTCCTAGTGGAAATGAGTAAGATACTTATTTAGATGAACATGTAGTCTTGATTTCAATAAGTTCATCAATTATATCTTAGTTTCTATTTATCTGGGAATTTTATTCTATTTAATGGCACAAACACCCCATTTGAAAGCTCTATTCATTGATTTGCTTTGAAAAAATACTGCAGAAGCAAATTCAGCATATTGAATTCCCGAGATCATAAATTCAAACAGTTCAGTCAAAATTAAATTTACTTCAGTTCCTAGATTAAAATTTTTCAAGGTTATTCTTTCTGCTTTTTTGGAAACAGAAAATTCATCTCAGCGGGTTTTTGCATCAGGCAGTATTTATTATGTGTCTAGGTCTGAATATTTCTGGACTTACCTGGCCTTCTATTTCAGGAAGGCAAGAGACATTTTTATAGAAGGTGTAATTTTCATGTGTGGAGTTAGCTGTCATTTGCCATCAGCAGCAGCTTAATTTCTGGAAGAAATAAAACTTATCTTCTAAAGGAAGTTTTTGAAATATTTGGTTTTTCCTGTGGTTGATGCAGATAAATACAAACAAAACAATGAACCAAAAAAAAAGAAACTTTTAGACTATAAGAACAAAATAGCGATTACTAGAAAGGAAAGGGGAAGGGGTAGGTAACTAGGCAAAAGGAGTCAATTGCATGACAATGGGAGGAAGCTGCTAATCTGGTAGACACAGAAGATGATTTAAAAGATTGTACAACTGAAACCTACATAATGTTATAAACCAATACTACTTCCATTGAAAATGTATAGAAAGTTATGAAACAGAAAGAGGTAGGAAAAAAAATCATAAATCAGAAGACAAGGGGAGAAAAAGAAAATTTAAAAATCCTAAAAATAATTTAAAAAAAAACAGTCGTTAAACCAGCCTATTAGCAAAAAGCTTCCTTGGAATTTGGTTTAAGGGATCTTTAGTTTTAGAGGCATGGAAGTAGAAAAGGGTTACCTCTGAAGAGTAGGACTTGGAGAGGATAGGGAAAGTATACTAATGCTTTCAATTGGAGTCTAGTACTTTTCAAACTATAAACATGTAACATTTTAATAAAAAATTAAGTGAAAAATGTAAAGAATATAAGGAATTACATTGATGAAGAGTATGCTGTCTTGGCTTTCCTTTATTATATAGTCTAAATTTTATTCTTTTGATTGAAGCAAACCATCAGAGATCTAAGAATCCACATACTTTTTCACCTTTTTTGTTACTTCTTTTATTAAGTTATCATTTGAAATGATGTTAGTCAACCACATTAATGGATATTAAAAAATCTGTTCTATTTCCTTACAATTATTTCTGGTTGTATCACCTAGTGTACATTCCGAGATGTTGTCTTTACCTTGTTCATCCTTTAAAATCTGATAGATATTTTTTCAATCTTTTAGTCTACAAATTATCCTCCATGCCATTTTGTCTCTTGTAATTTATCTCTTGAAAAACATCTCAGGCCACTTGACCTGGAGAGTTTCCCACAGGCTGGATTATACTGGTTGCGTAATTTGGTGCAATTTAATATGTTCCTCTGTCCTAGGTGATTCTTGCAAATTGGCAGCTGGGTCAAGAGACCAGATGAGATTAAGTTTTGCAAGGCTTTAAATGGTGTTGTATTCTTTCATCAATAAGCATATAATGTCTGATATCCACTCCTGTTTGAAGTAAGCAACTATTGATTTATGCCTGGATCTACTAATTCATTAGCTACTTAAAATAAACTGTTTTAAAACTACTATGGATGCAATGGAAACAGCCTAAGTGTCCAGTGACAGATGGCTAGATAAAGAAGATGTGGTATATATGCCCAATAGAATGCTACTCAGCTATAAAAATAATGAAATCTTGCCATTTGCAACAATATGAAATGGAATTAGAGGGGATTATGCTAAGTAAAATAAATCATAAGGAGAAAAACAAATATTGGACAATTTTACTCCTATGTGGAATATAAAGAAATAAAGCAAACAGATAAAAGAAAACAAAAATGAACCCTTGGACTCTGACACCATAACTGAGGTTACCAAAGGGGAAGGGGTGGAGGAGGGGTGGGAGGAAAGGGTTAGTGAGGGTCCAGTGGATGATGGTGGAGGACTATTAGAAATTTGGTGGTAGACGTGGTGTGTTATATATTTTATGAAAATTGAGCCAGAACATCTAAAACTTATCTCATGTTGTAAATTAATACGACCTCAATTGAACAAACTTTGATAAAATATCACTGTGGAAATATGACATTATTGACCATTCAACTCAGTGGAACCCTTTGTGAGTGCCTCAGGCCTCAGAGCCAGAAACACTGCTTCATCTTAGGAACATGTGTGTGTTCAGTCTTACAGCTACTGGAAACTTTCATATTAGTCTTTTGATTTTAGCTGCTGGGGATTTTAGAGTAAGCTTGTGATTTATTTGTTGTTACTGTATAGGGTGGTAATACAGCAGACATTCTGGGTACTAACTTGCTTTGATCTCATTTCTTGTCACTGCTATTTCACAAAACAATCTGAAATGTCCTGCTTGTTTTATATATACACATATGTGTGTTTGTGTGTGTAGGTGTACCTTTAAGCTACAGAATCTTCTGGGTGGGGGAAAAGGTATAATTTGATAAAAACAGGTTTAATGCAGTGTGTATATACCATGTCTTCCTTATCCATTCATCCATTAATGGACGCTATGGGTGTTTTTATATCTTGGCTATTGTGAATAGAGCTTTAATGAACGTGGGGGTGTCTGCTGCTCTTCAAATTAGTATTTGTGTCATCTTTGGATAAATACCCAACGGTGGCATGGCTGGACCATGTGATATATCTAGCATTAATTTTTGAAGACTCAGCATTGTGTTTTCTAAAGGGCTGAACCAATTTAAGTTTCCACCAACAGTGTACAAGAGTTTCCTTTTCTCCACATGTATCCTTGCAACACTTGTTGTTTTTTGTCTTTTTAGCAAAAGCCATTCTCAGGGGTCTGAGGTATGTCACTTATGCTTTTATTGCATTTTTTGATAAGAAATGATGAACCTCACTTCTAGTGCATACTGGTCTGCTATTCATCTCTTTGAGCATCCTAATCATAATCCCTTTTAAGTCTTGGTCAAGCAGTATTATTGTTTATTTTATTGATGCAAAATCATATTCCAGTTGTTGGTTTTGTTGTTTATCTTTCTTAGACTTTCATTTCACTAAATGCTTTAGATTTCTGTATGACAGACTCATTTTAACTATAAAGCCTTTTTTTTTCTTTTCTCTTTTCTCTCCTCCTTTGTTCATCCCTACAATCTGCCCTCTCCCAGATTCCTCAGGTCATAGTTCAGAACCAGAACTTAAAGGCATTTGGAATGCTTTCACAACAGTAGTTTAGGCTGTTGTAGATCTTGTTACTTAAGTGATGGACATCTTGTCTCTGGACCTGGACAGACTGTCTTTTAGTCTTTCCAAGGAGCCTCCAATTCCAATAAATAATTAGCTCAATGGACTAGGTCATCAGCCCTGTATTTTCAGCCTCTTTAAAGAAATAAGAGATCTTCATACCATCCCCTGACTTTGGTCTATAAAACTGACTCCTCTCCTTTTTGATGTGAGACATTTAACATTGGACCTGAATTTCTGCCTGTGACTGCTGACTTTCAGCCCTGAGGCTTTAGCTTCAGCTTTGCTTATTGTTTTGTGTGTCCTATTTTTGGTCCTCAGAGATAATTATATTGTATTTGAATTAGTAAAGGTTTTTTGTTTTGTTTTTTTTTTTAATATTTTACTTACCACTGTGGATTTGAATAGGGGGGAATCTAAGTCTAAATGTAAAGCATCTTGATTGGAAATATGCATTTTGCTTTTCAGGTACAGAAGTAAGAATTTAAGTTTTTGGTAGCAAAGGAAAATCAAAGTTTGACAATGAGCTATTTCTCTTGAGGATTTCTGAACCTGTGTACACACACAATACCCAGTACCCTGGCAGTACCCTGCAGCTGCCTGTGGAGCAGGGACCTCTGTCTTCTTTTATTGCAGGGCAATCTATGGAGTTGCGAGATCATTCAGAAAATGTGTCCTTTCTGAAAACTATTTACTAAATCACTGGTGGGGAGGGGAAGCCCTAATAATCTTCTCATTCCTCAGCACCACAATTCTCAATCTACTTCCTCTTATTTTCTTCTGTAGAAATAAAGCAGTGTTAATTATTGTCACTGATAATTATTTCAGCCTCTTGTTAAGAGATCCTTTTTTTGTAACATGTAATTAGTTACCTTCTTGGGATCCTTCTGAGGCCCTCCACGGCATGTGTGAGTTTGGAGCCCTGAAAGAGTCCCACATCTTACAAATGACCCCTGCGGGTGTTGCGTGGGAACTGACTCAGTTCATATGTGTGTTATACCTCAATGAGGCTGCTGCCGTTAAATTGGGGAAAGGAGGAGGGACTGAACCTGGAAGAAAGGAAGAAACTATGATTGTCTGGAGAAAGAATTATGTGAGAGTTAAAGCTCTGTAGTCAAAGGAAATGAAGAGTTTTCTGTCCAAGAAAATTTTTTTTGTGGTAACTTGAGTCTATTTGAAATATGAGCAATTACTTAAAGGTCATTAGTAAACCAAGATTTTTGTTTCTGCTGCCTTCCTCTATTTTGCTCATTAATTATCAGCAGAACTGCCTGCTGGTGGGATGATGAGCCCAGCCAGCTCTGAGTTGTTTTATATTTCAAGTTTTAATAGTCTAAGCAGAATGCCTTTTCTGTTTCTAAAGTTTTCATCTTACCCAAATTATGTTATCTTCAGGAAGATTGGGAAGATTTGACAGGTGTTGAAAAACTGTGTCGTGTGTGTGTGTATGTGTGTGTGTGAGTGCGTGTGTGTATGTGTGTGTGAGTGTGTTTTCCATGTGGTTCTGTTTTTAGTGTAGTAGCAACCTAGCATTACTGCATGTCCCTACATCTTCCTTTTCCAAATAACCAGAAGAGTGGGTTTCCCAGGAGTGAATGCCATTAATGTTAAAGTGAGGAAAGGAGTTTATTGACTTCATAACCACATAATCCCATCTGCAATGTTACCAGGAAACAGTGGGAGAGGCTTCTGTGCTTGGTACAATGGGCTGTAAAGTTGGCTGAGAAATAAACAATGAAGCTATTGTGCTCGCCTTAGAATATGCTGTTCATCGCATCACAGAACGTAGTGCCTTCTCCCCAGAGAACAGGCAGCTGTGCTCCCCAAACTTCTTCATGCTGCTTTGGTTTGTCCACAAGTCCACCCCAGGGCTAAGAAAGTCTCTCCACAATTTGTAGTGACATGAATTTCTTCCCACAACCTTCCTGATTCTTGCACAAAAATGGTTTTCTTCTGCCTTTGGTCTACAAGAAACTCTGGCTCGGGGAACAGTTTCGGTGATAGTAGCTACTGTGACCCAGAAATGTGTATTCTTGTGTCCTAGGTACGATCCCCAGTCCACACGGCACATGGTGTTCAGGAAGTGCTGCAGAATGAGGTGACTTCCTCAGAGAATGGCATCAATTGTAATGCCTGCTAAAGCTTTGGGGGATGTTTATTATGTGCTAGGACTCTGTGAGTGATGTATACACCTCATCTTGTTTAATCTTCACGACTTCGTGATGGCGGTAGTTGCTTGTATTCCCGTCTTATAGATGAGGTAGCCTGGACTTTCAGCTTCAGAGGTCATCCTCTTAGCCACTCCACCTTCCTGTGTCTGTAACTATGAGTAACAGATACACTTCTCCCGTCTTTAAAATACTGACGCATGTTCCTGTAACCTAGTGGGTAAGACCACTGGATGTAGTCCACACACATACAAGAACCCAGGTTCGAGTCCTGGGTCTAGGGGGAACAACCAGGATGAACAACTAAATAAAATGAAGAAATGTTTCTTCCTCTTCTCTTGTCCTGACTGCTTGCCTACTCTCCAGTCCTGCCTGCAGCTCTGCTTTAAAAAATTTGAAGCATAATTTAAAATGTACTCTTTTTGTATACAGTTCTGAGTTTGGATGAATATATGTAGCCTGCAACCACCACCAAGACATAAAAAAGTGCAGTCCCCTCTTCCCAGTCCCCTCATACTGCTTTGTAGTTCCTTTCCTGCTTCCTGCTTGCAACCCCTGCTAGTCCCTGATCTGCTTTCTGTCATTACAGCGTTCTCTCTCCAGGATGCCGTGTAAATCGACCCAGACAACCATTTGATTCTGTCTTCCATCACTCAGCATAAAGCATTTGATATTCAGCCGTGATACTTTTACACGCACATTTAAATGTGTGATCTTAGTATCTGGTTGTTTTTGTTGCCAAATAATATTCTATTAAATGGCTATCCCACAGTTTGCTTAACAATTGACCAATTGAAGGGCCTTTGGGTTCTTTTCTAGTTTGGGGTAGTTATCAATAAAGCTACTGTAAACATTCACATACATGTTTTTTGTGTGGCTACAGATTTTTATTTCATTCGAATAAACACTTAGAGGTAGAATGACTGAGTTGTGTGGCAAACATATACTAAACGACATCAGGAAATGCCAATTTTTCAAAGTAGTTAAGCCATTTTGAAGTCCTACCAGCAATGAATGAAAATTCCAGTTACTCCCTACCCTTGTCAGCACTTGGTTTTTTCAGCTTTGCTTTCAAAAAATTATCCCAGTCGATAATAGTGATATTGCATTTGATTTTCATTCTCACATTTTTAATTTTTTAAATGTGATTGAAGGAGCAGTGCATGATAACAAATATAGGATAAGGTGGGCATCATTGTAAATCAACATCTGCATATAATACATACAGTTCACCACCAAGAGTTCAGTTCTGCACTTCTTGACATTGGTTTTATTATGTATTTCCTGTGACTAATGATTTTTTTAAATTCATGAACTTATTTTCCACTTCTACGTCTATATATGATATCTTGTTCAAATATTTTGCCCATTTTAGAAATTAGATGTTTTCTTATTGACTTTCGAGAGTTCTTTATTGCATATGTCTTATCATATATGAATTTTATAAATATTTTTCTCAGTCTTGTGATCTGATTTTGTTGGCAGTCTCCTAAAGAGCAAAAGTTTTAAATTTTGATGTAATATATGTTATAGATCAGCCTTTTGATACCATGCCTAGGAAAAATTTGCCTACTCCAAGTGAATAAAGATTTTCCCATTTTATATTAGAATTTTTGTAGCTTTAGCTTTTACATTTAGGTCTTTGATCCATTTTGCATATGATATAGGTGGTTTTGGATTTGGGATTTTTTGTTTTTTTGTTTTGTTTTTTGGCATGGAGCTAGCCCATTAGTCCACTATCATTTGTTGAATCTGAGTTCAGATGGTAGGATATTGTAGAAGAAGTATAGAAGTAAACACAGGAGAAGTTGGGTTCCTATCCTGGGACATCTATTTGTAGCATCAGTGACATAAGCCTGAGAAATCAAATCTGAGTCGTGTCTAAGAGCGCAGCTTACATAGTGGAAAGGCCACGTCCTTTGGAGTCAGATAGTACTGCATTTTGCTCCTTATTAACATTCTGACTTTGGCAAGTTTCCTTATGTTAATCTTTGTTTCTCTCTTGTAAAATGAGAATTAATCTATACTGGGCAACACTGCTCTGAAGGTTCAGTTAGATAACTGAAGTGTGATTTGGAAGATGATAGACACTCAGTAATGGTAGCCACTATCGTTATTGAGTTATCTGGGGAAATAGTCTATCTGGATAATTCCAGGAACCATACCATCTTCTGTTCCCATCATTCATTGATCCAGGGTCACTGAATTGCTCACATAATCTTCTTGATTGTTTTTTAATTCTTCCTGTACCAACTTTCAGTAATTTCAGTTTCTTTCTCCTTTTTTGTTTCTAGTGCTCTCTGAGTGCAGCATCTCTATGGTCGGTCGTTGGTGCTTCCCACTCTTAGGTTCCCCTTGGCATGCCCCCTCTCCCTTAACTGGGCTCGCCCTCCTAAGAATTGAGCTGACCTTTGTCAGTGCCCTTTGCCCTTCATCAGAACTCCTGCTGTCCTGTTCACTCCTGGCTTCTGACATTGCTCACAGGGAGTGGTGTGGGTTTATGGGGGAGGAAGCTAAGAAGGGGCTCTCAGGCTGAGTAAAATGACAGGAAAGACTGCATGGGTGACACTGCATAGAGTTCCTTGCCAGGTCATTTCTTCTCTTCTCCCCGGATCCTTGGATAAAGTCCATGTCATCCTGGGTCCTCTAGTTCCTCAACTTCTCTCCTAAATGAGAGACTTCTTTTAGAGTCTGTCCTATAGGGACATTCCCTTTCTGAGTGACACACACTTAGACTCTTTTGTTTTTGTTCAAGCAAAAATAATGAAATGCCATAGGACAGAGACCAGACAAAGCTTCCCTTGCCATTTATTCCTTATTCTTTATAGTACAGGGGCTACATCTGAAAACAAGACTCGTAAATGATCATGACAGCTTCAGACTCCAAGATGGGTGGAGACCACTGCAGTCGGAATGGACAGTAGAGAATTCTACTTAAAGTTCTGCAGTGACAATGAGGCGAATGTCCCAGATGTTAGGGGTGGGAAAATGGGGTATTCTAATCCTTTTCATCAACTCACTCTGTGTAGAAATTAAGGGCACATGATGCCACTCAAAAATAATTTTTATTCATTGTATTTGCCAATTACATTGTCCCCTATTTGCTGTCAACTTGAAAATGGTTACTTTCTGTCTATAGCACTTACCCAAGATGCAACATGCTTGCCTTCACAAAACTTTGGAATCCTGCACCATCACACAAACGCACATTGAAACCTCACTGTTGGAATATAGGAAGAGGCAGACTAAATTGTGAATTTCATGATAACTCTTTGCCAATCTATAGACAGCTTGACATTCCATCCTTGAGGGATGAAGCTGGGGAGTTGGTGTTATTGATAAGTTCCCCTCCTGGAGAAAATATAATGCAACTCCATGAATTGGAGATGATTGGCTAGCAAGTTCTACTTTGATAAAAAAGTAGCTAATTGAGCTCCAGGGATTTGTGGCAGTTTGAACACATATGTATTTCCAGACTCTCCCCCGATTCTGCTGAAATGATCAGATCAAGCTCTTCCTACATGTTATTGATGATATTCCTTCAGAGCCTAAAAGGTGGACATGGGAAAAGCATACTTTTTACTCAGATTTTTAAATACCACAGAGGTTAAAAGGTATGTCAGAAAAGTACCAATTTGAATATGGAAAAAACACTAGGCATCTGGTTCAATACCTTCATTTTACAGAGGAGAAAAGACTATCACACACTGACTATGGAGAATCAGGACCAGAAAATCAAGGCACCCCAATTTTGGCTGCTACTTTTCTGGTGATGGAGAGATAGGAAGTCATAGAACAAAGAATAGCAAGGGTCTGCTTTTGATCAGAAGCAGCCAGGAAAATATAATGACACTGGTAGACACAACAGATCAGAAACTCTTCCATGGGAGAAGAATTAAAAATTCAAAACACAGGCCAGGTTCTCACACCATTGCACCCAGAAGAAACAAGTTTTGAGAGCTGCTTTTATGTATCTGTGAAGGCAGTCTACACCCCCACCCCCCCAACAAAGAATAAGATGTTATTGGGTCCAATTAATACCCGGGGATATAGCAAATGGTTTATTTCCAGTACTCATCTGCTTACAGGCTGTTTCTGGTGCTTCAATTAAAGATCAGAATGTTTAGCAGTTGTCCTGAGTATTCATGGCTGAGGAGAGGGAGTAATGGTTTTCTGAACTCACTGCGCTTCTCAGTAATTAGGATATTGTATTGCTTAAGTTGCAGACATCAGCATATCTTCTGTTTTCTTTTCTGTCCACCTTTATTACCAAGTCATTTTCAGACCCTAAGTAAAGGGAGATGTGCTGTTTTCTCCATCCCTTGTTTGGAAATGTAAATGGGAATCCTGGTATTATTAAAGCACTGCTAATCCTTTCCTGTCTATAAAATTAAAACTTGAAAGCTGCAGCTAAAGGCATATAAAAGCAGTTATCACCACATTTGTCATTAAACCCCCTATGCGATCAATTTACTTATCCTTCATTTGGAATCATCTTGTTTTTCTCAAATTTTGTCAATCTTGGCAGTTTTTCAATACCTTCTTATGCTAATTTCTTTATTTATTGTGCCTCTTAAATCGGAGCACATAAAGTAGCAGTCAATTAATAAATTACGTTTCTACCACTGAAATAAAACATGTTAATTATTTCTGAACAATGAGGCCGCATTCATCTTGGGAGAGATCTTTTATAGGGGTAACAAACACAGCTTCGGAGGATGAGGAAAATGCCTAAGTTTGACATTGTATTAATGAATATTTACTTTTTACAGCTGTTTCATGTCATGAAGGCGGTCTGTTAAAATCATTGTAAAAATTGTGAAGACGAGCCTCTTTCATTTCATAGCATTGCCTTTCTGCTGAATAAAAGACTCGGAGCACTGTTCTTGGGAGGTGTTTTTTGTTTTTTTGTTTTTTTTTCCCCTCTGCAACTGCAATTCACCGTGTCCCTCTGCCTCATAACTTAAAAGGGACCAGGAGAATCATGTGGCTCAGAGATGAGCCATAAAAAAATAACTCTCCTAAGGAAAGATGAAGAGAACAGAAACTCTGCAGCCTGCCAGAGAAGGGTGAGTGCTGCATCCAGGCAGGGTAATCGGCCCTTCTTGGTCTCCACTAAGCTGGGGAAGTAGACTCAGCTGCAGGTATTGAATTAGATGTACTGACTTTCTGGACTTTTTTTTTTTTAAAGACACAGTAACATTTCCTCTGTGGGGGTCTTCTAAGACCAAAGTTTTTCCCATCTGTCTGATCTCTGAATTCCCAAGAAGTTTCCCAGTCCTCACATTCAGAAATCCTTTACATCCCTGGATAAGTTAGATATTTTGGAATTTTTTTTAAAAATCAGCCGTTCCACTAAAAATATTTTTTAACCCTGTCGAATTAGATTGTCCACATCACTCACTCTGAGTCTGGGCCCTTTTCATCTTTATCTGTGGATTCCCATGACAGACATCGGCAAGCATTTATTGAGAACCTGCTGTGTATCCTCAGAGGCCTAACAGGCAACTTCTTACTGAACGTCCCTGAAAAGCAAGGCAAAATGGGCAAAAGTAAAAAAGGGTAAAACCTATGAGGTTGGCACCTAAATTGATCTGATGTTGAGCCCATCTCTGTGGTATGTTTTCTTAGTCTCCATGGGTACAGTCTCCCTCCATGGGTACAGTCTCCTTTAAGCCCTGAAGGACAGTGAAGGATACGGTGCTGAGTGGTCAGAAGAAGCAGTATTCTTCCACAGACCTTTAGCATTCACACCCCGAAAAGACCAAATTATTATACAGGAAATAACTTACTTCTTAACTTTAGTCCTTATGTGGTTTGGTTTGGTTTCATATTCTGTTCTGTTTTTTTGTTTTGTTTTGTTTTGTTTTTTTAATTCTGTTCTGTTCTGTTGCAAAGAGAAAAGGGAGGGGAGAGGTTAAACATGGAAAAAAGGTAGACTGTTTTGTGCTTCCCCTCAAAACAAATGGAAAATAGGAAAATGATTATAGAATGTCTTGGGTTTCAGACTTTTTCTCTGGGTGGTTTCAGGGCTTGAACAAGACACTCCCTGTCAATTTATTTAGAGTGTACCCTCAGTATTGGTGATAGGAGTCTACTTTAGATGTTATCTTGGGTTTTCCAAGGTAATCTAATACTACTATATAGTTTGGAAAAAAAAATAAATTGTTTCCAGAATGCTATTGGTTTAGTATCTAGTTACCATGGGTGCATTCATTAAAGAGCAGAAGTTGTTTTAATACGAATAGCAGAGATTCAAGGGACTGTTTATAAAAGCTTTTTTTGCATTTTTCATTTCAGATCCTAAGATTGAAAAGATGGGTGTAAATGTAAAATGACTAATATTGTCAATCATTTATGGGCAATTACTGGTTATCAGTCTCAGTTTCCTTCTCTAACAATCACAGCACTGCTATGTTAGTGATTAGAGAAGCCCGGCCTACCCTTTCTGCAAAGTACATACTCAGAAAAAAAGCTTGCCTACATAGGTCCTTTATTGATTGAGCTTTTCATGTTACTATAAACTCATCTCAATAATTTTTACCCAGACCTGCCATCCTGCCTTTCAATTAAGTATGCTTTGCTGTGAGATGTATCATTTAGATTTTTATTAATTTAAACATTTTGTGTCAACAGAAGGTAGGTCATTATTAACTGGTGCAATGTGGTGTCACAAAATACATGCATGTCATAGAAAAGTAATTAACTGCCTCATTCTATTTCAGAACAGATGTGTAACTGAGTAAGAACTTGGACCCAAGGGTACTCTGGATCATTTATTTATTTATTTTAAGTCATTAAATGGTTGACTCGGAGACTTCATTTCAAGTTTCCCAAACTTTGTTTTCTTTTTCATCTCTACCTCTCTCCCTCCCTTCCCCCCACCCCCAATTAAAAATAGGTTTAAAACCATCACCTGAACTTACAAATTCATTTTTGGCCTCTGCCATGAATAGATTGTCTTTCAGATGAGAGAACCGTTGTTTGACAAATAAGGATTTTTGTTGTTGAAAGCCCGAGGAAGGTGGGTTAATAAACCAAACCAGTGTTTGCCAGCCAGTGTGCATAATGATGTTAAGTCCAGGCCTCTTAACTGACACCAGATTACTGTTCACTTCTTTCTTTTCTTTCTCCTTTTACTAACAGCTGTAATTCTTTGAGTTTTCCTTCAGCACCTGGGACCAGAGACTTCTCTCTTGCCTAGACCTACAAGAGTGCTGTTTCTACCCTGGGCCTCCACGATTTAGTTTCACACAGCAATCAGAAGGTTATATTCAGGGGGGATCTCTTCAATTTCCCAATCCTTGGAAGGATTTACCCCAGGCCCACATCCCCCTCGTCCCCTGTGTAACCTGGGTCCTGTGTGACTTTCCAGTCTCAACTCTGTCTTTGGCTGGAGCAGGCTAAGCTCTTTCCTGCCTTGGGGCCTTTGCTCTAGGCTTCCCTCTGTCAGAAACAGTCCTTCGGTGTGTCCTTGGTTCTCTATCATTCTTCCACTCTCATCTACAACTTTACCCCAGAAAGAGACATCCTGACTACCCTATGAAAACCAGAGGCCTCTTTGCCATTTTGTGCTCCCTCTTTATCTCCATTATGGCACAATTGCTATCTATTATTTATATCTGCCTCTTTGCTTGGTAAGAATGACCTTATCATTCTTCTTTTCTGTTGTGTCCTTAATGTCCAACACAGTGCTTATATAATTAATATAGCACTTAACAAATTTGTGTTACATGAATGAATGTCAGGAGATACTATTTTTGCATTATTATAGCATTGAGTTAAGCTGCCTAGGATATACCAAGTATTACTTGAAGTTTCTAAATGACTTTTACTCATAAAACAATTAATAGAAATTTGAACAATGGGCTATCAGGAAAGAATATTCTTGCCTTTTCTCTAACACTTCGAACAAGGCCTATTCCATTTACTCTCATCGAAACTTACAAGCCTACATGGAAACCACCCAATGGAAAGACAGGATATATATTTCCGATTAGCATCTTGGAAAATTCTCTCATGCAGTTCATGCCCATGCATTCCTCCCTTTTCCAAGAAAGCACACATTTCTAGAATTTGTAAAACCAGACTTTAATAACATGGACTTGATGGCATATCTAGATAAGTGAGGTTTCTAATATAATAAGCATAAATATTACCTACATTATACTATTTGAAATTTGTAGGTTTTTATTTTTAATAATGTATAAGAGGGTGTGTCCTGGTGGCCTAGCTGCCTAGCATACCCTGGGTGCAGTCCACATACATCTCAAGGTCTGGGGTTCAAGACCCCAGGCCAGGGTGTGTGTGTGTTGGGTGGGGGACAACCAAGATGAATAACTAAATAAAATGAGCAAAGTGCCTCTTCCTCCTCAAAAAAAAAAACTCTATAAAAGGTTGTTTCATAAGGGCCCATAAGTCCAAGATTGGAAAGGGATCTTGGAGGCCTTCCCCTGTCAGGGCGGGAACCTCCTCTACAACATCCCTGCTAGGTGGGTGTCCTGATTCCCAGTGAACAGTTTTAATGGAGATCTTTCAACACACTCTCTTTGAGTAGACCATTCTACTCAGACAACTGTGATTGGGAAGTTAATCTCATGAACTAAAACTGCCTCTTTTAACTTACAGCAGAGATTAGTTGTGCCCCACAGAGCAATAAAGAGTAAGTAGGTTCCTTACTGCACCTACCAGTCTTCAATTTCTTGAATGTTAGAGACCACATGGTCTTGTAAAGAGCACTCAGGCTTTCAAATTATACAACTAGGAACTCAGACCATCTCCACCACTTTTCAGGCTACTGGAACGTAAGAACCTTACTTTATCTTTCTCAGCTGCAGTCTTATCATTTAAAAATTAAAAACTAAAGTGGTTTGTTTGCTTTATACTTTGTTGAAATGATTAAATGAGATAAAGCACTTAATTAGCACAATAATCCTCAAAATATTTTGTCCTTATTGTTGTTGTCATTTGAGCTGCCAGTTCTCTGAAATTTAGCCTGACTTGTAAAATAGGGAAAATGATTTCTGCCAACTTGTGGTCCAAAGGTTGACATCACTTAATCCTAAAATATGGTTGAATGTTCAACCATCCAGGTTTCTCTACATGCATTATCATCCTAATCAGATTTGTCTTGTCTTTTTTTTAATTACTTTACTGAGGTATGATTGACATACAAAAAGCTGTATATATTTAATTTATGGAACTTGATGAGTTTGGAGGTAAGTACACACCCAGCACCCACACTACAATCTATGCACATATCCATCACCTGCAAATGTTTCCTCTTGTTGCATGTGCGTGTGTGTGTGTGTGTGTGTGAGAGAGAGAGAGAGAGAGAGAGAGAGAGAGAGAGAGAGAGAGAGAGAGAGAGAACACTCAAGATCTACCTCTTAGCAAAATTTTAAGTTTGCAATACAGTATTGTTGACTGTGTTGTAGTGTAGATCTCAGGTTTCATTGCCTTCCCACAGAATATTGTGAAAGACTGTTAAATCCTGTTCAAGTGAAAATATTCACCCATTTGAACAGTCTCCATGAAAAAAATCAGTGCAGGTTGCCAGGATTTGTTCTGGGTGTTCCCATGCTGTCTCTAGTGGAAACCTCTTTATCTCAGTAAAGCATTACCCAAAGATAGGCATTACATTATCTGATCATTGGCAAACTTCTATTTTTATTTATGTTTCCTTGGGACCACATTTGTTGCTGCTTTGGGCTTCTGCTGCCACTCCCTTTCTCTCAGTTCTTCTCAGAGGAATAATAATAGCTTCATGACTATCTTTACAAAGTTCTTTGAATTTACCTGGATATAGTTCATCTGGAATTAAAGATGTGAACTTTTCTAAAATACCTTGTTCTACTCTGTCCTTTTCAAGAATAATTGCCATGGGATAAGAAAATGGTAAAAAAAAAAAAAAAAAAAGAATCGTAGAACTCTTATTCTTCCTATTATCTGTTGATCTTTTACCACTTCCTCCAAGCAAGAAAGAACTGGGTCCCTTCCATGTTTATGTCATTGTTAGAGAACCAGAGCAATTTTTTCATGAGTCATGGTTATTCCACATTTTATTTTTCACTCCATTCTGATAGATTATTGCTCCCTTGGTGGGAACGTCCTTGTGTGGTTTGCTCTTGGTTTCACCTGTGAACTACAGTTCTTGTGTGCTGAACAGTTAATGTAAGTCCGTTGCTGTGCGGAACACTTCACGCATATGATCTCATCTAGTCCCGATTGCAGCCCTGTGCAGTGAGGTCCTCCAGCCCTGTTTCCTATTGGGAAATGTTTACTACTCTTTTATTCTCTGTGTTCTCAGATTCTATTCTAGAAGCTGAAATAGAGCCCTTGTAGGAGATAGAAATGGATAATAAAATTCTGAACTGAGGCAACTATCAAGAATTTTGCAAATTCAGTTTGCCAAGGAGGATTGCGCTCTCTTCAGCACTGCAGCTTCTTTCTTACAAAAAAGAAAACAAACCCACAAACAAGAAACCTGGGATTGGAGTGATGAGCAAGCAGTTCTAAAATCTATTATCAGCATCACAAAACCTAGATTACAGAAAAGCCACCCTCTTCCTGGAAGTTATAAAGTTATTGCTTTCATAGGCTGAATTGTAGCTTGAGAAGAGAAAGGGCATTTGCTCATTTGGAAATCTCCCCATGCCTGGCTTCCCCATCCTATTCCTTACACCCTCAAGGTTTGCATTCACCAACCACCTCAACCCCATCTTCCTATCCTCCCTCCCAAGCTCCCTACTCCCATGGATAGACTAAGTACTCTGCTCCTGGTGCTCTGGTATCTACAATACAGCACATCTGGTGAAGTCACAGGAGCCTTCCCTCAGCAGGGCTCCCCCTCCCCAAGTTGTTCTGCATATCCATAGTTGTTCCCTTCCCTCCTCCTCTACAGCATTTCCAACATGCACCACTGCTCCTCACCCCTGAGCCCCTGCTCTCCCTTGGTTTCAATAGATTCAGAAGCAATAGGACCTCCAGGCATAAAATCCCTCAATTTCCCACTCTGCCCACTTTCCCAACACAGCTGTCTCTGCACCCATCGTCTGTCTTCCTCCTGGCTCAGAGCAAAGGAGCCTCTCCACAGCACCCCTTACCCACCACCTGTGCTCCTGACCTCACCTGCTGCCTCCTCCTGGCCTGGCTCCTCCAGCCACTCCCTCTCTGTTGTGGTCAGCCTCTCCCTTTCCTTCACTGTGGCATAAACATGCTGGTGACTTTCCCATTATTATAAAAAGCCTCTTTCTCTAACTCGATTTTTACTTCTAACCACTGTTTTCTTCTATTTATAAAGCTCCATTGAAGGAATCAGCTACACACTCAATAACCCTATTTCTTCATTTTCCTTTCTTTCTTTTTTAAGGAAAGGTGCAGGCAGGAATGCAGGTGAGCAAGAATAAAGGAGGAAGATGTATTTTTTTTTATTTCATTTTTATTTCATTGTTCATCTTGGTTGTTCTCCCTTACCCCAGGATGTGAACCCAGGTCCTTGGGATATATATAGACTTCACTCAGCCACAGCAGACCTAAGTTCTATTCCACCAGAGCACACCCCAGTTTTTCTTCTCTTAACTGACACTGATAGCCTTTCACCGTATCACCCACTGAAACTCTCTCTCTCTCTCTCTCTCTCTCTCTCTCTCTCTCTCTCTCTCTCTCTCTCTCTCTCTCATCATTGATAAACCCAATTCCATGTCTGGTACCCTCCTTTGAATTTCTTCCAGTTGATTCCTTTGTTGCATCCCACACCATCTAACCCTCCCTCCAACCCTTCCTCCTTCTAGGAATACTCCTCCTTAGTTTCTTCACTCTTTTCCTTCTTCCCCATTCTTCTTAAATGTTAGAGTTTTTCACCAAAATTCCTAAATATAGAGACTTATTCTGAGACATCCTCGTAAAACTAGCAAAAACCAATGATAAAAAACTACTCATGACTGCTAGAGAAAAGAAACATAACCTGCAAAGGTACACCCATCAATTTAACATCAGATTTCTCAACAGAAACCCTAAAGGCCAGGAGAGTGTGGAACATTTAGTATGCTAAAAGACAAAAGCTACCAGCCAAAAATACACTACCTTGCAAAAGTATCATTCAAATATGCTGGAGAAATAAAGGTCTTCAATGACAACCAAAAGTTAATGGATTTTTCCATCACTAAGACTGTCTTTCAAGAAATGTTGAAAGGCGGGGCTACAAAAGGGAAAATGAAAATAAGCCACCAACCCTCAAGAATGGTGATAAACAGTAAAACAAAATCAGAAGCAAAGACAGGACCAATGACAGAACAAAAAACTCTAAAGGGGAAAAAATAAAGCATGAAGTTAGTATGGACATATAAACATGATACATCATCAGTTAATACAAGATTATCATAGAGTGATAAAATTAGCAGCAATCCACACAATAGCCATCAAACCTAATCCTAAATAGATTCATAGCTGGAGAGAAGAAAATGGAAAGAATCAACACCCAAAACCATCCAGAGGAAATAGCAAGCAAAAGCAAATGGGAAAGAAAAAAAAACCCAAACAGGAAACAAAGGCGTAAATGACAGCAAAACAACCCTGCATATCATTTATTACTCTAAAATGTGAATGGACTGAAATCACCATCCAAAGACATAGAGTGGTTGGAGGTCTTCAAAAAACAGGACCCAGCAATATTATGTCTACAAAAAACTCATTTGTGATCTGAAGACAAATCAATTGAAAGTCAGGGTTTGTGGAAGAATATCAAAGTAATTAGAATGAAAGTAAATCAGTAACTAATGCTAATATCAGACAAGATAAATTTCCACCTGAAAAGGGTAACATGAGGCAAGGATGGACACTACACTATGGTCGGGAGGGTAATCCATCAGGAAGAAATAATGTCACTAACATGTATGTACCCAATCCGGGCCACCTAAGTGCAGAAAACAGATACTGACAGAGCTAAAGGGAGACATTGACAATAACACATTAGCAGTAGGGGACTTCAGTACCTCCACTTACATCAGTAAATAGATCATCCAGGCAGAAAATCAACAAAGAAATTTTAAAAACCTAAATGAGGCAATAGGTCATATTGGCTTAGCAGACATATACAGAGTGTTCTACCCCAACACAAAAGAATATACATTCTTCTCAAATGTGCATGGAACATTCTCAAGGATAGATCATACCATGGAACCAAAACAAGTCTCAGTCTATTTAGCAAATTTGAAATTATAGAAAACATCTTCTCAGACTACAAAGGGGTGAAACTTGAATTGAGCCAGAAGAACAAAACTGGAGGAACCACAAAGATGTGGAAATTAAACAACAGGCTTCTGAACAACTTGTCATTGGTGAAATTAAAGGTGAACTCTGCTGGTAGGTGTGGTGTAACAGACGCATAGACTGAAGTGTGATTGCACTATCCTAAAATGTATATAGCAAACAAAAGAAATAATAAAATTATGTAAATAATGTAGAGGTTCTCCTCTACTCCCATGTCTTCAGATTCCACCTATATAACAGAGATTTCCAAATCTGTTAGCTCTCCCATGCTTGTCTTCTGGTCTAGTTTCATATTTCCTGCGCACAGTCAGCCACATGGATTTTCTGCAGGCATCTCATATTCAACATGTACAAAAGTGAACCCACCTTCCCTAAATACCTTTCTGCATGCCTGGTCTCACCTGAAAGCTCCATCATGCACTCAGTCACTGAAGTTGCATGCTTGCAATTATTCGATCAGCTCCACAGACCACACTGCCAACTCATAACCTTCTAAGTTCTCTTAAATGGATCCCTTCTTCTCTGTCTCTGTTTCTAGGCCACTGCCTTATTTGAATTCATGTCCTTTTCCTGCATAGTTTAGCATCTACCTGACTGATATTTCTGCCTTCAGTTCCTCTGCCTGTTGTCTCTGAACAACACAATGATTATACCTAAAATCCTTCCATGTCTGTGTTGCACATGCAAGATCAACTTCATCCTTTTCATTCCTGCCATGCTCTTTAGCCTCATCTCTAAACTTTACTTTCTCCTCTTTCACTTCATTAACTGTTAATCCAAGTTTATGTTTTCAGGTCTGTGAACATATGCTGAAGTATGTCCCCAGGTTGGACACCACCCCCCACCCCCCGCCAAGACTCTATAATGAAGCCGCCTCTGAACAATAACAAGTTCAGCAAGTGCTGCATAAACACAATAGGATAATAGAAACTGAGGTGTGCTGGCCACCATCCCCATGACCACTGCTGCCGTGTGAACTAGGAGTTCCCAAGGGCTTGGTCCCCTCCAGTACTATGTGCTGCCCTCCGCCCCTCTGTTTCCTCATGCTGTTCTCTCCTGCATTCCTACTCTTGACTACTATTTCCATAGCTTTCAAGACTATGCTTAGGCATGATCTTCTCTAGGACACTTTCCCTAAACCCATGTTGGGCAAAGGATCCTGCCCCTGTGTAGCCCAGACGTCCTCTTTCAATCACACGTGATGTTTAGAAATGATGTGTTTATGTGACTGTTTTGACCGCTAGGTTACAAGACCCTCGAGGTTAAGAACATGTCTTGTCTATGTCTTTGTAGCTCAAATACGTGTCCCTGGTGAGGATTTGGGAAATGCTGGCATGTTTGAACTAAAGATAATCTAAAGGGCAGAATCTTACCCATATGCCATGACTTGGTCAATTTCGTGTCTATTATAAATAAATTAAGTTGTACGAAAGCAGAGAACATCAAAGATGCAACTGTAGATTGAGTAGATAAGGGGGGAAAGAAGCCTAAACCATGAAAGCATTAAATAAGTAAATCTTAATGGTGTTAACCTGAAAAGTGGAAGGAGGATCATAGAGATTAAAATGACTGAAGGTAGCAAAGACCAGGCTGGCGGTCTTGACTGCACATTAGAATCACCTGGAGAGTTTATTCAAAGAAAACACAGTTGTCTGCCTGTCCCTGAGAGATTCTGGTATCATTTGCCTAGATGGAATCTGGGCATCTATTTTAAACAACTCTACCCAAATCCCGACCCAGGTGATTCTAAATACATACTCATTGCATTAGACCCTGATAGCAGAGAGGTGGACAAAGCTGGGGAATTATAGGTCTGAATATGAAGGAAAGCTGGAGTTCTCAGCATCCCTTAAAGTGTATTCCTGGCTTGGGTATGGGTGGGCTTGTGGCTGTGAATGAAAACCTCTGATATATAAAACACAGGCATTTGCTTCCCACTTGTGGGTGTCTACCTCAAAGATACAAAAATAGTCATCCACAGAGATGCATATACCCCCATGTTTATTGTAGCCTTATTTACAGTAGCTAAGAACTGGAAATTACCTAAGTGCCTAACATCAGATGACTAGATAAAGAAGATGTGGTACATATATAGAATGGAATACTACACAACCCTTAGAAGAGGTGAAATCCTGTCATTTGACTCAACATGGATGGACCTAGAGGGGATTATGCTAAGTAAAATGAGTCAAAGGAAGAAAGCTAGATACCAGGTGACCTCATTCATAGGTGAAATGCGAATAGACAAAACAAAGAAACAGATGAAACAAAACCAAACCTTGGACACTTGCAATAGAACCGAGGTTCTATAGGGAATAGGTCCGGGGGCAAGTGGTGGTGGAGCCCCCCGGACATTGGGGAAGAACACTTGGTGATTTGGTGGAAGGTGTGGTCTGTTGACATATTTATCTGAGGAATGGGGAAGCTGCACATATGGGGAACATACGCGCATGGGTTTATTTTAATTTGTAAAACAAAGTTACTGCAATGCAAATAAATAAAAACAATTAGAGAACATTAAAAAAAAAAAAAAAAACCCACAGGCATTTCCCCAACAACCTAACTCCTGTTGGTGATGAAAAATTGAGGTTGAAATACTGAAGTTTTCTCTTGTTAAGCCCTCTGTAAAGTTGTGTACTTCTTGTTCTTGCACAGAGCAAGAGGCATGTTCAGATTTGCTTACTCCAGAAAATAAAGCCTTGCATGTTCTACATGATGATCTTTTACTAATATTACAATCTACTTTCAAATAATCTCGAAATTTGAACAGATAGTAAGACAGAAATGTTAAAGGAAAACAGCGGGGGTTGTGTACTTTTGACTCACATAGAGAAGCACTAAGAAAATAAAAACTTACTAAGAAGTAATGTTTTCATCAATCTTTGTGATTGGAATTCTCAGCATTCATGCCCAGGGGTAAGGATGAAAACACTGGGGATATGAGAAAAGAGAAATGCCATCATGTATACCCAAATGCTATTTCTCTACAATTTAATAACAATTTTATTAGACCTCAATCCACAAATGGACAGACTTGAGATCTGATGTTGCCAACAAGCCAGGTCCTAATGGAAGATACCCATGATGCCAGGGGCTCAGTAGGCAGCTCTTTAGAAGCAGGAATGTTCTGAGTATGTATCCCCTTCTCCCCCATGATTTCCGGCATCTCCTCAGTCAAATCCCTTGCCCTTCCCTGCACTTCTTTGTCTTCCTGTGAAGTGGGGGCACCTCTGATCATCATCTGGTAATGCTTATGAAGCTCCTTCAGACCTTCATCTGGAAGGCTCTGCTAACAATAATGCGTGCTTGGTTTATGAGATGGTTACAAGAGAATGGAGGTGGGGGCAGGGTGCCAAACATGGCCATTGCTTTTATCTTTGACATTATAAAAAGGTTCCCTGGCCAAAGGCCAGATTGGAGTTTACTGGAATATAAAATGCAGACATGTTCATTTTGTTGATGGGGCGCCAAAGGGAGGCTCACCGTACCGTCAGGCCAGCACTTTGCTTGACTCTTGCCAGAAAGAACATGAGTCCTGATGGCTCTGTGTAGGCTCTCTCAAAGGTACAAGGTGGGACAAAAAATTGCTGTGCCACGGACGTTGGTCACCCCTTCACCCCTTCCCTCATAGACCTTAGAAGGAATGGTTTTCCTGCTAGGCCCTCAGTCCACAAGTGATTGCCTTCTGGAATGTGCCATCCCCCAGCTTTTGGGAACCGGAGCTCTGCATGGATGACTACACAGGCTGCAGAACTGTTTTTGAATAACTGGAGGAATACTGGCCTTTTTCCAGAGACGCGAAATGCAATTCTGGACTCTTTTTTGAAAATATGACTGAGACATGAAAGATAATTCTTCTCTTCAAATTAGGATATATTCCTTTGGAATTATTTGCTTATTTGGCACATGGTCTGAGAGTTTGGGCCCTTCCTTAAGAAGTGTTAGTCAGAATGGTGAATTTGTGCAGCCCTGCTCTGAAAAGGTAGGGGAATACTATTTGAAATTGAATTAACTGATGTTAAGGGACAGGTTCTAGGGTCACATTAAATAACTCCCTTTACATCCTCTTATGATTGCTTCTTGAAAAAGCTTGTCTAGCTTCTCTCCTAGAACTTATTATCTGAAATTATTCGTGTGAACCCCAGCTGAACTATTCCTTTGGTTTGAAACCACAGATTAAATAATCAGATGTGCTTACTAAAGCAAATAAGCAAATACAGTGGTCTCATCTGAGTTGAATGTTGCCCATTGCCATCATTATACCTACAAATGTTAGCGGGCATATGGGAATTAAAAATCATAGTCTAGTTCTTGGGTTGATGGAGGGCAGTGCTGGCATGGGTGCTGTCTTTGTTCAGGCCTCTGAGTACTCTCTGCTCTGACTGGTGTCTTTTGTACGTGAGAAAACTCAGCTTAAAAAAGAACGGGGGAAGTTTGGAATAGAATGAAGGGATTTGCAATTTGTTCACAGCCGCGAATTCCAAGTTCCCTCCGATCAGAATTTCAGGTCTCTCTTCAGGCACAGCAGTCACCATATAGGTAGGTGACTAATGGAGTGGAATGATTAGTTTCCATCTCCATGGTAACCTGAATCAAGTTCACACCTGGGGAAGCTGAGCCAGAAGGCATTGTTAGCCTCCAGGAATCCTGGCTGGCCAGCTACTCCAGTCTCCTTCTGTCAGACATTCTCATACGCCAGGAGCCCGGAATCCATATCCTGTTGGTGTTCATCCTATTTTTCTCTCTGCAGAAACCACATCTAGGTTATCCTTACCTTCGCTCTCTGCAAATAGCCCCTCTACCTGACTTGAATCTCTTGTGCCGCAGTGTAAAGCGTTTTCCTCTCTGTCTGCAGAGGCGAGTGAAAGCTGCTGTTCCTAAAGAGAAAATCACAGGAGATAGAGGTGTGGCAGATTGGAGGAGTGAAGAGCTGTGGTTTTAGTCTCCATTTCAACACAACCTTCCCTGAAATTTGGGGGTCTACTTTATCTTAATGACTATTGCAATTAGAACAATTTTCCTGTAGAATCTGCGTTTTTCCCAGTCTCAAACCTCCCACCTTGTGGTGTGTATACAAGGAGATTGGCAGGACTCAGCTAGGAGTTGCCAATATAAGTTTATAGCTACGCAAGCCGTTCATTTGATAGTCTCTGTACAAATGTGAGAAGACTTTGCTTGAATGTGCTTTTGCAAGCTGAGCCAATAACCTCACGCTTCACATGATCCTCAGGATATATTCTCAGGAACATGTCTTTCCTTTATGGGAGGAGGGTGCAAGAAGTGTCTCCTTCTTGAATGTCTTCATGTAATGTTAACTGCCTTTGTATATCAGCCAATCTGGCTCGTTTGCCAAAAAATCTTACATTAAATTCAGATTTCAGAAAGCACCGCTGACGTGCGGAGGCTCTTAAATTGCCTCCAGTGTGTGGATGCTGACTGTTTTTTATTGCCTTTAAAGTGATCTGTTTTTAATAGAAGAAAATGAGCTTATTTCTCTGAAAAGAAGTTTCCGTCACTGGGACAGGAAAACACAGCGCAGAGAGGGCAGGTGATGAGGTAATAACTAGAAAAGACTCGTGGCAGTTCTAGATATTCTAATATTCACGCATCGAGGCTACTGTCGTTTTCCTAGAATGTGAAGGGAACTTTCCCTTTCTTTCTGGCATTTCTATGTACCTGGGTATGTAATATTGAACCTGCAGTTGGTTCCAGTGTATGACTCTGTGGAAACTTGTAGATGCGGTAGAGTCTTTTTCCTGCCTGACAACCACAGTTGCATGGTTATTGGCAGACGCTGACAGCTGCGGTGGGGCATGAAGTTAAACATAGTTCAATGGAACAGCACTGCTATCAGCTCAGATAGTTTCTTATCAGCATCTTCACTTTCTTCCCACTGGGCCTAGACCTTCTAGCTGTCCAGCTGCTCATCTAGATCCCAGGCAGTGGCAGGACATGTGGGCTGGAGGAAGCTTTCCAGCCCGAGAAGAGGACATCTGTTCTGGGGTCAGGCAATCCGGGAGTGAGAGAGAGCTTTGTGCTCTGGAGAAGACACAGGGCTCAGGGCCGTGGTCCCTCCTACTTATGCACAGAGCTATCGGCACTGAAATCTCACCGTTATAAGTAGATGAAATGGAAGTCTTTGTAAGGTAGTTTTATTTAATCTGTGAACTGGTAACGGCTCCAGGATGATGTCTTTTCCATGGCAGCACTGTTATATCATTATTAGAAGCATCATGGAACCTAGTAGGAAGTACATGGAGGCTGTGCCTGTGGCAAATTGAAGCCATTTTGACTGGTTCTTGGTGGTGAGAGGAGATTATCTGGATGACTTAAGTTGAGGCAGAACCTTGCAGATAGCATGTGTGGGCACAGCATGGTTGGTTCTTGACTACAGTGTCATTTGCTCCCTCCTCTATTAAGATGACCTCCAATCAGTTCCTGAATGGTTCTCTGCCGTCTAGGGTCTAAGACTCAGGCCACTGTGCTATTGAAAACATTAGTACTTCCAGAGGATGCAAAGGAAAGGGTTAGAAGGTACATCTACTCAGAGAATTATTACCAGTGAAAAAATTTAGCTCCAGGGAGGTTAGATATCTTGCCAAGTTCTCACAGCTATGGAGCAGGGATTCAAATTCCCATTTTATGACTCTAAATCCAGTGTTCTTTTCACTAAAGTTCTAATTATTGTGTACACTGGCTCGTTAATTGCTAACTAGAACATTCTTCAATTTGAATGTGCTTGGGTTGAGAACATTCCTTCCTTTTCCTTCTTCCCCAACCCATTATGCCCATTGACTGGTTTGAGGTTGATATGATAATAGCGAATACTCTATTTTTAACCACTATTTTTCCACCTTATAAAAGTACCACGTTTTCCTGCAAGTTAAATCTGAGCTGCTTTCTGTTGTTTTTGCCAAAGGAGGTGGAAATTGGTTCCAGCAGAGATGTTTCCTATGAATCAAAGAATTTTGAATGATGTTGTATATTAATCTTTCAGTCCCAGTGTATTATCCATGAACCAGAGTACCTCAGTGAAAGACTGCAAATTAAACTTTCTTTCCCTCATGAATGTGAATTTTAGGACTTCCCAATCTCTGTTCTGAATGAACTTCATTCTTCCTTAAAATGAAAGAAAAATTAAAAATCCAACACACACATACTTCAGTTTTTCCTTCTTTTAAACCCTAGAATTAATTGAGTTTCTGGAAAAGTTAACAAATGTTCGGTAATTTTGTTTCCCATCCTATACTCATCTCCCTCCAATCCAATCTAATTAGAATTTGCATGAGGATTGGATAACAGGAAGTACTGGTAAGCGGCCTGCCTTTCCTTTTAATGTGAACCATCTGAAATTAGCCCAGTGCAAGAGTTTCAACAGCAAACATGTGTGAGCCAAGTGAACACATCTGTTTAAGTGTTCCAGATGCAAAGTGGATCTGGATGACTGCATCCGATGTTTGAGTCTGTCAGAACCAGTGGACACTTTCCCAAGGATGTGCTTCAGACGGTCTTATGGAATTCCCACCTGACCTATTGAAGACCTCAGGCTTTCTAATTCATAGTAACCACTGGCATCGGACCGGGATGCTGCCTACTATGAAACCAAAAAGAAGTACCTGGCCGATTAAATGTGATCATGTTGAGTGCCATATTTTATGTAAGCATGAGCTTCTCAGATCATATTATCTGGTACCTGTTTTCTATAGTTGATTGGCATTAGGGTATTGAGTTAGCAGCTATGTACAAAAGAACTTAGTGACCTCTCTAATCTATCTGGGTTATATGGGGCTGCAGACCTCTGGGCCAAGAGAGACTCACGATGATGTTGGAGGCGAGAGTCAGGAGAGTGCGCAGAGCAGACTCCCCAGTAGTATGATGCTGTGTCCATGAGCACTAGTCCTAAGCTAGTGTCACATTTCTTATCCTGGGGTGAAAGGTCATGTTTAGATTCTAGATCAATATTAGGGCAGTCAGTAAACACTGACAGCTACATCCTTTCATCCTTTCCTAGCATAATCATCATGTGGTTATATTAAAAACAAGTCAAGTTTGATGTATGGTGTGGGAAAAGCAACACTATTTCCTTGGTTTGGATTCTTATTCCTGTAGAATTAAGGAGTTTTATTGTAATAAGATTATTCATGGATTATAGAATATCACTCCTGTCTCCTCATTTGTTCCCACTTTCCCACCAAATACGTACTGAATACGTTACCATACCTGCATTGGAAAACATTTATGGGTAACTCATGGAATTGTGAGACTGGTTGGGAAGACAGTCAAGTAGGTTGTTAAGACAGCTTGGTATGAAGAGAGGTATGCAGAGAGCTGTGCTGATTCAGGAGAGCTAGGCCAACTCAGAGGGCAGAATTAGATTTCCTGAAGGAGAGAGTACATGTGGGGCTAGGCCTTAAAATGAGAAGAAAGCCAAAAAAGTGAATGGAAGTGGTAGCCCCAGGAAAGAGCAAGAAACTGCCCTCTAAATCCTGGTGGAGTTCATAGGGAAAGGATTCCAGTTAGAAGAGTAGTTGTAGTGGCAGAGAGAGAGCCAGGATGGGGCCCTCTCAAGGTGGGGCTTCAAGGGAAAGAATGACAGAATGAAAAGGAATCAAGTAACAAAAGAAGTAACTCTTTGATTGTGAGGAGTTTGCATGTGGGTGGGATGAGGGATTAGGTGAAGAAACCGTGGTCAAAGAGAAAAGAAATTCAGGAGACTTATTCGTACCCAAATCCTGAGAACTAGGCAGAGCTCTACCTCAAATGACTTTTTTTTGATGCTTTTGCTGTTTAAAAGAAAGACAGGTTTTTAAGGACTTTCTGGAGCTGTGCTGGAGAGTGCTCATCAGAGGTAGAGATGATCTGACTCTCATTACCTCTGCCTCCACAAGGGCCAAGTGGAAGGAGTGCTAGTAGTCATCCAAACCAACTTCTCATGTTGTGGGTGAGGAGGAAGCAGAGGGCCTGGAAAAGGAAGCCTTGCCTTAATGTAACACACATGCACACAGACACACAAGCACACACACACACACACACACACACACACACACGCACACACCTGTGTTTTCTTCCTCTTGTAGGGAAAGCGGAGGCAGAACGGAGGCAGATCTTTGTAGGGAGAGTTACAGACAAAGTCACAGAATGAAACAGGGGAGGGTCAGGAGACAGGAATGAGATTGGGGTGATTTGGGAAGCTGAAAGTATAGAGACATTCACCACAGTGAATTGTTTCTACTTTTTTTGCTATGATGAATAATGCTGCTATGAACATTTATGTATAAATGTTTGTGTAAACATATGTTTTTATTTCCTTTGGGCATTTGTCTAAGGGGCAGAATTGTTAAATGACTTGACAACTGTGTTTAACCTTGTAAGGACCTACCATACTGTTTTCCAAACCGATCAGACCATTTTCCATTCCTACCAGTAGCAGAGGAGGGTTCCAGTTACCCACATCCTCACCGACACTTGTCATTATCTGTCTTCTTTATTACAGCCACCTAGTGAATGTGAAATGCTATCTTCTTGTGGTTTTCATTTGCATTTCCCTGAGATATAATGATGATGAGAGTCTTTTCATGTGCTTATTGGCCATTTGGTGTTCTTCATTGGAGAAATGCCTGTTCAGATCCTTTGCCCATTTTTTTAATTGAGTAATTTGTCTCTTTCTTTTTTTTTTTTTCCTTTAATTTGGCCTGATCAGGATGCTGACATGCTAACTGGTGATGAGCAAGTATGGAAGGAAGTTCAGGAATCCCTGAAAAAAATTGAAGAACTGAAGGCACACTGGAGTATCCTTTCACCTATTGGTTGAGTTCACTTTTGTGATTGCTTCCTTACTGGTTGGAGTCAAGTCCAGGATTTGACTTCTCTAGAGAGTTTCATTCTGTTCATGGTCACAGGCTGCATTCCTGACCCCAACCAACAGTCAGGGTGATGACGAGGGAAGATTGTGTCAAGAGCAGCATGCATACCTCACCACTTTTAGATAATAATAAAAATTCCTGCCCAGTAATAGTAGGGCAGAAAGAAATAGTCTCTTCATATGTACAAGGTAACACATTTATGGATTTCTTGCTCCTGAAATCTACATCTCTAGGAATAGTTTAGAATCCTTCTAGTTTAGTGTTAGCAACCCAGGCTCTCAGTGCTTCTATTAAATCACCCATGACTGCAGTGCCAATGGGAGTGATTGTGCCATAAATTTTCTTGGCATAAAGAGTAAGAACCAAGAGTGGATCAACATTCAGTGGAAGGAGAAATAACTTTTGATGAACTTCATCTGGAAAGGTTCCAGTGATATCATGTGAGAGGTATCCCAAGTCAGGAAGAGGACCGGAGAGAAAGAGACTGAGGTCACTTCCAGTGGCAGGGCTACTTGAACAAAAATGTGACACAGGGAAACCACGGGTAAGAAGAAAGAGCTAGAAGCAGATGAAAAGAGTGCGAAAGACCTCTCAGATGCCTGAGATATGTGATATCCAGGCACCTAGAAAATCTGCAAATGAGGTTTCTAATCTACAGACAATGTCCCTTCAAGAACTGTAAAAGACAGAAGAGGTAGGAGACAAGTGTCCCTATTTTCTTTTCTTTTCTTTTTTTTTTTAAAGTAAAGGTGCAGGCAGGAATGAAGGTGAGTAGTCAGGCAGGCAGGAAGAGAGAGGAGAGTGGAGGAAGAAGCATCTTTGTTTTTATTTTAGTTGTTCACACTGGTTGCTTCCCCCTGAGCCTGGGACTCAAACCCAGGGGTATGTGACTTGCTCTTTTGAAGGCGACTGACCTAACCACTGCTCTACCAGGGTGTACTCCTATTTTCAAAGGTGAAATAAGGAATTTCTAAAATCTGCAGCCTGGTCAGAGTTATTTTCTGTTTGTTTATTTAGTTTTTGTAAAGAATCTAAACTTGGTCACTAAAAGAATGGAAAGGAAGCTGTGTAGGTTCATGAACAGAAAAAAAATGAAAGTCAACAAGAATCTCTTTGTATCTATCTATCTATGTGTATGTATGCATTTATATTTATATTCTCTGTCTCTACTGTTGTAGCCCAAGATCACAGTAATCTTTGGGCTGTTTCATCAACTCCTAAACCTTATTACATTCTGTTCTTTAATAAAACCCTATATTTCTTTCATGTGTTCTACTGCTAACCTTTATGTATATTTATTCACTTGAATTTTTTTCAAGGAAAGACACAGGCAGGAATGAAGGTGAGTAGGGGTGTGTGTGTGTGTGTGTGTGTGTGTGTGTGTGTGTGTGTGTAAGCTTATATTTGGGTTAAAAAGTATGATACTGCTCTCTGAAGACTGCCTCTGAAGGATGCAGACCACATACTCCGGGGTTCGAGTTCCAGGTCCAGGGCGAAGCAACCAGTGTAAACAACTGAATGGAAATAAAGTAAAAATGCTTCTTTTTTCTCTCTCTTCCTGCCTGACTGCCTACTCACCTGCTGTGATCTTGGACTACATCAATAGAAATAGAGACTAGAAAATGAGAAATGTGATAGTATTAGTGTGATCCTATCTGGAATTTTCAATTCAGTTTGGGATAGGGCCAGTAAGAGCGATATAGAACAACTGAATGAATTTTGATGACCAGAACCAGGATCAAAAGGGGATTTGAAACCCTCTCTATAGACAAAATGGAAGATAGCGGGAAAGCCCCTGCATATGGAACATGAGGGCCGTTCCTGGCCTCAGAGGGCCCTTACACTACAAAGGAGTACGCTTGTTCTTCGTTGTCCCATGCAGCAAAGTGAGGGCCCATGGATAACCCAGCTGCAGCCATCTCGGGTGCACACAGCTTTCCCAAAAACTGACTCTGTGCCTGGTGCCTTGTCAGCTGGACTGCCTTATGGTCCAGCAGGAAAGGAAGACCCAAAGCTGCAGTTACAACTCTTGCACAGTGGGACAGTAAGTATGTACATAAATACATATTTTGGTACAATATGTATTTGTAGGGATATGAAAGGCACAGTCAACTTGCGGGGGTTAAAGAGTGTATCACCGAAGGGGCAACAAATGAGTCCTGTGTAGAAGCGCTCGAAGGCATTCACCAGCCAACACAGTGAAGAGGGGAGCTCAGCAGAGTGAACGAACTGTGCAGATGCACAGAATGCCACAGAGCAGGCTGGGGAAATCCCCGGTTGTGCAGCACGAGAGCAGGGAGCGTGACAAGGCCTCCAGTGCTGTGCACGGGAAAGTAGACTCTAAGGGTGAGTGGAGGCCATAAGAGGAGCTTAAAGGGTAGAGGTGTTTCATTCCCAAATGGATTTACTTTGCTCCTTTTTTTCTTTCCCTAAGTCCTCTTATGGTCATTTCAAAGGATTCAGGAAAAAGAAGGTCTGTGCACTGTCCATCTGCAGTCCATTCTCTCTGGGTGGGCTGTCTGACCCTGTTCAGTAAGCCTAGACCTCAGCTCCTCCCTGGAACTGAGTGACTTGGAGTAAACACCAAGCAAATGCCAGTCACTACATTTTTTGAGCCAATACTTGTCAGCATTAGCTTGGGGGAAAAAAATCTCTAAGTTAAAATTATTCCTTTTTTGTTGCTGTTCATGGGGTGTTTTACAGAAAGGATTTGCCCTGTTTGCCAGGAGACAGTTCCCAGTGTTGCTAAGGAAAATTGGCAGCAGCCTCTCCCAGCTTGCTGGAGGATAAAGTAGATGTATTCCTATCGGGGGCTGCAGAACATCTCATGTGATTTTCACTTCTAAGGTGTGTCACCACAAACCTCTTTCAGATGAGTTGGAGCTCATATAAGCGTGTAGGTGAATGATGATGGAGGTCAGACATGATGTTAAAATAAGGCACACAGTCTTGTCACAGAAGTGTCTAGCATTGTGTAAGAGACAGTTATTCCTCCTGACAGTTCATCAAATATCTAATCCTGGAATGAAAAGCCACAGAGGTTAGCCTGGCAATCTGTTACTAAATCAGTGTGTTGCCTAAGATACTGCTTCCCCTAACCTCTGGGAGATATAGTCAGCAAACTTTAAACTTACATGTCAAATGAATACAAAAGAAAGTCACCCACTCACTTTTCTTCAATAAATTTATGTCTTTGGAGACCAGAGTCAGCTTCCCAGAGACAGAACCTGTCCTCAAGTTATAGAACGAAATGTACAAGAAGTGTGATATTAAGGCCCTTAGGTGTATGCTGTGATGCTCACGATGCTAACGGAGGAAGCCATGACTTTGGCTTAAGGTGTTATGCCTCTGGGAGGCTCCTGCTGCAAGAAAAATATATTTCCTGTGAGGGTTAGTAAAGAGATTTGTCCCCACGCTCACAAGTGACTTGGCTTCATAGATATGTTTGGCAATGTTTTAGAAAGCAGTGCCCTGAGAAGGCAGATTTTGCTGGAGGGGGGAAGGAATGAGGGTTGGAAGGCACGGTGGGTTGTGTTCGAGGCTGGGCATGCTGTCAGAAGCTCCAGGAAGAGGCTTTGCGCTGGAGGGAGAGGTGAGCAGAGAGCACTGGATTGTGAGGAGACTGGATTGTTTCAGGCTGAGGAGGGGTAAGAGGGATGGTGGGAATTTTATCATAGCCCGTCCACTGAACCATTGTCTTTAAATCTAGTCGCTCTCAGAAGTCATGTCAAGGAAGGAACAGATGTTTTTGAGTTATATTTTGTGCATGCCGCTAAATGTTTTCCCAGTCTACCCCGGGCTCCCAAATCAGCCTGGCTCATGACAACTCATTAAGAAATTTTTAAGTTTTACGTACAATGTCATTTAGGTCTTCCAGTGACGTTGGGCATTTTGATTTCTGGTCTACCTCAAAGTGCTTAGGTGACTTCCACAGACCGCAAATTTGGCAAATGATACAACTAGCTTCAATTTAAGTCCAGCTGTATCTATATCAAGGGTTATATCATTTCTGCTGTCCCGAAATCCTCAAGCCATTCACCCGGTGGAATTCCAGCATATGAAAGCTGATGAGTTTGAAACTGTGCAGATGAAAGGTGAGGAAAGGGTCAGTCCAGCTCAGCATTCTCCTAGACCTCCATCGGCCCTCACAGGGCAGCAGGGGAAGAAACTAATGTCAGGGAGCAGGGCCTGCACCCTGGCTTTCAGCTGGCACTTCCAGGTAATTCACCTCAGAGGGACGCGCTGCTGCTTCACACACGGGGTCCTCAATCCTCTGACTGCCTGTGTAAGAGGACTGGGAGTCACAATTTTAGCAAGTCAGGTGACACCAAGCTCCAGGAGAGTAAGGTCTGGACTCACGGTCAGTCAGAAAGTCTGTGTGGCTCACAAGTGGATGTTGGGATGTTGGTCTTCAGCTTTTTAAAGCATCGTTTTCCTCTGCCCACAGTTTATATGATAAGTCATATTCTTAATATTATTTTTATTTGGTTACATGTAAGTTTGGATTGCTGTTGCTTTGTAATAAAAAAGTAATCCTAATTTGAGATTCAGTATAAGAGAGTCTCTTCTAGAGTCTGCCTGTGGGTTGTTTGATTTCATGAATCTCTAGGATTCAGATAACACAGAAGCACAAGTGAGTTTCCTCCTTTTGAAAAGGGAATCTCTCTAAAGCTTCTTTTCGTTTTGATCAGCTGTATTTTTTTGGTATTTTGTTTGTTTTTGTTTTAAGGAAAGTGCAGGCAGGAATGATGGGAGCAGAGACAGGCAGGCAGGAAAAGAGAGGCCGGAAAAGCATTCCATTTATTTTCATTTTAGTTCATCTTGGTTTTCATTCAGCCCCAGGTCTTGAACCTGAGTCCTTGAGATAGCTGTACTTTTGACCAAAGATAGCTGACTATGCATCCCACTACTCCACCAGGGCATGCTTTGATCAGTTTTGAAACAAACTATGAGAGTAAATCATTTCTAAATGACTAACTTGGGCTTTAGTTCAGTTTAATAAACAGCTGCATTCACTTCATGACTAAGTTTAAAGAGAATAGAGTATGAAGAAAGAATGGCTCTTTGGAAATCTTAATCCCCCAAAGCACAGGCTTGGGTAGAAGATGGTTTGTTGATGTAAATAGAATTTACTTCTCTGAGATGCCACTTACATGTTTTTGTTTCTCAAGTGTATTTTCAGGCAGCTCATCTGTGCAAAATAAAGGGTGCTTCCTTCCCTCCTGTGCCTAGGAGCACTTCAGCCCTTGAAAGAATCTCATTTTACTTTTGTTTATTCTTGATGAAGACAATAAACCCTTAACTAAGGTTAATAACAGAGTGGGAACAAGTTCTGGCTATGTGCCAGGCGATCATCAGCAGCAACTCTGAGCGGCTTCCTGACATCAACATCTACCAGCTGAAGGTGCTCGACTGCGCAATGGATGCCTGCATCAACCTTGGTCTGTTGGAGGAGGCCTTGTTCTACGGAATTCGGACCATGGAGCCATACAGGTGCGTCCCAGGGAGGGAGTTAAAGGAAAGGCAAAGGATCGACGTCGTAATATCATTCTGATTACTGCTTTCGCGTGAGTCTTCCATCTGCTCCTCCATCACCGTAAGGCCAAACCTTACTTGACTCACTCCCTTGTTCGTGCATTTGTGCATTCCTTCACCATCTGCATGGTTCTGACCCCATGTCAGCCGCTGTGGCAATGCACAGATAGATGAGATGCTGTCTCGATGTGGAGCACACGACGACAACTCAATGTGTGCTGTCTGCAATGGCAAGGCCAGTATGGCGCGCCGGGGGAGTTGGATTGGAGCACCAGGCCAGACCTGGGTCGTCAGGAGAGGCTGTCATTAGCCCCTGCTGATGCAGGTGAGCATGGTGGTGTGGAACCCATAATCTGGCTGATAGTAATGATAGTCCCTTCCACTTGTCAGGGCTTTCTGCTTCCCACAGTGTCTTCACTTCAGTCATTTGCCCTCATAACCACTTTTTGATCCAAGCAGGATAGGTCATTGTTTGGTAACTCATTGTTTCTTGAGTGGCCTCAGCTCCCCACTGACCCCCTAGATTTTCTTGTGACTTAGAGGACTTTTGGAAGGAGGGAAGTATTGAAGTCTGGTGCTGGGAGTTTGGTGCTGGTGGCTGTGGCACCCTGGTTTGCAGTGGACACACACAGGTCAAAGCTGGAGAACGTTTCGGGGTTTTTTAAGTTTGGAAGTCGAGACAAATCAGTCCAAGGGAAAGGGTACAGAGATAGATGTTGAAAGGTTGAAATAGCTGTCCTCCAGCACAGAGCCAGGTCACTCACTGCTGAGAAGGTGCCCCCAAAGTACCTGGGACCTGGGGAGATTGGCGAAGGTCCCTTGAAAGCAGGGGCATCATCTTCAGAAGATGCCGGGTTTTCTAGATCTCAAGACCATGAAAATATGTCAGCAGGCCTAAAAGCCCAAGCAGAGGGAAAATCCAGGTCTAGACCTTTGTGACGTGGGACAACAGGCTAGAGAGTGGTTCTGTGTGAGGGAGGCAGAGCCCAGGTTCAACTGCCTGTCCCCACTTGAGGAGGAGCCTCCAGAGAGGGCAAGTTACCTGATCAGCATGATAACACGGAAGTTAAGTCCAGGCTCTAGGATCAGTTCAGGCAAAGGTAGGAAACGAGGGACTTAGTCAGGAGCCAGGCCTGGGCCAGGGTGTCACTGCAGGCAGAGAAGAACATGAAGATGGCAAAGACTCCACCAGCCAGGTGGATGGCAGAGGTCCCCGGGCAGCCACGGCACCAGGGTGACCTTGAGCATCTTCAGAACTCCTGTAGATTATTTCTTCCACTGACTTGTGGTTGAACAGCTTTGGAATCCAGACTGTGAGTCAGCTTTAATGAAACTTATGAAAGATTGCCTTGAGGGCTGAGACTGTATATTTTCCCATAGTATGAAATGTCTGTTCAGTATGATGAATCTTGTGGATTCTCAGAAAAAATGAATCAAACAAAGAGATAAGGCTTCGTTCTCTGAGCCTCAGTGTTGCTATGAGAGGCAGGTTGGGGACGGTTGGCGTTGCCTCTCTCAAGTCCAGAGCTTGGTCTCAGAAGGCCAAACCACAGGCAGTTGCGTGGGTGAATGGACACCAGCCAGAAGACACACAGAAAATCCTCCTTTCTCCAGGTCCTTCAGCAGCTGCTGGCCTCACACTGCTGCCTGCTCCTGACCATGCAGGCATTGACCCCTCTTCCCCGCTTCCTTTGCACGCACAGTGGCCTTTAGGCACTCTGAGCCCAGAAACTGCACATTGGTCCAACTCTTCATCAGTAAGGTCACACAACTTCAAGGGCGCTCATTCTGCATGTCTTTTTCAATCCTTTCCCCACATCTACCAAAACTCCTCTGAAGTGTCAGCTTGTGCCATAACTAACTGGCAATTTCACAAACTTAAACTTGAGTTAAACAGAGAAGCTTTTCCTATAAGCAAGTCTCAGTCCAGCAAAATATACTCAATATTACTTGGAAGACCTATTTTTCTGGTGTTTGGTAAGTCACAGTCCCTCTAAATGTGTACTTTATTCTTAGTGCTAGGTGACAGTTTTCAAGCCTCCCTCAGTTTCTCTTCCCTGGAGCTTCTTAAGGGGTTGCTCTGAAGTGTTCTCTTTTAAGAAACAAATATGTATGGATCCACATCAAGTGAGCTATTTGTTTTCAAAGATGTACTAGAGGAAAGGGTTTGAAGTAATCCAGAACCAACAAGATTAAGAGAAATGATCAGGTAGATGCTATCAAATTTTTCCTTTTTTCCTCTTGGCTCAGGCAAAGGTGAAAATAAGGAACAGATAGGCCATATGCTCTGAAAACCTTGTACTAATCTTAGAATGTGAGGTAGGCACTCCGAACTTGGCAGTGGTTTTGACTTCTCTGTGCCTGAATTCACACTGTGAGCCAAGAGCCATACCTAGTCTCCCCACATATTCTCTGGATGGGTTTTCTGTTCACCTTTAGCCAAGGACACAGGCAGCTAGCTAAGCATGAGTTACCAACTGCATTACCGTCTGTCCTAACAGTTTTACAGCATTAACATACTGTTTGCAACCATGATGTTGGGGTCAAGTCTCCACTGAGGTTTTTGTTGCTGCTGACCTTGGAGGAGAAAGTATCTGTTCCATTTTTATCCAAATCACCACCACATGGCCCTCAGTCCCCTTATCGCTACTCGGTCATTTATTTTTACTCAGTGGAAGTTCTCTCCATGACACAACACAATATTCAGTTCTTATGTTTCGTAAGACAAGTTGAAATTAAGTCACAGCGACAAAATGTGCGATCATTAGCATGTTCTTAGGTTTCTTGTGGGAGTGTCTGTGTATATATTTGCAAGTATATATGCAGAATTATCTGTCCCTTTGCATTATAAACAGTAACCAAAATGAAAGTCATTTGAAGGTATTTCATAAATTTTATTCAGAAATTTAGTTCAGACAAATCTTAACCATAAGATCAATTGAGTTCCAAACGTTAGTTTTCTAGTTTATAGTTGAGAATTGGAGAGCATTTTCCTATCAAAGCAGGTATTATATGTTATGATGCAATCCCCAGACTAGGCCTTAGAAGTCTGCTCTGCCCATAGGATCACCAATGTATGGTATACATTTGCAAGAAAAAAAGAGAAATATAAAAACAAAATTGAACATAGTTTTTAAATTAAGATTTAGATTATGCTGAATACTCGTTAAACTTGATTTTCTGTAGGAACCAGGGAATGATAGGGAAATACAAAGGCTTTTTAAGGTTTTGAGGAGGACTTTCAATATATTCAACCATGTTCTATTAACCTCATTTTTTAATTGACAGGTTTTTTTTTTTTGTTTGCTTTTTTTTTAAGGAAAGGCAGGAACAGAGGTGAACAAGCAGGCAGGCAGGCAGAGAGAGGAGGAAGAAGCATCTTTATTTTTATTTAGCTGTTCACACTGGTTGTTTCCCCCTGGGCCCGGGACTCAAACCCAAGGGTATGCGAGGCCTGTGTCCTTTGGAGGCAGTTGACTAACTGCTGTTTCACCAGTGCGTGCCTAACTTAGTTTTTGTTGTGAGAATAGGACACTTCCAACAGAACACCAAGACAAGAATCACCCTCATCTTTCAAACTCTTGTTCCACTCCCTAAATAAAGATAACCATGGCAAGTTTCTTTCCTGAAATGTTCCCTGAGGCACCGCCAATCTGAATGTATTCCAGAGTTCCACATGACTCAGTCTTAGCATGAAGGGAGGGAAACAGAGTGGGAGGAAGGGAATTGAGAATACATAAGTAATCCCAACATTTACTGGAATCACTCAAACACAAAAAGGGCTTCTATTCATTCCTTATTTCTTTAAACCAACCTCTTCCTTTTTACTTTCTGTTTTCAGTTCTTCTCGTACACTCAAAGACTCCTTTTCCCTGATTGTCAACTCTTTCACCTCAAAACTAAACATGGACTCTTCCCCCTCTTCCTCCTGTCCTTTCTTTTTGTCTCTTCTTGTCTTTCTTGGGGAGATTCAATCCCAATCTTGATCTGTTAAATATGCTTATTAATAAGATAGTTAGTAGGGGAAGATGGTGATGAGCAAGAGAAAAGGGATGGAGCGGCCAAGAATTCTCCTTAGCGGACAGAGAGAAGAAGAAAATATAGGATCCCTCTCATTCAGTGTTCTAGAACTTACTCTTCATTTTACAAGAAAGTGTGCATGTGTGTGCACATCTGTTCCTAGATATCTACCTCATTCTCTAACAAGTACATAGTATTTCCTCTCATGCATATATCACAATTTGTTGATCAGTCAGTGTGTTTACTGTCAACCAGTACCATGATTAACATCCACATACTAGTCTCTTTGTCAGTGATGTGATTGAATCCGTAGGGTAAATCCATATGATATATTCCTGAATGATAACTGGCTGCATCAGAAGTTATGTTCATTTTAAATGTGGGTAGCAGTCATCAAACTGTGTCCATCCACTAAAATCTCCCTATTTCCTTGGAACAGAGAATGAATGATAGGATTTTTATTATGACCAATCTAGATTCATTTCAAAATATAAAGGGGTCATCTCCTTTTCCTGATCAAAGCCTGCTCTGACGGCGAGGTTTACTGGTGCTTATTCTGTTTTCCACAAATAGGATTTCTGTGGCAATGAGACTAGTTTTTGTGAGTTACCAGAGAAGAGGCAGAAGAGCAGGAATGTGAGTGTGAATAACTGATGGTGTGCTATTGGAGAACGAGGGGGAAAGGGTGTGAAACCCCTCGCAAGAAGAAAGTTGAGAAGAGTGAGATTTCAGCTCAGAGAGTTTTCTGTACATTTCAGAAAAGAAAATGGTGGAATGAGTAGAAATAGAAAATGCAGGTGGTAGATTATGTACCTGACCTGTTTACAAGTCAGGTGTTTGTGACTCAGAGCTTGCCAGTAATTACACAGTTTTCATTTTTTCTGTACATTTTTAACTTTCCTCCAGCAGTTTTGTCAGAAAAGTGGATAAAATATAAGGTTTCATCACAGCAGTATCTTCCACTACTGTTTTCTACTTGGCTTTTCTTCTGAAGACGTACCAAATGCTCTTTTATGAGTTTTTGTCATCCATCAATGTGACATTCTAGTCCAGGCACCAGTGGAGCTTGGGGTGCACATTGCAGTAGGGGGGCCCAGGAGAGTGATGGGCGCTGTCACTCACCCACACTTACTGGGCCTGCCTGTGTGCACGCTCATCTCTCCGTGTTGCACAGGTGTTGTTAGGTTGCTCTCTGAGGATGTGTATGTCGGTAGTCCTGTCAATGCAGCTCATTCCTGGAGGCCTGCGGTTGTATGTAATGCATGACTTTCCTCGGCCACACTCACAGAGAAGCATCTAGAGACTAAACCAGAGGCAGGAGAGGAAATGAGTTTCTGCACTTCATCCAGCGTTCTGTTTGCTTACCGTGTTTGCCATCCATCTTCCATGGTGAAGCTTACAGAATTATTTCACCCAATGAATGAACAAATGTTTTAGTCTCTGCTTACTGATGTGGACAATAATCCCTTAGCCACTTAATCATTTTCCACACTGTAATTTTCAATTAAAGTGTCTTTGGTAGCCAAACCCCTACACAAGATTTTGAGCTGTGTATATATTTATATAAAATACTGAGTTACCTGATATTTCTAATCAGTGCCCCCCTTTTATGTGCAGTCAGTTCAGTTAAGATTGATTTCTTAGCCATGTCCCCTTGCCCTGACATACCTGCCCTTTGCAAGGCACAGTGACCACCTGCACAGCAGTAAGGGGAAGGGTCCATCAGGGGGCAAGTACTTTTAATTTAACCTTTTTAATGTCAACCCTTTGGATGTAATTCTGAAGGGATGCTCTTAATTAAGACTCTAGAAATACAGGCACAGGAAACAATGAAGAAGAACAGAACAGTGACTAAGGAGAGAGAAGCAGAAGGAGGAGGAGGAAGATGGTAAAGATGACAATGGTGATGATGGCTACCAATCTCATGCTTGTTTATTAAACCACTGCCTACAGACTCATAGCTAATGACTTGTGTTTTATAGGTATGGATGATCTGGAGCTAAAATGAGGCATTTGGTCAGAGGGTGAAGGAGAACATTATGGAAATTTCTCTGATTCACTGATTTCTTGGGGAAGCAGAAAATATATCTTCAGTGATCCACTTCACTAAAACTGCCTTGGCTTCCCTTTTGCCCTAACAACCTTGCTTGAGATGCTGTTTATATGTTTGTTATTTATTGGCCCTCCCCTAAAGCCACTAGTTGCATGAGAAGGACCAGCTTTGCAATCCTAGTTCTGGAAGAGAAATCAAGGGCAATCGGTGCATAGTGCAGCATAAGGAACTGACCCTCCCGCTCCTCAGAAAAATGTGGGGCCGGTGGCCATGGGCCTACCAGTCTCTTGAATGCAGCAGGCCTCCTGTCCATAGCTGCCCCCTCAGGCCTCTGGCGCTTAAACAAGGGCTCCAAATTTCTCACAGACCTTCAAGTGACTTCATAAAACTAGGGTTATCACAGATGAAGCCCTAGTACAGCTTGACTATTTTTGCACCTGACTGAAGGGTGACACAAAATGGTTTGGTGCTGCTAAGAGGCCACTGGGGGGCCACTGCCCAAACTGGGGTCAGAGGACCCCATCTTCTGGCTTATTCTAGATCACCCTGTCGAATTTCTCTGTAACCTTTATTGTAATTCCCCCAGTGCCAGGAGTAGTAGAACAATACATTGTCCACAGCCACTGTGTTCTCAGACAAGAAACTTGTCTATGAGACAAGAAACCCCCACTATGAGTACTGTTTGCAATTGTCCTCCTGCCCAAGTCTGTGTGTATGTTTCCACATTTGCATCCTCGACTTGAGTCTTTAGGAAATCAGATCATCTAGAGAACCTTCATCTTACCTGTATCTACAAAGTAGAAGATGGCCTCCTTATTGTGCCTTGGTGTAAGTGGAGACAAACCAGGATATCATTTGAATTGCCAAATGCCATTTATCTTCCAGACCTGATAAACAGCTTCCTGCATGACCTTCTGGATGCTTACAATTGTAGATCACTTGAAGGGGAACATCTCAAGCTCCTGGTCCGGCACTTAATCATTATTTTCAACAAAAATATTTATTGTGGCCTGCTCTGTGCACTATGATAAACAAGTATTGGTAAACAAAGCAGATTAAACAAAACAAAATCCTAGCTCTGGTGGAGTTTATACAGTCCTTCACAGACAGTGAATCTCTCCAGAAAACCAGCCATTTGAGAACTTGAGGAGAAATTCTGGATCAAATCAGGACTGGCCAATAATAAACAAGAGCCTAATAATGCTGGAGTGGGAGTTTTTTCAGTGGATCAAGAATGTCTGTCTTTTCAGGTTCAGTAATTGAAGATTTCATATTTTGTTCTATTGCCTTAAAGTCTCATGTAGAGAACTGGTGTCTGTGGTTTTCTGAAGCCCTCCCTACAGCATTCTTGGACTAACATCCATATTAGCTCTGCCATGTCAGACTCCATGTCATGCTCTAATGACACCTGGTTGTGTTAATTCACTTGAGCTACCATAGCAAAATTTCAGAGACTGAGATGCTTGAACAACAGAAATTTACTTTTTCATAATTCTAGAATTTGGAAGTCTAAGATTGAGATGTCAGCAAACTTAGCTTCTTCTGAGTCCTCTCTCCTTGACTTGCAAATGACCATGTCTGCACATGATCTGTCCTCTGTTTATAAGCATTCCTGATGTCTCTCTGCATATCCAAGTTCCCCCTTTGTATGAGGATACCAGTCATGAACTCTAAGGGCTTCATTTAACTCAATCGCATCTTTCGTTAGGGCTTTAGTATGTGAATTTTGGAGAGGCCCACTTAATCCCATAACACTGGCTTTATCCAGCCCAGCCATTGCCTCCTGATTCTTCATTCCTAGAAAATACTAGTCCTGGGGATTATTACTCCTATAGTTTGTTATATTTTTGTTTCTGTTTTTTTCATGAATTTGGACTGATTAGAAGTCAACCGTCTATCTTGGAAAAATAGCTTCTTGCTCTCAGGGCTCCCACTTGGGCTCAGGAACTCTGGGTTTGCTGGCAGTCAATGCCAGCATGTTCGTGCTCTGGGGTGACTAGGGTGATCCTGAGTACTCTGCTCAGTACCGGTCTGTACTAGTATTCATACTAATGGATATTAACTGATCTCTAGAAGATGCCTTCTCTCAGAACCCAGCATTCCAGTGGGATACTAATGGGGAATATATAATAATTTGACATGAATTTTTTTCACCTATTTTGATAGTTGATTAAAATAAAATCCTTTAACTCAGCTACTTTTATAATAATATCAAGTATAAAATAGGTTTTTCCCTATGAAGTAATCTTCCTAGAACACTTTCATGTTTTTTTCACCCCATCTACAACTGATCAATTATCAAAAAAATATGCTCACCTATATACGGTGGCATTTCTGAATATCCCGGGACCTTAGGGGGTTAGATGGGTTAGTATTGAGAAAGACTGCAGTGCTAAGTGAAGTGGTTGTACATTCTGACCGGAGAGATCTTTGAAAACATGACACCACTTTCAGTTTAACACTTTGGATTTGTCCTTACCTGGGGTAGGGATATTGATTCCTCTTTGCCCCAAGATCCCATAGACATGGGTCAAACCTGCCTCTTCTCTGCCTCTTGGGTCCCCAGGCTAGGCCAGGACCCAAGAAGCATATATCTTTTCTCTGTCATATTCAGGCAGTGAATAACAGCTTCCAAATCTAGACTAATCGTCCTTCATTTCTGCCACTGAAGTTGAACCCAGACCAAAAACTAGACCAGTCTTCTCAGGCCTAAACGCATCCCCTTTGGCCTGTGACCCATTTTTGGAACGGAATTTCCCTCACATATTATCCTTGTGATAGCATTTTTCTGAATGGTGTCCCTGTCCATTCCATCTAGCAGATTTGACCAAAAAATGGAAGTCGGATGATCTGTTTCCTGAGCCCCTTCAAAGTCATTGATAGTCCTCAAACCTTTATTTTAGAGCAATATGTAGAAAATCCATTGGATACCACTTTCTCTATTTGTCCTTCACCAAGTCCTGTTTCTTCTCACCCTCCAAGCCCCAATTTCAACACTCGAGCTCCTGAAGACCATGCGCTAGGAGACATTCCGACTCCCAATGCCAGTAAGAATCGTTCTAGCACTTAATTTACAGGGAAAAGTTCAGGCCAAGGAAATGCCCCTAGAATCTGCCTCCCACCTTTGGATAACTCCCTAAAATTTTTCTCCAAGAAAACCTGAAGGAACCTGAGCCCTTTATCTCCCCTGTTGATGATGTCTAAGGAAGCAAAAGTTACCACCTACATCTTTCACCCAGTCCACAGTAGTTCACGCTCCACCAAATGCTCCCTTTTCTCAATTCTAATACTTTAGGTGCTGATTCCAGAATTTGTCCATCTTCAAGACCCAGTTGTTTCCCTTTCTGGGCCTGCCCTCCTTGGAAATCTTTCTTTATGGCTCATGTTCTTTCTGCCCATTGCAAATCTTCCCTTACTTCTCATCCTTACTTGGGACAAGAATACTAATTCTTCTTTGCCCCCAAATCCCATAGTCATGGGTCAGCTCCCTCCATTTCCACTCCCACACCTTCCTTGAATCTTGAGACTCTAAGATAGGGCACAGAAAATGTGTTTCCTTTGTTGTGTTTGCCTGATTTCCATTAAACAACCTTCCTGTGGAGCCAAATGAAAGCCATGCTCCATCCCAGGGACAAGGTCATCTGCAGAGGAAAATATTTCATCCTCTGTGTTCATCAGTGTATATGAGCAACATGTATGCTCTGAAATGGTCTTTAGCTTCCAATTTATAAAAGCATTTCCAGAATAAAAATATTTCCAATGTGGTTCTTTTTATTTATTTATTTATTTATTTATTTTCCACTTTCACAAGCCATCACTGGGCACTTTGACATTTCCACTTTGACAGAAAATCTTCAGTTTCTTATTACAACAAATTGCACCCTAAACAGCAAGATATCAAATCCTGGGGAATCTTTTGGGATGCATTGAATTTCTCCTGTTGAATCAATCTCTTGCTTGGCTGCCCCTGCAGCTACATAGCTGTTATCTCTTATCCTTTTACTCAGCTCTTGGAAGAGAAGGTAGGAAAAAAAATCCCATTTTCCCCTAATAGGGAGCCAACAGAGAAATGGGCAGTGATGGATATATCTTTGAAAGGCTCAAAAAGTACCTATTAAAACCATTTTTAATTTTGTATAAAGTACGAGTTTTGTGATTTTAAAAAATTAATCAGCATACTCACAGGCTATTTATCTGTGTATTTTGAGTAAGTCCATATTGAGTTTTTAGAAATCCTCTAAGGGTAGATGAAAGAATGTTCAATTAAATTGCACAAATAAAACTGATTTGTCAAACCTCATAAATTCGATCACTTATACATAATAGTGATAACATTTGTAAGGAACAGTAAGAGGTCCTTGAAATAAATGAAATATAGGGATTAAATAGTCCCCCAAATGGTAGTTCCAAGTTCTTCAGATAGCCAAGTTATTCTGAACACAAATAATATCCTTTGAGCTAGACATACAAAGCCCATGAGCTCAGAAAGAGTACTGCCCAAGAAAAAAGTATGTAATATTCCATTTGTTAGATATGTCCAAGGGAGGTGGCCCAGCCAGGTCCTAGGAAACTGGAGAGGCAGGAGAGCAGTGACATGTGGCTCCAGACCAGGCCAGAGAGTAGGGATTTTGGGAGCAGTGAGGGGAGTGGAGACAGTGCCCGCTCTGCCAAGAGTGAATGGATGATGGAAATTGCTTTTCCTGCACAAAGGACACCAATCAGACTATCACACTGCCCTTCAGAATTAAAGAGGAACAAATCTGCTCTCACTTGTAATGGGAAATATCACTGTAATATCCTCCCAAAGTGAGAAAAATTGGGTTCAACCATCGTAAAAGCATCTGCCAGCTATTTGTTAGCATCATCTTTTAGAGGAATAGGTGAAAGGACTCTTAAGAACTCTCCTCTACCTTTCAACTTTCTTAAATGGAAAAGTAATTGCTGTTATTTGTTAAGAACCTACTATGGACTAAGCAACTTGCTCATCCTTCTACTCTTCAGAGCTGCAGCTTAAAGGAAGCTAACAGGTACTGCCTTCTGTGTGAGGAGGCTGAGGTAAACTTACTCCATGGCAGAGCTAGGTTTGAACTCAGGCCGGGATTCTTTTTTTTTTTGGTTATAATTTACAAAAAAAAAAAAAAAAAAAAGTACTGTGTCAGCTTGAACTCATGTGCTTGGTTATTAAGGTCAGGACTGTTACTACAAGGTCTTTCCAACCACCCCTCTCTGCCTTCCTGTTCCATGAATCTATCAAGATTTGTTGTTGTTGTTGTTGTTGTTACAAGTAACAAAATCTTACCCCCTGCCTCAGCACAAAAGAGAATTTGCTGCCTACACAGCTGCATAACCATAGGCAGATCTGATGTGACAGGATCCAGGGATACAGTTTGCGCATCCAATTATTCTTTGCTCCATTTTCTTCCTTCCCCCTCACCCCATGTCTGTCTCCCTGCTCTGCTCATTCCTCCATTCTGTCCTCCTCCTTTCCCACACCGTCTTCCCCACAACATGGTAGAAAAGATAACTTCCAGCAGCCCCCAGTCTTCTTGTAGCTCTGTAACAAAAGGTTCTGTTTCCCTTAGGTCCAAATTTTAAAATGTCTATTTTGGACAGACTGCTTTGACCTTTAAGGGTCTTATGTCCATGGTCCTGCTTGGACCAAGAGAGATGATGTGCTGGCAGCCCTATCAGTAACCCAGTCTGGGACTGCACCTTCACTCAGAGGCTTGGTGGGTGGGTAACAATGGACAAATCAGATGATGGATGTCCACTGTTCATTTGACTCAGAAATAGTCTAGTAAACATTTCAGAAAGAAAAAAGATTCAAAGGCAGTAAAAATAATCCCAAGGCTGATAAATAAAAGACCATGACTGGAGGGAAAGAAGCGTCATACTGCACCATTCGAGTTAGGCATTAGGAAGGATGTTCTGCAGAAGCAGGTTCCGAGAACGTCAAAGGGAAGAGCTGGACCTACTCAGGCCAGAACACAAGCTAGCTGCTTGGGAAGAAGTTTGTTAACTGTAAGAGATGGTGAGGCCCTACCTTTACAAACACATTCTGTTAAAGTCCTTCAAGTCCAGTGTTTTTTATCTGTCTTGTAGAAACTAAGGAATGTAACCAGAAGACTGCATTCACTTGGAAATGACACAGAAAGAGTGCTCCTTTATTTTAGCAAGATATTTGGTAATGTCTCCTGGTACATTTGTTATAGATAGAAAAATATTAGCTACTAAAATTTATATATTTTAAACACCTCTTTCTGATCTTTAGTCAATAACAGATTGATAGACCCCTTTGGGTGTGTCTAATGGTATGCCATTTTTTTCAGTCCTAAGTCAAAGTGTTTACCAAAGACAATGAGATAATACATAGAAAATATATAGATAGAGATATAATTTACAAGGGTTGCAAAGCTGCTAAGAATACTATGTTGGGAAACTAAACCAAACTTCAAAGTTATCTTTCCCTAATTGGATATGCTTAGTTGATAACAAGATAAACTTAAGCAGGGATATATGGAAAAACCTGCATTTGTGATAAAAATTCAATAATAAGCTGGAGAAATTTTTAAGTATTTTGTAGTAATTATTTTCAGTTCACCACTAGCATTAATTCTGCCATTCTCTTTTTTAATAAAACCTTCAATGTCCTAACTGTGTAGAGGCCATCCGTAATTAGCTTAAGCTAGAGAATTGCATTTCCCTAGTCATCTGCTCAAGCCAGATCAGTTAGAGTCAATGGTGGTCCACTCTTGGATGTCTGTTTGAGTTATTAAGGGAGCAGACTTCCCGTTTTATGTTGTTCATGATTTAGGAGACATGGTACCATGGAGTTGCATGATTTTAGGTCTCTTGGAATCACAGTAAGAGAGAATGGAAACCAGAGGTGAGTAACAGAGATCCTAGTCACATTGTATCAGCATTGCTTGAAACCAGATTTACCCCTATACTGTTAAGTTACAGAAATATTTAGGCCGATGCATTTCATTTTGTGACAATCAGTTTGAATTAAATTTCTAGGTTCATACAACACAAAAAATCCTGATTTGGGGTGGGGGGTGGGGGGTGGGGTGTGGTCTAGTGAAACTGGTGCAGTGCAGTGGCTAAAAATGTTACTGCAACCTTAGGTACATTTTTGTTAGTACATTAAAAACAAGGGATTGGATAGGTGCATCTGTCTCATCGTGTCTCGCGTTTCTTGCTGAAAGTAACCTGAATGAGAAGAATAATTGTAGCCGCATTACATGAGAAATGGATATATTTCATCACAAGATGAAAAACTCTGAAGGAAAAGGAGATGTGCTACAAGATTTCAAATCTTTAAAGGCTGTATGTAGTATTAAAAAAGATTATACTCAAGGCTAGAGGAAGAGGAACGAGGATGTGGGACTTGGAATTAGAGGAAGATGCAGTCCATGCCAGGATATTAGGAAGGGCAGTTTAAAACAATTCAAGGTCTCAATAATGAACCTCTAAGTTTTGAAAAGTAGTAAATCCTCCATCTCTTTGGAAGTGTTAATATCTGTTGGAATTTTATCAAAATAATTCCTATGTTGGGTGGGAAGTTTGTCCGAATGAGTTTTACTGTTCCTTCTAGCTGAGATTCTAAGTTTCAAAACCTCCAAAACTTCCTCAGTTTCAGTCACAAAGTACCAAAAATCCCAACTCAATAATTCTCTGTTGCCTCAATTATCATCAATAGATAATACATACTTTTTTTTTCCCCCTCTACCTGCTTCTGAAAGAGCATCCTGTGGAATAAGTACAGCTTTGATAACATATATTTTAATATAATAGTAGGTGATAGGAAAAGATAATATATATTTGTCATAAAGTCACATATATGTGCACATATATACACACAAGTATGCATTTAAATAGAGTTGAAAAGTATACACTTCTAACAAGTTGCATGGTTGTGTTTTTTTTTTTTTTAATTAAAATAGTTGCTAACGTCTAGAAAGTAGGAGATTTTTATATGCCAGACAAGGCTAGCTTTTGAGCTTCACTTGAGAAATCTGAAGTCCCAGAGACCCAGTTGCTGGGCGAGGCAACAGCTGCCTTTTTAAGCCTGAAGTGTGCTCTGTCAAGGTCCACACCACTCCCCCACCAAGCTAGTTTCATTCCTCTGCATCTGCTGTCTCCCAGTGGGCCTGTAATTACGTGCTCTCTGCCCTAAATTTTGCTTTTCTCCTACTAGGACTCTGCTCGTAGTCATCACAGCAGCCATGGTGAGCAGGAGCATTAAAACTGGAGGCATTTTGTTCTCAGACCCAAAAAACATGAAAAGAAAGAAAGAAAGCAAACACTTCATTCTCACCCTTGAGTTTTCTATGAAAATATAATGCCTTCATGTTAAAAACTAATATACAATGTGGAATTATTCACTCTTATAAAGAGTCTGCAGATTTATAGAAATATAACATTTGGGTAAAAGTTAAGTACCTTTTCTCATTACTTACCCAGCTATCAGCCTCTAATTAGTGTGATCAGTCTGATACTCTCTGGAATATCAGTTCAAAGACATGACTCCATTCCTCTTACGTAGTGTTTCCCAAGAGTGTTTCCAGTTGATAATTGTTCTACTGAAAAATCTGGAAAAGAAAGGGTCCTCGAATGAGTTAAAGAAAAGCTCAATTAGGTAAGACGACTTCAGGTCAAATTGCTGAAAATCAGTAACTGATAGCCAATTCATCAAAAGGTGGCCTACCAAATACTAATTTCATGAAAAATCTATTTGCAGATATGCTAAATTTGCCAAAGGTTATTTAGCAGCATTTTCAGAAATGTTTGGGGTGGATTACTGATAATTAAAAGATGCTTTTATTTGAATATTCACTACTTGAGATGCTTCCTAAGATACCAGTTTTTAAAAATCCTGAAAACTCTCAAAGACTGGTAAAACAGAATTCAGAATGTTTTGAAAAATTCCTGTTTGAAATACAATTTTTCTATATAAAGGGCTGGCATTTCATAGGTGGCAGAATTGTTTCAGCTATATTTGGTTTCCCTTCTTCTGCCTTTAAAATGTCATTTTCTTTTTTTTTTTTAAATTCAAGTATTTTTAATGTTCTTTCACTAGTTCCTGGATAGCTTATTTGCCTTACTTCTGTATTTCTATCAGTTTAGAATTTGAGTTGGATTTTAAATTAAATTAAAATTCTGAAACCTTTGAGATCAAAAAAATATGTATTTAACTTATATATTTAACTACTAGAAATACAGTTTTCCCTCCTTCTCCATGGATTCTTCATCTACGGATTCAAGCAAACGGATGAAAAATGCAAATGTTTTCGTTCGATCTGGAATGATTATCCCTGTACTGAACATGTACAGACCTTTTATTGTTGTCATGAGTTACTGAACAATAGTTTAACTCCTATTAGAATTTACGTGGCCATGTATTATAAGTAATCTAGACATGATTTAGATTATAAGGGAGGGGGTTAGGTATATGCAAATACTGTTTTATATGAGGAATTTGAATTTCCTGGGATTTGGGTACCACGGGGTCCTAGAACCAATCCCTTGAGGATACTCAGCAATGATGACTATAATACATTCAGTTGATAAGTCACTGGAGAAACTGTGGAAAAAAAAAAACTTAATGTTTGAAATATTTTTAAAAAGTGAAAAATAATGTTCACAAATAGCCAAAAAAAAAAAAAGAAAACTCACAACAAAGGCAGCCTCAACAATGTCATTTATGGAAAATGATGCATTTATGTTAGTTTATATGTTACTAATTTGTTTATGTTTACTATCCTTTTGCTGCTTGTACATTCCTGTCAAAGCTTTGAAAACATCCCCATGACAAGTATTAAATCTTAAAGGAGAGAAGTGACAGTTGATAATATATTAAAATCAGCCAATTATCAAATTCTTGTTTCAGTGAATTGATCTGCTTTAAAATGAAATTCAACTGGTTTCTTTGATGCATAATTTCTTATAGCTTTTAGAAAACTAATGTGTATTTTTAATCTCCAAAAGAGACATTTAGAAAAAAAAAGCACAAATAACTGTAAAAGCCACGAACCATGAAGAAGTTCGTTTCAGAGAATATACCTTGGGGACTCTTGATAGATTGGGGTCTGTATTTTACAACCCCATTAATAATGTTTTAAAACCTTTTTTTAAACCTGGGATCTCATTTTTTTAAATAAAAATCAGCAGGCCTCTGCCTCACCCTGCCCTACTTTCAGGCCTGCTTCTTAGCAATAACTTTTTTAAAACTTCTATTTTCTGCATTTTCAAAGTTATTTTTATATCTCTAACACTTTTAGATTTCTACTATTTATATATCAACTATAAAAATGATCTCTCCTAGCTATGAAGAAGACCTAGATTCCGTTTTCCCTATCACTTCTCTCTCCATTAAAAATTAGTAATGGTTATTTAATTCTTTCAGTGACTACCTGTGAAACTTTAAACAATATAAGAGGTTTCTAGTTCTTATTTTATCACCTTTAGGCTGGAACTTGATTTTCCACTACCTTACGTAGAAAATCAGTATTCTGATTTTTGATGCAGAATTAGAATATAAAATTCTCAATTCAAAATCATCTTCAATGACTATTTTCAAAGCCTGTTGTACTGTCTTCTAAGAACTCTTATTTCTGATGGTAGTAAGATTTGGATTTGTCCATCACCCATTTTATCTTTCTGAGTTTGTAATCTCTGCTCTTCATTTTGTTCTGAAAGTTCACATTGATGTGTCAAGGCAGTGATATTTTTTATTCATGCTTGACCCTTTCATTTTAAAGATTCTTCCTTTATCTCTGGGAAAATATTTCTTTATTTTTTTTCCTTTTTTGTTTCATTTTCTCTTATTTTTTTTCTATTTTATTCTGAAAGTTCTGGTAGTAAACAAATCCTTTGTTTCTAATGTCTTGGGCTTCTTATTTTGTGTTATGAGAGGTAACCTTGATTTTATCTTCCAGGTTTATAATAGAATTTTTATATCTCAGTCAATTTATTATTTTCAAATTTACAATAATGCTTTCTTGTTCTTGGATGATTTATTTTTCTTCTTAAAAAATTCTTACTGAGGGTTACAGTGGTTTACAACATTAGAGTTTTCAGGTTTATAGCATTATGATTTATATGCTGCTTTATGATCTCTACCCAACATTTAGTTTCCATTCTGCACCCTTCAGTTGACACCCTTTTACCCCTTTCCCCCCACACACCCCCGCCCCGCCTTCCCCTCTGGTAACCACTATTCGTTTGTCGAATCTAAGGGGTGTTGTTTTGTTTCTTCATTTGCTTTGTTTCTTTATCGTCTACATGTGAGTGAAATCATATGGTGCTTGTCTTTTTTCACCTGGGTTATTTTACTCAGTGTAAAATCCCCTCAGGGTCCATCCATGCTGTCTCAAATGGCAAAATGTCATCTTTTTTCCCTTTTTTTAGTAACTGTGTATATATACCTCATCTTCTTTATCCATTCATCTCGATGGGCACGGGTTTTTGTGAACAATGCTTCAATGAATATAAGGGTGCAGCGATCTTTTTGAATCAGTGTTTTTATGTTCTCCATTTAAATACCAGAAGTGGAGATGCTGAATGGTAAGGTATTTCTCTTCTTAGCTTTAGAAATATCCAAACTTGTTAACAGTGACTGCACCAATGTAGTGTCCCACCAGCAGGGTAGAAGAGTTCTCTTTTCTTCACATCCTCACCAACACTTGTTTCTTGTCATTCTGGTAATAGCCATTCTCACGGGTAGAAGGTGACATCTCCTGGTGGTTTTTAATTGCATTTTCCTAATGATAAGTAAGGATGAACATCTTTTCTTGCATCTGTTGATCATCTGTGTCTTCTTTGGTGAAGCATCTATTTAGATTTTCTGCCCAATTTTTGTTCTTTTTGTTGTTGTTGAGGTGGTTCCTTTTTCATAGCTTCTGACTCCTATTTTTTTAATTCAAAATCTGCGTGAAAATATTTAAAATAATTGGTGTTACAAGAACCCGGTGGTGGGTGTGGTGTGATATATACATTGATCAAGGTGTGAATCGATTCTCTTGAAACTCAGGATACATTAATTTAAAAAGTAAAAACAATTCTCTTCTGCTTTTTGAATGATCCTGGTTTCCTTTAAGTTAATTTTTTTCTACTTATTTATTCTGATCTTTTCCTTGTTGTAAACTTCTCTTGAACTTTAAGTGTCTTGGTCATCTATTCATTTTGTTAACAACTTATTGAGGCATAATCCACATCATAATTTACCTATTTAAAGTTTACACTTCAGTGGATTTTATTATACTCACGGAGTTGTATAGCCATCGTTGCAATGAGTCTTAGAACATTTTTACTTTCTCTTCCTAAGAAAACACCATTCTTCTTAGCTATCACCCTCTAATCTCCTCACCACCCCTTACTTTCCACCCCCAAGTCCCAGGTAGCCACACTCTATTCATATTTGAAAATAAGGGATTAGAGGGTTGTCTCCCTGTGCCTTAGGTGACTGAGATGCTGATAAGCAGACCATGGAAAACCTAAGAATCCAGGTTCACAACCAGACCAGAGTTAAAAAACCAAAATAAATAAAAAAAATTTTTCTGTCTCTCCCTTCCATCCTTCCTTATAATGCTGCTTCCTCCTCTTCCTCCTTTTTCTATGATTAAAACCAAAAGAAAAGACAGGATTGGAAAGGTTGATGTGGTACTCTGGGCATTTCAAAATGGAAATCAGTAAGATAGTGACTGGAAGGAGGATAAGTCAGAGGTTGAGTGAGGCTAGGTAGAAACCAAGCCCCAGAAAGTCAGATGTGGGGTTGGGATGCTGGAGAAGCCTGACAAGGGCTGGTGGTGCCGGTGAGACATCAAACAGTTTACATGCATCAGCTTCACTTTTGTGTTCCAGATGCAGAGGACGTTTTACCACAGGTGATGACGTTTTACCACAGGTGATGACGTAGGTAGACTTTCGGTTTCTTAAGAGAGGAATACATCTGTCTTGTTTACAGCTCTGTTTCCTACCCTTAGCTTAGTTTGCACACAGTTGGTATGATGTATTTGTAGGCTAATTCAGTTTCATGCATTTATATTGTGCTTTATAATTGCAAAGCATTTTTAAGATATTTATCTCATTTGAGATAGGCAGGTGCCCCAAAGTGGATTCACCGTGGAACTAATGGGGCTTCAACAATAGGACCTCCTATTTGCATGAGCCCCTTCCAAAGCCTGTTCTTGGTTCTTTATTTGTCCTCTTTACTTTCTTTTTCTTAATGGATGTCTATAATATGTAATGGTTGGCTACCATACATCCCTTCCCAACTCCATATTCAGAGCTGTTCGGTAGCCTGAAATCCACCGTGTTGGGACTGTTTACACCATGGAAACTAGCAGATGTTACAAATCAGGTTCTTGTTAATTGTTTTGTTGTCTAGACTTAAGAAAGTGTTCCATAAAATGTTAACACGAACTAAACTTAAAGGTTTAGTTTGGACTGTTAAATTATAAATATCATACAAATTGTCAAATCATGGTTGAGTTTTAACTATAGGATGACTACCGATATGAGAATTTGGCAAAAATCAGAATCTTATAAGAATCAATTGGCTATATAGAATTTACAATAGAGAGGATTTTTTGCTTTATTATATAAAAAAAGGAAGTCTATAGAATTATATTTTGTAGTGTCAGGCATCAGAAAACCTAAGCCTGTTATCTCTCTAGATAACAGCAGAAGTTATTAGCCCCAGAATAGGGCTGTAGAAACTGTATCTATAAGATTTGAGTGCCTTGCCCAAGGTAGCACATGTAGTAAGTGACAGAACATTCCATAAACTTTTCACTACTTGTCCTCCCCGCCTCAGCAGGAAGGTACAGCTTCTGATTGATGTCTGTGCCCAAGACACCCGCCATGGGAGCAGTGCAGGACCTGGTGCTCTGCAGATATCTGTCAGCAAGGACTGGGCCCAGGCCCTGGCGATGACTGAAGGTGGGAGATTTCTGTCCCCCACTAAGCGCACTGGTTGCCTCTCTGTTTAACACAAACAAGTAAGGAAAGCCACACATGCTCCCCCTCCCCAGCAAAAAATGTTTAAGTTTTTGGTATGAAATACCTTTGAAAGTATTTTCTCTGAACAAAGAGAAATACTGAATCCTCCTTGCCACTTCTGTTTCTGAACGAGACTTTTAATCTCATGTTGTTTCATGGTTTTAAAATAAAATGTAAGATCTAAGGGGAATGGGAAAAAAAAAAGTTGGAGATCATATTTTCAAGTGCCAACTAATTTGGTGATTCTCTCAGGTGAGAAAATCAATGTCTGCTCTGCAGAGATGAATCATGCATTCCATTGTGTTGTGCCACTGACTTTCTTCTTTGAAAATTAACTTACCTTCCATGCTTTTCAACTTTTCAATGAAGTATATTTCATGCTTGCCTTTCCCCAGACACAAGGGTATGTATTTTGAGTAGAAATCTGAGCTGGCGGTGCCTGGAGGAGATGGTCTCAGTCTGTTGGAGGATTGAACTGAATTCCCCAGAGACAAACCAGAAATTGCCCAGTGTCTCAGGTCTGCATCTCTGAAAGCCTGCCAGCCCCAGCTAATGTGGAACGTGGGTCTGGGAGTTTTGTCCTTAATGAGACTTCGTGCTTATGAAGTTTTGATTCAGTAGCAATTTGAGGTGACCAGACTTTCTTAGTTATTAATAGGATATGATTTTTTAAAATTTTTTTTTAAAAAAGAAAGATAATAAAGGCAGAGGTAGCGTGCCCTGGTGCCTAGTGGCTTAAACCAGGTTCAGTCCACATACATCCCAAGGTCCCTGATTCAAGACCCAGCCCAGGGAAACAACCAGTGATGGAACAACTAAAACAAAATGCTTCTTCCTTCCTTTTGCTTTCTGCCTGTCTGCCTACTTGCCTTCATCCCTGCCTGCACCTTGCCTTTTAAAAAAGACAAAAAAAAAGGTAGCGATCATGGGGGCTTCCTTCAGTACTTCTTCCCTCCATGCTTGCATCCTCACCTCTAGCCCCCAACAGCACTGAGACTCACCTGGGCTCGGTATACTGCTTGCTGGAGCATCAGAATACTTTCTTTCCAATTTGTTAACAGCTACTGACCGAGACCATCTGACCTTCCTCCGACTTCTGCACAGTCCAGGGACCAAAAAACAGTGATGCACTGAAGGAGACTTTGGGGACCCTACCACACTGCTCAGCTGGCATCTCCTGATTGGCCAATGAATAGCGCAGGTTATCAAATACTATGAAAAATCACCTGTCCCCCTGACAGGTGTGATAATGTGGGGGTATTGAAATGGATAGACTCCTGTGACACCCTAGTTTCCTGACAAATCAGAAGCCAAGTTGTCCGTGAAAAGCTGAGCTCTTAGGGCTCCTTTCAGGCATATTTGCCTTGTGGATCTGCTTTGTCAGTGTTTCATCAACAACAGTGATAGTAAAGACACGAAACAGGCCCCTGGAGTCACCCCTGAATCCCAGCTGGGACACCGTGGGGAGCAGAGAACCAGTTGTCATCTATGAGCTGGTAAATGGAAGCTCTGAGTCCCCCTTCCTCCTAAGAGCATGAGAACAAACTGAAGAAAGAATGATATAAGCAAGGCCGGCTTTTATTGTCCACAGCTTACAATATGTAGGATGGTCCCCTGACGACATGCGCACACCACACAGCGAGGTGCTCGGCAGCAGGTGGGACCTGGAAAGCCTGACTGGCTCAGAGCACTGGGGTCTTAGGTAGCCTTTGGTTGAGCTTGAAATTGATGTTCATAAGCGCAGCCTCCTCTCTCTACAAAAAGAATGTTTCCCGTGGCCATTCTGGAACACTCTAGGGTGTGAGTGGTCATCTCAGGTCTAAGCAGAGGGTGGAAGGTGCCCAGCTGAGAGCAGGGAGCATCGGAACACAGACCCAGCCTCTTTGGAACCAGTATCACTTAATTTTCAGCTCAGTGTCAGCCAGACTAGCCTGGACGGATTCACAGCTTTGGCTTCACCCCATCTCTGCCTCTCAAATCTCTTGCTTCTGTTGAGATCAAACCCAAACCATGCCATCCTCGTCCCCTGGCCATAGCAGTACTTAAAACTAACCAACATGGCGGCAGTTTGTTTTCGCCAAAAGGATATTTTGTGGCATTAGCAAGGCCTCTAAAGGTCACACCCAGCAGGGTGTCTTAATGTTTGACCAGAATCCGGGCTCCTTGTCTGACAGGAAGGAGTCTGATCATCGGGCTTCTGGTGTTGCGCTGCAGTGGCGCCCCCTAGAGGACATGCAGAGAAGCCAAACAATTGAAAGTAGGGAACTATGACTCCCTCTGACTGACAAGGAGCCTCCTTTAGAATATGGTCAGGGAGAGAGACTCGTAGAACAGGACGAAGAACTGAGGTCTGCTTTCCCCAAAGACTAATTTAAGAATTGATCCTGGTGCTAGGAGAGTCCGCAGCAAACCTGGTTTGGGCATTCTCCACCCTCATGCGTGACGCCATTCCTCTTGTACCTTCTTGCCTCCTAACCATGGTGGCTCCTCTCTCCCCTCAGGGGCTCAGGGCCTCACTCTTGTCTCCCTAGAGCTCTTTTCAAACCCCTTCTTTTGTCCTATCCCCCTGCCATCTCTTGACTGGCACGCTGACTTTAAGCTGGCATTCCCAGAAATATCTGCATTTTGAAAGGAATCAAAGCCTGAAACTAAAATGTTGATGGTCTGATCATTACAGTTTAGTCACCAGGCACCAGCTAGTGCAATGATCTGTGGACCATCTCAGACCTTGAAATCTATGCATGTTTATCTACCCACTTGTGTTTAAAACCCACCTGGGTTTTGACTTTTGTAGGCTGCTAAACTTTCTCTCAGAGCAAAATGAATGACAACCGTATCGCAAGTTTTAGCTGCCTTCCTGATTCCTGCCCATGGGTATTATAAATGACAATAAGCCAGAAGGACAGAAGGAGAATAGGAAAAAGAGGAAGAAATACGAGAGAGAGAGAGAGAGAGAGAGAGAGAGAGAGAGAGAGAGAGAGAGAGAGAGAGAGAATGAGAATGAGACACCTTGGCCTACTGTATGGATTGTTCATGTGAACTCACTCAGGACACTGGACACTAGCATCTGCCAATTCCCCTGATGAAGCCATACAATCTAGGGACAGCTTTGCAAGCACCGCTCCCACCCCCACCTCTCTAGATTGTTCTTGAGGCCTTCTCAAAGCTGGGGTATCAAGTTTGTGCAGAATTAAGGTGGTATGATATGGTCTCCACCACAAAATCTACAGTGAAAAGGAAATTTGTAGGAAAAGGAAATTGAGGTCATGCTTTTTTGTCATCTTCTCTGTGCCAGGCACTGGCTAAAAGCTTGAGACATACTGTCTCATTTTATCCTTAAAAGACCTTGGTCAATAGATACTATTATCCTTATTTTACTGATTAAAAAAACTGAAGTCAGAGAAGCTAAGAAAAAACTTTCCCAGGAGTTGGGATTGAAACTCTGGACTGTCCAGCTCCACGCCTCATGGTATGTTCTACTATACCACCCTGGTAAAATGACAGATTTAAAGCTCATTAAAAAAAAAAAAAAAAAATGCATAGCTGCCCTCATTGATTCCTGAGCTCACCTTGTCATATAGTTGAAAAAGTCCCCCATTCCTATAATATGGGGTTTTCCCCCAGAGACTCCCCTTGTGAGTTGTTCACTTGATGGATGACCCCTCTGCACCTGTGTATGCATGCTACCCACCAACTGTTACTGTCATTTAGTAGGAAAAAATATAACCTTTGTCCTATAAGACTTGTCAGTAGCCAAGATGGAGCCTGGGTCTAAATGACATTAAGATCTCCCTTTTCAGTCTCCGCTCTTGGGCTGAAATGATTACTCAGTATGTTGCTGTGATCTTCTGAATGGAGGATTGCTCCAGCGGGGCTCCTCAAAACTGTGAAATGAGCTTGGCTGGGATGTCTTTTGTAATTTGCTTCCTATATTTTCAGCTTACCAGCCTGCCAGTGCAGTTTTCTTCAGAGACATTAAAAATCCTGTAGCATAGAACAGAAGTCCATCCTGTTATAGCCGGGTATGAGTCCTGGAAGTTAAAGGACAGAGATCAGTATGGGCCTGGGAGCAGAAGCTTGACTGAGCTGTGGTCCATCCTACTTGCCAGCAGTGCAGGGAGCAGTTCTGAGACGTTCCCCATGGGGTCAGTGTTTGAGGGCTTGGCTGCCTGTCTGGACAGCTTTCTTTGACTCTCTGATGTGATGACATGGGTCAGCCACTCCCAGAGGACTGTCAGCACATCCAGTCCATGCACAGCTCACAGCAGAGCAAGCCCCACCTTCCTTGGAGTGTGTGAGAGGTCAAAGAAATCCATTTCAATGCATCAGAAATGGGACTGAGTATGTGAAGGACGGATGCTCCTAAGAACATTCCTTTATGACAAAACCTGGCCACGGGCAGGCTGCTGGGACTAGAGGCAGATTCAGGTCCAAAATCCGGTGGTTGGACCCAGTCCTCTGCCCTGCCCTCAATTCTTGTTTCCCCAAAGTGTATTAATAAGTTTAAGTAAAAAGGGGCTCTGTGATCAGATTAATTTGAGAAATAGTAAGTTAAATAAGAAGCCACAGGACATGCATGACCAGTCATCTTTTAGCCTGGGCATTGATATATCGGCATCTAGGCTGGACTAGGGAGAGATGAGTGAGACCTGTGGGACAGAAGATTTAGAAGATGTTCATTCTTGGGGTCATGAAGGTAGGAGTGCCCTCTTGCTCACCCTCCTCCCACCTGGTCAGAATGAACCTGCCTGGCACCAGCAGAGGGTGCAGGTGTGCCAAGGTTGTCCTAGCTACAGAAAACGCAGGAACCTATTAACCAATCTTTGAAAACGCATGTTCATCTCATGGTCTCTCAGGTGAGTTCTCCCATAGAGAGCCCAACACGCTTACATTTTAACTTAGATGCTGTTATCATCTCTTATAGTGCCTTTGGCAAGAATGTTACATAGCAAAGAAAAAGAGGATTGTTAATTACGGTGGAAAAGGGTTTATGGGAATTCTCTGTACTATTTTTCTTTTAAAGGAAAAGTGCAGGAAGAAATGTAGGTAAGTAGGTAGGCAGGAAGAGAGAGGAGGAAGAAACATTTATTTGTTTTATCTAGCTGTTCGTCTTGGTTGTTCCTCCTAGCCCAGGTCTTAAAGCTGGGTCCTTAGGGTGTATGCAGACTGCATCCAGTGGCCTCATCCACTAGGCCACCAGGGTGCCCCTTCTGTGTGCTGTCTTGGCAACTTTTCTGTAAATCTAAAATTCTCCCCAAAGAAAAAGAAAATATTGGTATAAAGTGGCATTGTGATAGCAAATTTTCTGCACATCCTAGGCAGTGTTGTTAAAAGTGATAGAAATTGCCAAACTTCTAGGAATGAGTCACAGAAGTTCCAGAGTGGAAGAGGCTGTAACAGTTCATGGAATGATGATTCCTTCATTAAGAAGAACTTTTACTCCGCCTCCCAGCACTGATCAAAAGCTTCTAGCTGACACTTAAAGTTGAGAGCTTCCAGTTATTCAATTAAGGAAAAGGTGAAACTGTAGATTTATCAAAAAGAAAAAGTATATGAGACGCTAATTTTCCTTGACAACACTCAACATTGTGTTGGCCCCTAAAGGTGCAAAACGGATCAAGAGCATGAAAAGTTTACAAAAAGATACTCATTGCCATGAATTTTAAACTAACTTCCATGGGTCCAAAATGACTCAGAAGACTTATCAGTTCTGAAAGGCAAAAAAATTATAAGATACAAACATTAACTAAGATAATGGAGAAGAAATTCCTAAGGACCTATATAAGTAAATGTAACCTCTTATAATTAAAAAATAAAATTATATATTCGTAATTAGGTGTTTCTCTCCCAACCCTTGAAAACTGCTATTAAATCAATGGGGAGTTAAGCACTGAGGGTGTCTAAGAATTCCAGAATAAATCAGGGTGGAATACATTTTTCCAAACTTATCTTCTTTTGGAACCCCAGATTCCATGTAACACACTAGTGCAAAGTGCTGCACCCTATTAACTGCCTATCCTTTGTTATAGATTGAGTTCTCAGCCTGAAGGCTGTCAGAATGGTAGCTGTTCAATTAAGGAATGAGTGAGCTAGGCAGACATTTGACTGAGAGTTTCTGAACTTAGAAAGGAACCCCGAAGAGTAAGACCTCTCTCGATTGTTAACCCAGCAGGGTGGATGAGACATACAGATCCCTTTCAAATTCTCTGAGTTTGTAAATAGGCCTCAGACTTGCCCATTCATTGGAAAATAAGGCTGAAAAGCATGGAGGTATAGACAGTCGGCCAGAAAAGCAGAGAACATTAGGAAACACACACCCATCATGGAGAGAACAATCTCTCTCTCTCTCTCTCTCCCCCTCTCTCTCTCTCCCCCTCTCCCCCTC
>RJWH01001532.1:293492-358576 GCA_004363575.1 Solenodon paradoxus | reverse complement strand
GGGCAGGGGGGAGGGAGGGAGAGTAGACAAGAAGACACGCACGCGGGATAACCTTTCGCTGGAGATTTGGTGGGAAGGCCGCAGAGAACGCGCTTTTTCATTTTGTTTTGTTCATTTTGTACGCTGACAATAGCACATTTGTGTTTGAGGGCCCCTTCCTTCCAAGACAACCACCATGCACAGCAGAAAATCGGAATTAAAAAAAGTATGTGAGCGTTCTCTTAGATGGGAACCATTTAATGCCCTTAAGTGCTGTGAGTCAGAATGTGTTTGCATTGAATGGGTCAGCTTAAATCAAATGGAAGCGCCATTGTTACCTACAGGTTGGCAGTAGATGCCCATCAGGCCTCATCCACTGGTTGATAGTCACCGGCTGCCCTCACTGCTGGGCTACTTCCATCTCCATCAGGGAGGCAGCCTGTGACCCGGAAACAATGATAAGACATGTGCGCATTCCCTGCTTTAACTTGCCTGTGCTCTGTTTATTTTGCAATACTTTCACAGTGACACAAAAGTTGCAAAAGTAAGAACGCTACCCCCTGAACATGAACACTTTTGTATGTAGTACAAACAAACAAGGACATTCTCCTGCATGGTTACAATGCAATGATTAAAAGAAGGAGATGAACACCGGCCCATGAGTACTGTCTGAGTCTTAGGCGCCACTCAGATAGTGACAGTTAATCAAATAATGTTATAATGAACAAATTCAGTTCAGATCACCTGTCCCAGGATCATTTAGTTGTCATAACTTTTCACGTCCTTCACTCAGACTCGCCCTGCAATCTTTCCTTGACTTTAATAACTTTGTTACTTTTGAACATGACAGGATGATTATTTTGTGGAAAGTCCCTGCGTGCATTTGTCTGATGTCTCCTCCTGATTATATTCAGATTATGCATCTGGGGCAGGAAAACCCCTGATGCCATGATGGGTTCTCACGTCCGACCACGGTGTGCGCGATTTCGATATGTCCTTTATATGGGCGATGCTGGCTCGGGTCACTGCAGCCTCGTGGTGTCTGTCAGCGCGTCGCATCATACTTTTTCTCTGTGATGAATAAGAATGCTGTGTGGAGGTACATTGAAATTATGCCACATTGCCCATCTCTTATGAAGCTTTCAGCCACCAGTCTCAACATCTCCAGTTTGTTTCTTGACTGAATTCATTTTACTCCGACAGTGGCTAAGTGGTAGCTTTTTTAGCTCCATCGTTTCTTCGTTTTTTTTTTCAGTTGGTCTTTTGTTGCAAAATGCTCCCCCTTCTCCACTTATGTATTTATTTTCCTCAGGATGGACTTTGATTCCTCTCTGACTCAATGAATACAGTCCCTACTACCATCATTACTTATTGTAACAAGTAAATTGTCCCAGATTTGACTGAGATGGGCTCACTTCTGAGCCAACCTCTGTGTCTTTCTGACGTGTCCCCCATCTTTCTTTGAGAGACCGTGCACTCCTGAAGGGCAGACCTGCTGAGCTCAGTTGAAAGACGGTTCTCAGGAGCTGAAGGCCTGGGTTGCAATCTTCCTGGCTTCTTCCAGTCTCAGACGGGGTCCCTTGAAAGAGTTGCTCTTCTACTTTCTGGCTTCAAATGGGGATAATCGCTCCCTCCTACCACCTGGAACAGTTGCGGTGAAATTCCACTTAAAAGCGGAGATGATAATTTAGCTTGACTTCCCTTCCTCGAGACTTTCCAGAATCATTCTGATGACCCCTTGAATGGCAGAGGCATTGTAAACTCTGTCTGCCTGGCTTGTCTGCAGCCTGTGAGAAGAAATACGTATAGGAGTGAACAGCTCTTTGCGCTCCCATGTTTGACACAATGCAGGTGGGGCTCCTCTCCACCAGGGTGCCCTGGCCTGGGAGGACTTAGAGGTCAGTGCACAGAGTCACTTCCTGGGAGGATAAAGCCCAGCGCCTCGGGTGCTGGCGTGATGCCTGCCTTGTCTTCCATCCCCAGCAAGGCCCTCTCATTGGCTTTGGACCGTAAGCCAGATGGAAATAGGTGCAGCAGGCACAGCACACCTAGTTAAGTCCAGAGAGCTGTTTCGAGGCAGGAACCCAGACCCACGATGCCCCCGATGACCGTGCAGAGTGAGGCGGGTGGTAAGAACGGCATGCCAAGTCATTCGTGATTCAGCCCCAGCTTGGTTTGCAGATCTTGGTGGAGATGGTGGCTCTGGAAGTGCCTGGCTCAGTGCCTGGTGGAAGGCGGACACTGACATGCCAGTCTCGCATTGCCCCTCCTCTCAGCCCCGGGGCGGCAGTCACTTGCTCGCTATTTCCTGCACCATCACCTGTCCTGCTGCCCTGCCGACTACACCCCTTGGTGGGATGGTTTCTGAGTGCCTCGTAACCCCAAGTTTAAAGACAAGCTTGGCATCAATGTCTGCATTGCTTGGCATCAGTTTATACGAAGGAAGTGGGACGGCAATCTGACGAATCACAAAAAAGGAGTATTCATCTGGGCAACAGTCTCTGCTTAGATTTTCCTAGGTCTGTGTGAAGATGGCTGAACACACTGTAGAAAATCAAAAATGAAAGAAGTTACTCATAGATGATTACTTTTCAAAAGCAAAACTTATAAAGGGACGCTGAGAAAAAATGAAGAATAAAAATGACATTTGATGCAGGAAGACCAAGCATTTTAATGTGTTTAAAATGGAGTGGGCATCTGGCCCTCCTGGCTTAGCAGTGAAGGCCGACCCCTGCAGACCACCTACATGCCGAGCACCTGGGTGCGTGTCCTGGGTCAGTGTGTGTGTGGGACAACCAAGATGATGAACAACTCAATAAAATAAATAAGGTGCTTCTTCCTCCTCTCTCTTCCTGCCTGCTTGCTCGTCTTCATTCCTGCTGTCTTTGAGTTTAAACAAAGAAATAACTGACAAAATATGGAATGGCATGGAGGAGGCCCACACTGGGAGAGCTGAGAGCAGACGAAGGACTTCAGGCCCTGTCCTGGGGGTCACACTGCAGACACTGGAAAACAGAATTCCGCCAGAGCCTTCCTGTGTGGGGTGGGCGTGGGGTGGGGTAGGGGTGGGACTCAGCCCCTCATTCGGTTGTGACCCTGGAAGATGGCACCCCATTCTGGGTCTCAGGGTCTTCAGGAAAACTCCCAAACTAAGCAAATATGCCCAAATCCCTTAGGCCTCTTCTACCTTTAAAACCTCGGTCTGAAGATCTCTGACTACATGCTCTCTCTCCGTCCTGGGCCTCCCCCCTCCCCCCAATCTGTCCCCTGAGCTTCCATTCCGGGAGCTGTTTATTTTAAGTACCAGTCTCCGCTGGTGTCTCCTCGGGAGGAAGCAGACCAGTCGGGCAGTGAGCTGGCCTTTACCCAGCCTTTTGCCTTAGAATAATGAGGCCTGGCCCAAGGGGCTCAGGAGAGGGAGAGAGGCTCCCCGCAGCCATCAGCATACAGGTTTGTCGTTCCTACCTTTAAGGGTTCTGTGAAGGAAGGAATCATAACACAAGATATTTTGCTGAAGTGGATACTGTCTTTCCAGCTTTGCCATCACATCTGACTTCAAGCTGGTTGACTTAAGACACCAGACAATGATTCTCACACAGTTCTGAAGCCGGGAGTCTGAAATCTAAGGGTGGGCAGAGCCGTAGGTTACCTCCCAGGGCTCTGGGAAGGGTCCTCTGGGCCTTGGCTGCTGGTGGCCCCGGAGCCCTTTGGCTTATGAATACAGGACTCCAATGTCTGCCTCCACCCCTCCTGTCTCTTCACGTCTCAGAAGGACCTTGTCCCTGGATGTAGTGTGTGCTGGGCTAGTCCAGGATGAGCTCATCTGGAGCTCTTTACTTAATTACATCTGCAAGACCCTTTTTCCAAACAAGATTCCATTCACAGATTCTGGGAATTCGATACAGACCCTTTGGGGAATGGGGTGGCGGTGGGGGCTACCATCCAACTCACTGCAGGTGACATGGTGGGGGGCTCTTGCCCTTAGCTGAGCTCCAGAGTGCTTGGATGATGGTGGAGACAGGACTTCTGGTGCCAGGGAGAGGAAGAAAAGGTGAGGCGTGTGCCCCCAGCTCTGCGGACATTGGCTGATGCCATCAGCAGCCCTGCAGGTCAGCAAGGCTATTCTGGGCACCATCTCCCTTCCTCCCCAAAGCGGAGTGTCGTGTTGTTATATCGGTTAAGTTAGCGTCGCCTCTGCAGCACCATGACTTCAGCATTTCGAAGACCTAACTACAACATGACATGCTTTCTTGCACTTGTTCAGTCCTAGGACAGGTTGGCCACAGCCCGCCCCCAGGTCACCTTTGCTCTGGAACAGGGCAGATGAAGTGGTGGATCTGAAATAGGGGCTGTCTTGTGGCAGAGGGAGTGGAGCACATCGGTCAACTGTGAGCTGGCTCTTGAATCTTCTGGATGGGGTGGATTCTCTTTGGTTCATTTCATTGGCCACATCCGATGTCAATGAGGAGAAACGTCCTCCTTTCTCAGGGAGAGGCAGTGAATACTTCTGGACCATAGGGAGGCAGAGCCCCTGTCCTCTGTCTGCTGACAAGAGGGGCAGCCTTCACCACCTCCCACACATGGGAGGTTTCTATTCACTCGGGCTCTCTTGAAAACCCTTAGCTCTCACTTCTCTGCATGTTCTCACTACCCCTTACTCTTATCTTCTGTTTTTAAAGGAAAGGTGCAGGCAGAAATGAAGGTGAGAAGGCAGGCAAGGTGGGAGGAGAGAGGGAGAAGTAGCATTTTATTTTATTTACTTTTTCATCATCATTGTTTCCCTGGGGCCTGGGGTCTTGAACCTAGGACCTTGGAATATATGTGGATTGCACCACAGTGGACTAAACTGCCAGGCCACGAGGCCACGTCTCCATCCTTTATCCTGTACTAGCCAGGTCCCTCCTCATTCTTCATCTCTAGGAAAAAATATCAAGTTATAGTTTCATAACATTGGAAAGCTGTCACCGGCCTGTGCTTTCCAAACAAACCTGTGTTCAGAACATGATTATTTCACAGCAGTCCAGGGAAGAATACTTTGCTCCCGCGAAGAGGCTCTGAGGAATGGTGAGGACTTGGCCCTGAAACCACAGGAATCCCAAACAAAGTCTTCAACAATTAAGACAGAAGAGGCCTAGGGGCCCACCCATGGCCAGCCAGGGTTCTGTAACCATCCTAAAATTTTAAGTCAAATTGTGGGAGTAGGTGTTTGATACATGTGTATTTTCTGGGGTCAGGGACCTCAATTTATATCTGAGTCTCAAAAAAAGAAGACGAAGAAGAAGAAAAAGAAATCTGTGTACCTAAGACCACAGAATCTAATCCAGTTTCTTCATTAGCCTGGTGTTTGAGAAGATTGAAGTTTGGTTCTTTATACCAAATGGACTGACTATCTTTAATCTGTTAACTGATCACTTCATCAAAAGCTTTTCCCTAAACTTTGGTTTTGTTTCACTGAGTTAATTTCTCTAATGTTAGAGCCTACTTGGGGAGACTCCGGGAGAAAGGAGGATTCTTTGGAAAATTACATTGACTTTTAAAGCCACAAGGGTGTTGTTTCTTGTACATTCCTAACCCACAATTATTACCCTTTGAGTGCCTGAGCTCCCTCCAGCCTCCCCTCCGGTCCCCTTGGGGACTCATTATGTTTCTAACAGGCAAGTATGAAAACTTACAGGACTGGCTTACCAGAAGGGGCTGCTTCGGGAATTTCACAGACAGGTCTGCTTCTGTCTTGTAAGGAACTTTCCATCCCTTCAAGCAGAATGGAGAATGACTGTGGCAGATGATGCTAATAGGAGTGCATCAATATTACATGTCTACCAGGCAGAGAACCAATATGCTTTAATAGCGCAGATCCATTTCTTCAGCTCCTTCTCCTTCATGAAGCTGGTGGGAGGTGAGTGGTATTTCCTTTTCACAGATAAGGAAATAGGGTCAATATTCTATCTGCCTCTGGAGGAGAGAGTCTGAAGAGAGTTGCTGGATGGGGCTGTATGTCTGCGAACCCCTAAACTGATCAGCAAGGACAAATATGTATTCGCATGTGCATTTGTGCATGAGGGGAAGCATGTGATTTCATCAGATTCTACCAAGTTTAGGACCATTACCTGAAGGCTTCTATTGTTATAAAACAATTGGCAGATTAGCCCAATCTTGCTTTAAGTCTTATTTGCATGAGGAGTCTTCTGTTTTTTCTAGGCTGACCTTCACAACAGCAGGCAAAATTGGAAGCATGAACGACTGCGGAGGAGTCACAGTTAGAAAAGTTTCCCTTACCTATCTCTGTTCTGGGAAGTTAAAAATCTTCATCGTGATAGTTCCCGGTTTGTAAGAGTCCCAGTACAACAGAGTGGAAAGAATTCGCAGGTGGGAGTCATCAGGATTCATGGGTGGGAAAACCAAGACCTATGGTGTTGATCTGAGTCTCGTGATGAATCAGTGATTGACTTAGTGTGTGTTCCTTTTTGAGAAATCGACTCCTATCTCAGTGGGGGAACTCTTGCCAATATCTCTTAACAAATGACAATTCACTGTGACTCATTTTTCTTGACATTATGCAAATGAGGCAAACAAGACTGAGTGGCCTTCTGTCCAGAGAGCAGGAAATGAAGTCTGTCTGGGGCCACACATTCCCTAGGGACACGTCGTGTCAGAAATGGGTTCTGGAAGAAGCAGGCCTTTGTTCATTTCTGTTTCATAAGTCAGCTCCTCCTTTTGGCCATGCGAGCTCTCAACTCGCTCTCTGGGAGCATGACAGCAAAGGGGAGCTCATCGGGATTCTGAGCTTCTGCTATCCCAGAGCTGTCATCACAAGTCCCTCCTGAGATTTTTCAGGATTAGATAGCCTCTGCCACCTAGCTGCTCCCCTGCAAAGAAGAACCTGGTCACAAGGCCTTTGACACCCAGGGCCTTGAGACGCACGGAGCTAATAAAGCTGGTTAGAAGTTGCTCGATTTTATTTTGAAATCTCTTCTTGCCTCACAGGCTGACTTCATTCTGCCTGGAGGAATCCTGGACCTCTGTCACCTCCAGAAGGGTAACGTCTGCTGTTAATATCACGGAAACTGGCTGTGTTTCTTCCAGGGGCCTGTGATGAGACGCCCAGAATGATAGTGATTTATAAGAAGGATCTTATTTCCTGCAGAGCAGGAAAACTGGAGGAGACTTTTAGTCACTCATCACACAGACAGTTGGGGACGCTGAGGCCGTGGCAGAGCTGGCCAGAGGCCTGGGTCTTGTGACCGAGTGGGTGTGGTTTGGGGCTCCTCCACTCAGCCGGTCTGTGTGCCTTCATACTGGGCAAACTTTCTCAAACTGTCTCCAAACGGTACCAGGTCCTTTGGGGCCTCTAAATAAACAATTTAAGAACTACAGATACAGGGATGACGTGGAAGCGGCTTTTGAACATAGCACCACACTTGAAAGACGGCCTCTCTATCATATAACTTCATATACAGAGAAAACGATCAAACGGAGACAGCTTGTCAGTCAACACAATCAGATGAGTGGTCACAAGAAGGGACCAGGGGGTGCGACCCAGGTAGAGGGGATCCATCTCTTGGCCAGCAAGACCTGGCCTGGTGGAGGGGACTTTGATGTCCTACTTACAGAAGTTGATTTATGATGAACCCTATACAACGTTAAGGCGCAGTGCGCCGCCAATAAAAGTCATTAAATCACATACATTTCTCAAGCCAGAGCCCACAGGCCTAGTGGCAGCAAACTCTTCATCCAAGGCCACTCTTGCGGGAACCGGTTCTCATCAGCTGCCTCCGGAGACTTCAGGTCACCCCTCCCTACAGTTCAGCCCGTCCTGGACCTGACCTGAGGCCCGGCGACAACTCCGATCTCTCCTCCGCCGCCTCCGCCGGGGAGGGAGGCCCAGGGGCCAGAAGGAACACTGCGGGGGCTTTTTAGGGATCCCTCCAACCAAAGGCGGGGGTTCTGGCTCGCGGGGCTCGCGGGGTGGTTCCGGGCGCGGGGCGGGGCGGGGAGCACGCGGAGCTCGCGCCGGGTGAGTCGGCTCCCGGGAGCGACGGGCTGGTGGGCGGGCGCGCGGGCCGCACACGCCGCTGGTTTATTTACGGTGTCTTATCAGCGCGCCGCCGGGCGACAGTTCGCGACGGGAGGCGGCGCTCCGCGGGCGGCGGCCGGCGCGCCTTTCCCACGCTGATTAGATCAGCCTGGCTTTGGAGGCTGCAGTTAAGGATCTCGGGTGCCCGGAGCGCGGCGCCCCTTCCTGCCCCGCCCGCCCGCCCGCCCGCCGGCTGGGCCCCGCGTGGGAGCCGAGGTCGGCGCTGCGGCCGCGGGCCCCAGGGGAGGGAGGGGCGGCCGGGACGCCGCGGCGGGAGGGACGGGGGCAGCGGCCGGGGCTCCGGAGGGGCGCGCGGGGCGCCGGAGGGGTAGGGTGGGAGCTTTTCTCTTCTGAAAGTGTGGCCACTTCGGTCCCCTGCCTTGGCATTTTTGCGTTCCTTTCCCGTCTTTCACCCACATTTACTTTGTCTTTGCACTTGACACTTTTATTTTTTTTTTTCCATTTGAAGGCGCGATCTGCAGATTTTATTGAAAACTTAATTTGCTAGACTCCTGTGAGCCCTGCGGGGAAGTGGGGAGGGGCCACGCTCACATGAACTTTTCTTACAGTGCAGTCATGATTGTTTAGGTGTGAGTTGTCAATCTCTTACTGTGCCTGACTTAGAAATCGCACTTTATCCTAGGGGTGTGTGTGTGTGTGTGTGTGTGTGTGTGTGTGTGTGTGATCCGCGGGGGTGGGGAGGTGGGTCTGCAGGTAAGGGGGAGTCACCCTGTTTTATAAATGCGCTGTTATCTGTTGGTTACTCTGCTACCTGCTGGTAGGAGGGAAAGTCACAAACTCCTAGTTGAATAAGGAGGCCCAAGCTTTGCTGATACATCATTAAAACAAAGGTTATCCTCAATAGGCCAGTTGCTGAAATGGCTTGGTTCCAAGTAGAGAAGAAAAGGACTAACGTTGACTTTATTATTGAAGTGCCCCAGGTCTTCCTGTTTGAATACTGGCGACTTCTGACTTCTTAGTGACATTGTACCCTACGGCTGCCTGCCAAGCAGATAGGGATCTGCAGCCGCCACACAGCCTCTGGGTTGTCCCTAAGCCCAGACCTGTGGGCCACTCCTGTCGCTTACTGCTGGTGCCCTCAGGCCCTGGAGCCAAGCTCTGGGAGAATGAGGAAAAAGGTATGTCTGCCTTCCAGTCGCACCTTCCCGAAGCGCTCTCTGTCTGGGCTGATTGTCTGCAAAACCCAAAGACCCATGAGTTTTTTACATTTCCCCGTAGCCTGTTCTTTTTTTCTTAAAAAATTTTTTTAAAGGCAGGCAGGCAGGAAGGAAGAGAGAGTAGGAAGAAGCATTTTATTTATTTTGTTCCCGAGTCCTGGTTCTTGGGCTCCAGCGTGGGTGGCGTGGGCTAAACACCTGAGTCACCAGGGCAGGCTGCTCTTGCTGTTCTTGATAGGACTCAGATATATGCCTCAGAAAATGTTTGGCCAAAGGTACTCAGAATTAGTTGTCTTCTTGAATCAACCTGGGCCTCCTTGTTCTCTCTTCCCGCACAACCAACCACGGCCTAGGAGGCTCTGCGTCTTCTCCAGCTGTCAGACATGCAGACTCCAGCTCAGGTGCGCCTTGGTTCCCCCTAGTAATAACCATCGATTGTTTTATAGGAAGGCCGAACGAGAGGCTGTGGCTGTAAACTGTGGCGGGAAGGATTTCAGCGCATGAAGAGGGAGATTTTCCTATATCTCAATGATAGCAGGAAGTTATTTCTATCTCCATAAGGCAAAGCCTAGAACCTTCCTTGAATATTTCAGAAATAGGAGCCCTGGTTCTTTCCAGATTGAGTCCTTGGAACTCCTGAGGTGGACTGAGATACCCCATCTTTAAAATCCAACGATAGTGGCCTCATGGAGACAATGGAAGTTTTCCATGGACATTTTTTTTCCATACATTTTTCTTAAGTCTTAAATCTTGAGCACCTGCAGGCAAGCAAACTAATGAACAAGTAGTAAACAGATCTGAATGGGAAAGCTTGAAAACCACTGATCCTGCTGAGTTGGTAGCTTTTTAAAAAACACCTGTGCTTGTGGTTTAATACCGCTGGCCTACAATGGGGCCATATTCTCTGCCATTAAAGTTTCCCCTCGCTCTGGGCTGGAATGAAACAGGCCCTTATTCCAGGGTGTTCCCGGAAGAGCCTCGTGTTTCAGGAAGCACGCCCTGACGTTGGCCTCTCCCGCCTGTGCGCCAGGAGCACTGCGTTCTGTCCCGGGAGGACTGCCGTGCTCCCCCGCACCCCGCCCCGACTGTTTCACGCCATGGCCCGGACTGACCCCCAGCCTCAGCCAGGCTAAAGATAACCTCTCTGTCTGGAGCATCACCCACAGGCTGAAATTATTCCCAGGGGTGAGTTGGGGTTCCTCTGACAAGTGACTCCAGGCCAGTATTAGAGCATTGGTGGCCCTGTGGACATCATGGCAAGAGAAGGAAGGGGCTGGGAAAGCAGAAGGAACCCCCAAGGAGGGCCGGAGAGGAGTCGGAATGAAAGATGCAGGCAGAGCTGGACAGGAAGCTGGCACAGGGCGGCCGCATGAGCTGAGTTAATCTGCAGGCCTGCTCTTTGCAAAGATGCCTTTTCTGTTCGTTATAATGTTACTGTAATACAATTCCCAGAGGGAGAAGCCCGGGGCTAATCAGGGCCGGAGAAGTCAGGGGACTTGATGTACAGAATGGGGTGTTTAATTTTATGATGTGGCTCTGAGTTACATGAGAGACTAATAAAAGAACTCCATAAAATGTGGCTTGGAGCGGTGGGGTGGCAGCCTCTGCCAGAGGGTCAGCCCTGCCTGGGAGTGGTTTCAGAGCATGTGCGCTGGCGCAGCCCTTCTGGTTCTTAAGTGATGGCAAGCCCCAGGACCAGTTAAGTAACGGCTGCTCTGAGCTTCCTAAGGGCTCTTCCTGCTGCGTCCATCCGCTGCCCAGCCCCGCTCCGGGACCGCCCAGCCCTGTGATCCAACAGCCAAATGCAGAGCCTGCCCAGCCTGCTGTCTGCTGCGTCTTGTCTACCACGTCATTTCTGAGTGGCCAGTGCCCTTGCGTAGCTGTGGTTAAAGACGTGACCTGTCACCTGTCCTGTAGCATGTCTTCCTGAGGACTGGGCTTTGGGGACCTGGGGAAGGCCCAAGACACAGTTCCATAAATCACCCAGGGTGCTCAAAAGAGGCTTCCTTTAGGGGTGACTGTCACTCTCCTGGTTGCTGCAAGGACACACCCAACAGTTCCCTTGAATCATATTTGGCTGCCTCAAAGGAGAGTTTTAACAGGCACAAGATGACTTCAGGGTTGAAGAATAGTTTTGGAAGAGAGACAAATTTCCATAAGGCTTCCCGAGCAAGAGCTGCATTTGCCATAGAGTTTAAATGTGAAGGCTCCTTAGAGGACATCTGGCCTCTCTTCACAGCCAGCACCGAACCCATTTCTATCACTGCCCCCTGAGAGAGCCCGTCCCTCTAGGTCATGCCTGTTGAACGGGAGCTCTGCTCTTGGTAGGAACCAAGCACTGGCGTCTTCCTAAGTAAATCAAAGTGTGAACCCCTTTTGTTGAGCTGAAATCCTTTAGGGGTAGCCTCTCAAACTTTGGTCCTTCAGTTAAATGGAATTGCAGGTCCAAAGTAGACCCCCCAATAAGCAGTACCATCTATTAACATGTCCTGGAGTGTCCTAGGGAGCTGAGAGGTGACACTGCATTCATTCACTCAGCCACGTTTATTGAGTGGCCGCTCAGTGCCAGGTGCTGTGTCTGGTGCTGGCCTTCAGCAGTAGTTGGGACTGTTTCTGCTTGGAGAGACTGTCCATCCATTGTGGGGAGCACTACAGAGCCCTGGAGACCAGGGAACTGCTCATTCCAAGCCTGGGTCCATCCTGGGTGGGGAATGTCCTGTGTGACTCCAGGTCAGAGGCTTCTGCCTGCATCCCTTAGGGGACTCGCCCCTGAGAGTCACAGCAGGAGTGGTGCTCTCAACAGGAATCTCACTCCACAGACATGGAGATGGAGCCAGGCTTCCCAGAAATGCGCATCAGAGCCAAACAACCTTTAATCATGTCATCTGCTGACCTAACAATCGAACAGATTCATTCTTTTCTCTTTCAGAAGCCAGACACGTCAGACAGCTCAGGTAAGAAAAAAAAAGAAGCTATTGAAAATTACATCTCAGCTCATCATGTGGAAATAACAAAGTGGTTTTGTCCGTGCAAACGTTTTCTGGGCATTTTTGTTTATCGGGGGTGTGGGAGATGTATTTACACATGCATCTCCCAGTGAGCACCCTTGTAAAGTAGATCCAATTATTTAAAAAATTTTAATTAATGCGCATAGTCCTTCTTTGAAGGCCCTCCCCAAAGAAATCAGTGGAGAATAAAGAGTTTAATCTTACAAGTCAATCGGGGGTGCCCGGTATAGCTGACGATGTACCCCTGGGTCCCTGTCCCAGGGGAAAACAACCCAGGTACACAACTGAAATGGAGATAAAATGAAAAATGCTTCTTCCTTCTCTCTCTCTCTCTCTCTCTCTGTCTCCAAAAAAAAAAAAAAAAAAAAAAAGGGGGGAAGGAAGAGGAGGAAGAAGCATTTCTACTTATTTTTCACTGTTTTGGGTTGAGAACCTGGGTGCTTGGGCTTCACGTGGTCCACAGCACAGCTGGCTCAGCCACCTGAGTCACAAAGGTAAACCCTAATATAGTCATGTGACAGGGACAGTGGATCACATCTGTCCTTTATATCAAGACATGGTGTGGGTGGCGATGGTCCTATAATGCAGCCCTAACTTCCTAGCTTTCCTTGATGTCCAGCTCCAGCTGGAACCTCCTCATGGAAAGAAGGGAGCCTGGGCAGGACTTACTCTGCTTTGGGCCAGTGGGTGCAGACCATGGGCATGAGGCTGGCCTTGTGTGGACCAAGCTTCATCGGCATTCCTGGCTGGGCTCCCAGCCCCATGCTGCTGCGGAGAAGTTGAACCTGGAGAGACTGGAGCTGAGACCTTCCCTCCTTCCCTCCCTCCCTCCTTCCCTGCTTCCTTCCCTCCCTCCAACCCCTGAATGCAGCTTCTCACTGCTCACTGGGTCCCCAGAGCTGGCTCTGAGCCTCCGACAGCAGATACAGCCACACGCCTGAGTGGACTCAGCAGACAGAGAGGGAGGAGAACCCCAGAACAGCCCCTGGAGGAAACACACTTTGGGATGAACAAGGTGACTAGGACATTCCCTACAGACCAAAAAAAAAAAAGTCTCCTAGAAGTAGACACTTAACTGAGCTACTGGGTCGCGGGATGACTTAACGTCGAATATGGATTTAGGAGATTAAGAACAAAGAATGGAAATCGTGAGACAAATGACTAGACTGGGGCTAGACAGGAGACGGAAGGTGTCAGTAGAGGAGTTCCAGGACTAGAGACTAATGAGACGAGAGCAGATCATTTCCCTGAGTGAGAAAGACGGGTCTGAGGTCTAAAGAGAAATCAAGAGCTCACTGAAAGCTCATCCAGATACAATCCTTGCAGGGCAGGTGTAAGGAGACCCCGTGCTCCTCAGTACAAAGAGGAAAACCTGAATCTCAAGGTGCAGGAGAGAAACGGCCCCTCACAGCTCACCTGCTATGAGTGGAACTGAAGAGGCCTGTGAAATACTCAGCCAAAATGCTGGCCAGGGCTTAAAGAGGATCACCAGGCCTCCAGGCACTCGACTGAAACATAGTGTAGAAAAAACCTTAAGTAACTGAAAAGAATCAACCAAAACAGGTAACTTGATAGAAGATGAAGAGAGAAGTTGGCGATGGGCATTTGGGCCTCTCTTTGTCTCTCTCTGTCTCTCTGTGTCTCTGTCTCTCTCTGTCTCCTCTGTCTCTGTCTGTCTTTCTCTCTCTCTGTCTATCTCCTCCATCTCTGTCTCTGTTGCTCTCTGTCTCCTCTGTCCCTGTCTCTTCTGTCTCTGTCTCTCTCTGTTTTTCCTCTCTTTATCTCCTCTGTCTCTGTTCTCTCTGTCTCTCTCTCTCTCGTCTCCCCTCCTGAGGCAGATGTAAGGAGGCCTCAGCTGAGCAGCTGGAGTTGTTCTGGACTGAGTTGCATCTGGTTTTTGTCACCCCACATTAACTAGCAGTGACACAGAGGGTGTCCCCGGGGAAGCAAGCTGTCCTAGGGTGTGACTCCAGACAATTCCTGAGGAGAGACAGACACAGCTGCGAGCTGCAAGCAGCCAACAGCCCTTCAGCGGGGTGAGGGACTGTGGGTACCTACAGGCTGTGGGCCCGGCATCCTCACAGCGCATGTGGGCTGTGGTGACATGAAATTACATGCCATGCCGGGGGCAGGGAGAGACAGAGAGACAGACAGACGAGATGTAATACCCATGTGCCAGGAAACAGCAATGTAGCGGGGTGGAGGAGTGTGATTTTTTGGCTCTGCTGAATTTTGTGGTGTAAATGCTCCTCTGACGACTGATATCAACCACCCACGTGAAGTGGGCCCCCCGAGCGGACACGACGCCCTGCCGGCTGGAGCCTGTGCGGCTGCTCTCCACCTCCGACGCAGGAGGAGACTCGGGGCGCGGAGCAGGGGCATCTGGGGGTTTGGGATCAGGCTTGGTGGGACTCTTTTTCCCCACCTTCTCGCTGTCCTCCCTGTGGCCACTGCTCCTTTCCCCTGGGTATTCTTTGCAGGTGGAATTCCCAAAGGAACCTCAGGTCCACATGGCTGTGGTTCCGAGGATGAAGGTGAGGAGCAGGCCAGTCCCTGCAGATTTGTGGCTTTTCAGGACACGTGGCCTCTGTTGCAACCAGGGAACCCCCTGAGGACACAATTTGCTGACGCCTGCTGTATGTGACATGTGTGGGACTCTGAACCCTAAATGTGCCAGTGTTAATTACTGCTCTTTCAAAGGGTCCACAGGACAGATCCCTGAGCTGGAGGCCATGGACTGATGCAGGCCTTGCGGTGGGGGTGGCGGGGGGCGTAGTCTGGCTCAGGGATGGGTTCCTTTTTTTTAACCTCTTTTTCGTCAGGGTTAAGTAAAGGAAAAGAGAACCCTTAGATTAAACAAAACAGAACAAACCCACAAAACCCTATTTAAACCCCCAAACCCTATTCTACCAACGCTTCATTTGCTAGGATCCTGTTAATTCTAAAATACACCTGGGAAGGGGCCAGGCACTTACCTTGCATTATTTCTGGAGAGAGGTGCAGGGAGTGAATCAGCAGAGAAAACAGATCAGGTAAGCAGAGTCTTATTACGACTAAGAAATTAAACTCTGCTTCAACTTCCCAGCAAGTGAATTATTTGTGAGTTAGTGTGAAGCCCCTGAGTTTTCTGTTGATAAGGATGAATGGATTTGATGAATTCTTCCAGCCAGTTAGTTGACGCAGATCCTCAAGCTCCCGTTTTTCACATGTATTTGGGCATCTCTCTTTCTCTGGCTTCTAGTTTTCCTTCTTTAAATGAGTGCTTTGATTTTGTGCACAGCTTTGTGGCTTTTTGCACTGATACAAAACTAGCAGAGCAGAGCCCTCTGCCTTTTCTCCTGACCACTCCTTATAGTAAGGGAGGCCAATTCTGTTATGACCTCCAGTTGTCTGAGTGTTGGCTTGTGTGCGTCTGTATATTTTGGTGGTGAGAGAGTTATTATCTAGTAGAAAGTTCTTGCCTTATCATTGCTTTGTTGATTTTCCCCTGATGACCAGGAAGCTCAGAGCTGAATCAAGTGTTCAGACAAAACCACCGTGGTGAAATAAAAAATTATTTTTTCCGTAATTCTTAATCCTTTCTGGTTCATAGATGTCTATGGAAATTGTGTGTGGCCAGAAAGTTCTAGTGACAGTCTTTATGTGTGAGCACAAAGCCCTGGCAGACTCCCGAGCTGGCCCAGGACATAGTGGTGGACCTTGTTCAGTCTGGGACCATGGGGCTAGGTGAGCAGCAAATGCGTGGTGACACAGAATCTTTAATGGAGGCCAGACTGGGCATCTTCCTGGAGAAATGGCCGACGGGGATATTGGACATGCGAGTAGGGAAGACACGGGGATGGGGGGGTGGTTGGTGAGAGGAATTGAGGTGGTTCCTTTCATTCCTCAAGGCTGCAGGAGTGCCCTCTCTGTGTGTGAGTCTGTTTCAGAGTGATTATGGCAGCCTTGGTGTTTCTAGGACCACTGAGGAAGAACGGTGGAGAGAACCAGATGGTGTTCTACCAAGAGATGCAAATAATGACCCAACAGCCAGAGGGCCAAGCTTCAGGGAAGCTGGTGCTTGAGTTGGGAAGGCACACACTGCGTTGGTTCCTTGTGGCAGCTTCTGTCATGAGGCATGTGAGGAACTGTGCCTTTCATCGAATTCCTCACCGAATTCCCTATGGGACCTGCAAACGGTGCTCTCAGGATGTGGTCGGGGCAAGTGTGCTTCCTGCCTGGTGCACTGGATTGTCCAAGATGGTGGCTTTCGTGCTTTTTGGATTATGACTCTCAGCGAAAAGCGCCTTTTCTGTCATGAGCCGACTCCACGTACATACATGTGAAGTGAAATAAAATTTCTTAGTACAATACTCAGTCTTACATGCAAGACACACTCCAATATTTTCTGTTCTCTTCTATTCTGTTCTCTTTAGCATTTAAAGAGCCGGCCCCTCTCCCTAAATTGGTCTCTCAGTCCATGAATGGGTCGTGGCATATTGAGTGAAAAGAATCACTGTCCCCATGTTGTATCTGGTATCCACCAAACCGTGTGCCCAGAAGTCTTCACTTGGTAGCCGCCATCAACAACACACAGATTATTACGGCGTTTTGTTTTTTTTCCAAGGAGAAGAGATAAAAAGCACATGCTTTAATTCCGGTTAACCTCCGAGCCTGCCCACTTTCACGCTGGTGGACAGGGCATTGTCCAGAATGTGAGTCTGCAAAGCCAGCATTTGGAAGCCCATTCAGAAGATGTGCAGAAGTTTCCAGAGCACCATTTAACTTTGGTCAGACTCAGCCTGGGACAGGGAGTCCCCCTCAGGAGCTTCCCAGGCCCCCGTGGCTGTGCACACAAAGACTCGGGGCCTTTGCTCCTTCCTCTCCGATTGAATTCGAAGAGGAACTGTTTGCGTTTGGCTGCACATCCTGCATCGTGATCAGATCTTGCTGGCACCGAGCCCTGCTCCCACCCTGGCCTGAAATAACTGAGCAGGGAAGTCGAGTTCCTCCCCTCTCCTGCCTTAAAGAAAGAGGGGCATAACTGATGGCCCTGGCAAGGCATCAGAAGTCAGTGCCCTCACCGCCAGTAGAGTCAAGGAGGGCTGAACAATAACTAACGTGAGATGAAAACGCCTCACTGAAGGAACAAATTGTTCATCTGACACCAGAGTCCACGTGCTTGCACGTTTGCTGGCCAGGGTCTAGTGGCCTTCAGAGACGCTTCCCTGTCTGCAGTCTCTGAAACATGCATGAAGCCATACTTGTGGCTTTTTAGTTCTTCAGCTCATAATGCTCTGCTCACACCATCACGGATGGTGCTACAAGGGTCTAGTGGTTTCCCCGGGCTGCCCTGAAAAATGACTCCAAGCCTGGCGTTCCGAACTGAAATGCATTCACTCACGGTTCTGGAGTGAGGAGATCCTTCCTTGTCTCTTTCAGCTTTAGGGGTCACCCGGCATTTCTTGGCTTGTGGCCACATCATACCAATATCTATGTCTGGTTTCGCATGTCTTTCTCCTCTTTCCTTGGTGTCTCTCTTCAGTGCGTTTCTGCTAAGTGGATTCAGGACCCACCTGGAGAATCCAGGCTGATCTCATCTGGAGATCTTTCATTTAATTACATTTGTAAAAGGTGCTTTTCCAAATCAGGTCACATTCTTAGGGACTGGGGGTTAGGGCTTGGCTGCATCTTTTTTGGAGCCACCATTGAACCCACTATACAGATTCATTTGATGAGGACAGGGTGGATGTTCTCAGGGACCCCAGTTAGTCAGGGGAGACAGACAGCTAGATGACAATGTGAGCAGTGTAACCACACAGAGCTGTGCTCCAAATGGTGAGGGGATCTCAAAAGAGATCGTTTTGGGGTTTGATGTCGAGGTTATGGTGGGGCAAGTTCGGATTTTTTTTTTAACCTTTGAACACTGCAATTTTCTGACACCTAGAAATCGCTATAGACTGCTGTCAGGTTTAAACGCAAGTCTAGTTTGGCCATATGCTGCTGGAGCAGTGCTTAGAGCAATCGCCTCCAAAGGAGCAAGTCACATATCTCTGGGTTTGGGTCCTGGGTCTGGGGCCTGGGGGGAAGGAGAGGTTACCAGTGCGAACAACTAAATAAAAATAAGATAAAGCGATTCTTCCTCCTCTCTCTTCCTGCCTGTCTGCCTTCTACCCACCTTCATTCCTGCTGGCACCTTTCCTTTAAAAAAAAAAAAAAATCCGTCTAATTTAAAGAGAGGATAAATACTGGCTCAGCCAGATCTGTTGGCTGTGACTGAGATTAGCCAACTGTGTTGGCTGCCTCTAGGTTGGGGGTAGGAAGGGTGGCAGGAAACTGAGTGAAAGTTGAAGCTCCATGAACTGGTTGAGATAAGGTGCTGGATAGATGCCCTGGGTCCCTGGCTTTCCTCTTGGCAGGCGGCTGGGATGGAAAAGGGGAGTCTTTGCGTCTGCTGCCGACCCCAGCTCAGAGCACAAGTGCCCACGCAGGGGACGGGACAGGACAGGGATGGGGGCACCACAGGCCATGGCAGCTGCCTCACGGAAGTCGCCTTTGCTCCAGGGACTTGGGTCACATGTTGTTTCTGCCCTTTCATGGTGGTCAAGGCTGCCGCAGCCCGAGACACACTAGGGGTCCTACTCACCGCTGTGTTTTGGTGACAGCTGTTTTGCAATCTTCACAGAACTTCGTAGCATCTCTTTACCTGTCCTGGGACATGAAGCACCTTCTTCACGAGGGTCTGTTCTATCGAAAGGGTTCCTGCTGGCAGACATCATGGGATTATTGCGAATGTTCTCGGGTGCAGTAAGCTTGTAATGAAGAGAGTGTAGTCTGAAGAAGCATGTGCTGAAGCATTTATGAGCAGCCCTACAATGTCTACAGTTTTCAAATGCTTCCATGAAAAAGCAGATTAATAATATCAAAGAAATATTAAAATTTGCTAAGTCTAGGAGGAAGGTACATGGATGTTCATTATTATATGTTCTCTATGCTTGAAATAATTCATGATAAAAATGTTGGGGGAGATTGAAAGAAGAAAAATCTTGACACAGAGCTTCTTGACATGTGTTTAATGGACTCTGAGGATGGGGAGAGGGATGGGCATGGTGTCAGGCACCCGAAAGCTTCTGAATGTCTATGTAAATTTTTGTGTGTGTGTATTTGTGAGCATGTGTTTCCTTTCTGTTTGTGGGGAAAAGGTTTGCTGTTTGGGGGTCTCCTCTGATCTTGAAATGGGTCTATGACCCCCCCACTCCCCAAGGTCAAACATCATTGTCTAAAAGTTTGGAGATAAATTTGCCTGCAAGTTTTGTACACGAATACAAGCAATCAGACACGATCTGTTGCTGTGTTTTGTGGCGAAATTCAAATTAGAGTATAAGTATAAGTTCTGTATAGTGTTCTCCCTCTCTAAGCATTGGCTTAATTCTTGATTTTTCTTCATTAGTCCTTTTTCTGTTAGAATTGACTGACAAGTTTAAAATATTGGTTGCTAATATGAACAAATCTGTTTTCCCTTACACTAATTTAAAACTCAAATAACACTGTTGGCTTCTTTTGAGATTATAAAAACAACACAGATTCACTAACTACAGCTTATCAGATTCAGAAATGTGTAAACCCATGATCCAAAGGTAACCATATTCATAGTTTGATGTACTTCTTGCTTTGGTATGGTATATGTTCATATATATTTTGCATGCATATGAAATAAATATATGAACAAAATTGCATAAGACTGAATATGCAGGGTTATATTATGCAGAAATGAACATTTAAAACTTTTAAATTATTTTAATGCTTCCTCAGTTTTTATAAAGAAACATTCAGATGGATTTCTCCAGTCTTTGTATTAAATACGGCTGCTCAAATTTATGTTTTAGGTGTGTCTTATTTCCTCTGAGAACTTAGTGCCCTAGTAATATTATTTATCTCGGGTGCCTGGAGATGCTAGTTTTTTGGCTTCATTGAGTTGTCCAGTGAGATGGGTAAAGATACTCTGTCCCCTCTGATATCCATATTGTTATGGAAGATGGAAGTAGGGTACAGCTGACCCTAAGTAAATGAATTAAAATCTTATTCATATGACTTGTTCTTCCAGAATTGAGATTTGGTGACATCAGAGTAACGTAGAGAAAATCTGCTACTCTGCCTTTCCAAATCTGCTTTAAAGGGGCCAGGGGGCTGTCTGACCCATGGAGATGTCACGGAGCAGGGGAGAGGGACCCCCTGAGAGACAACGAATCTTAGGGCCCCGGAGAGACTGGTTGGCTGGCACTCGCTGTCCTCTGGCCAGTGGTGGCACTCAGTGAGGCCCTGATCGCCTCTGATTTGACCCAAGAGGTCTGTTCACTTACATGAACATAGGTGAAACCCTAAGAGTGTATCTTGCAGCCAATAGGTGCACAACAAAAACAAATTCCCTCTTTGTATGTATGGCAATGAATTCCTGGGAGCATTTGCGTTGTTAGATGCAGAAGCACTTTATTTTTCATTTACTCATTCACATTGGTTGTTCCACACAGGCCCAGGACTCGAACCCAGGGGCACGTGACGTGCCAACATAGTGTTATTAAGAATCAGATGCAAGATCCTAAGTAGATCTGATTTAGTGTGCCTCCTCTCTCTTTACTGCCTTCATTCCTGCCTGTACCTTTTCTTTTAAAAAAAAAAAAAAAAATAGCACTATGTCCTGGGGAAGCTTCTTTAAGGCCTTTGAATTGATTTTCTCATCTGTGAAATGGGGACAGTTAGTGCTCCCCTCTCACTGGGATAGTGAAAGGGTTAAACGAAAATATTCCTGTAATCCTGGCTGATACAGGCATCCTGGTGACTCAGGTGTTAAGTCTGAGACTCCAGTGTAGTTCCTGTACAGCCCAAGGACCCGAGTTAGTGACGGTGGTTTCAGAAAACCACCCAGATGAACAACTAAATCAATCAATAGGTGTTTCTTTCTCTTCTCTCTTCCTGCCTGCCTGCCCATCTGTACTCCTGCCTGCTTCCTTTTCTTTATAAAAAGTTTAAAAAAATAAATAAATAAAGACTAATATTGTGGAGGACTTCCAACATGGAGCACTATTTTAAGTAATTCGCAGTACTCTGAGTTAGGTCCTAGCATTCCCATTTTGCAGATAAGAAAATGGAGGCGGAGAAGTTGAATAACATGCCCCAAACCCCAGATCTCTTCAACAGGTGAGCTAGGAGTTGACCTGAGGACATTTCGTACTCGATCTGGTCTCTTCACTTGGCCCTCCCCCGCAGCAGGAGGGCACCCCCAGCATGTCTTTCCAGGTCACGGGTTAAAAGAGCTCTAAAAGTCTTCCTCTTGTGGATGAGAAGATGTGTCTGGATAGGAAAGAGACACACAGTATGAACCTGACCTTCAGGCCTTTGCAACAGTAGCTTTCAACGCCAGGCCTGAAGGCGGCTTGCAGGCCGGCTGGTAAAGCCGCAGCTCCCCTCTAGTCAGCTGCTGAGCTTCTCCCAGGAGCAGGGCAGTGCAGGCAGGGCGTTTCCAGGAACAGAGACCTAGACAGGCAAGCAGGGCTGGGCACCCAGCCGAGTCACACCCCGGTGGTGGGCGCTGGCCAGCTTTGGGGCTCAGCTATTGCCCCCGAGAGGCTGGGCAGGGCAGGCAGCTCTTTACTTGCTGACTCGCTCGTCGCCTGGAGCGACAGCCTGGAATAGACGTGGTCACCGGTGGGAATGCTCCTCCTGAGTCAGGGGGGCTGCGGCGCCCCAGGGTGCGGCTGCGAGTTCCTGGGGGTCCCCACAGATGGATTTTATCTCAAAAGATGTCACTTAGCCAGCCATCATGGTTCGGGGTGGGAGCTGCAGGACAGAGGCCGCTTGTGTTGAGCCCTACTGGGTCCCCAAAGGGGTCAGTGCAGAGGACGTATCCTTGGCCTGCTGCTGTAAAGCACAGCGCTTGAATCAGGGTCTTGGGTTCTAGACTCAACTCTTCCCTGATTTGTTGTAAATGTCCACTTTCTCTCTTCCAGGCCTCACGTTCCTCATCTGGAAACTACGGTCAACTCCTGTCACTGGGTGATGCTGAGACTCAGAGGAGGGGAATGTCAGCAGGGTCAGTCCTTGCAACATATAGATGCGAATCAAAACCCATCTCTTTCCGTGTAGTTGGATCTTATAGCCCTGGCGCCATCCCAGTTCTGTTTGAAGACTCTGGCCATGGCCAGACTTGAAGATGGGGTTTGATTTTATTAAGTCGATGACTGGCTTCCTGACCTGAGATACAAGCGGAGAGATCCAAGAAGGAAGTTCTCAAGGAGCCATTTCTGGTGGCCATGGGACCCAGCACCCTTGCCTGGAAGTGGGGCGCTTCCCTCCATTCCCAACATGGTGGACTGGGCTCTCATGCTAAGGCGGAAATGAGACTTTCCTTGTTCCGTGCCTCTCAGCCTTTTGCGATACTCTTTGTGAGGAGGGGGACACTTGGTTTTTGTGCAGCGACATCCAGCTGCTGTTGTACCAACATGATCTGCCGATGGCTCCACAGTGGTTGGTGGGAGTGAGGCCTGGCGCCAGGCAGTCTGCACACAGTTCCACTGCAAGCTCATGCCCAGGACATTGGCCAGGAGAGTGACGCACTCATGTCACAGAAAGTAAAGGGATGTTTAGTTTGGAGCCCTAGCTTTGTCCTCATATACCTGAGAAGGGAAGGGGATAGATACGTTTATTAACCACCAGCATTTCTTCATCCTTTCCCCTGACTCTCCAGGGAAAGACTCATTATAGGAAAGGACTTTCTGTAAGTCAAGACACCTGAAAGTGGTGAAGCAGAAGTTGACTCATCACATGGCTCCAGGAGCCTGTGTGGAGGGGACTCTGAGACAGAATGGGGTTGACTAGGTGATCCCCCTCCGAGCCCTAGAGGTTGTGCACGCCAGGACCGGGTTTCCAGGTTAAGACGTAACCCTACCTGACCTTCACTGAGTGACTTCCCCCGGGGTTCCTCCATGGCGAGAATACCCCGCTGCGCTGTTGTTCTGGGTCTTTCTCCACGGCAAGCAGCCTTCCCGGTGCAATGGAGTCCCCCTCTGCAGCGAGGGGAGGGTGGCCCACCTTTGTCATTGTGGTTTCTAATTCTCCCCCCTTTCCATGTTTCCTCCTTTATTCTCAGTTTGTCCTTCTTGGCATGAAAATGTGGGTGCAAATTTGTTCATAACAATCACCCTCTGCCTTGAGAAACATGTGGAATGTTTTAGGGATATTTTTATAAAGTCTTGGGCCACAGTTTTATGTCTGAAAATGAGCCAGAGAACAGCACTACAAGCTTGTTCAGCTTTGCACCCCAAGGACGAATTACTTTCTGTCTTCTACTTCTGTATTCTCCATCTTGATTCCTTCCTTTCTGACAACGACTTTGGGTAATTTTCAGCTGGGTATTTTTATTGTCAAGTTTTTTGTCTTCTTCCACCTCCTAGATACCATCCTTCCCAGATTTCCTTTTTCCTGACCTCACCCTTTCCTTTTTCCCCACAGCCCACATTTCTTCCTTCAGAGAAATGCCTGCTCTTGGAGCTGAAGAGAACTGTCCCCCCCATCATGCTTCCTGGAAGGGCTCGCGGGGATCCTGGATGTCGGGGCGGAGGTTGAGGTGGGTGGGTTTAGTTCAAAATGGCTCCAGCTATTCCAACTCCCGTTTCTTTTGGGAAATGGACAGAGAGGATGGTCTCTAGCAAACCCCCTCTGTGCAGTCATGGCTGGGACGTCCAGGCCCTCTTCCACATTTCCATCATGTTGATCACTCTTTCAGACTCTAACATAAAGATGTTTTTCTATTGCCTTTAATTTCAAAATTTAAAATGTTCAAGTCTGAGGAAAGTGGAATCTTGGATGGGAGTCCACAGAATTCATTCAGTTGCTCTGGGCTCCATGTTGATGGGTGTCGATTCTCTGAAGGCCCTGGTGTAGGCACAGAGGACAAAGGCACTGGTGTGACAGCATCCTGCTGTCAGACCCTCAGACTCGTCACAGAGACTCCCCTGTGGCACTGTAAGAGCTAAGCAAGGTAATGTGGGTCCAACAAGGGGGCAGGTTTGGTTTCCACTTGAGTGGAGATGGTGCAGTGGGTGGTGGGAAGACTTTTCAGTGAAAGAGGTAAAATCTGGTGACTTAAAGTTTATGAGTAAGACCTTGCTAGGAAGACAAGGACGTGAGGTGCAAGGAGCAGCACAGGACCTTGAGAAGAGTGGCTTGCTGAAGGGTACAAGGAGATGCAGTGGAGGGGAGAGCTGGGGCGTCGCCTGAGAGAGCCCTCATGAAGGGTGTTGGGTGCCATGTGAAGAAGTTTGGACATTGTCGTTAGGTTGTCACTGGTCTTGCCTCCTCCCATCACCATGACCTTTCTCAGGGACTTTCAGCCCACGGATGGGTTTGTCATCCTGCATGAGTTTGTGAGTTTCAGGCTACAGAAGGAAGGACAAATTGGAGTGAGAGAACAGCCACAGGAGATGCCTTCGGGGAGCTGTGTGATCATCCAGGTGAGAGGTGTAAACAGTGCTGCCTCTCATACCCAGTGACAGGCTTTCCCGGGTGCCGCCGGCGTGACTCCTGGCCTCTGTGGTCACTCCTCACCTCCCTACCAGAAGTCATCCCCTCATGTAGAGTATCCCTGACTGGGCCTGCATCACTCAGGGTGAGTCCTCCTGCACCCGAGTCCCACCCCTGGACACGCATGCTGGAGACACGGCAGGATGAAGGAGGGGTAGCCTCCGGCCCCCACAGGAGAAACCCTCAATGGCGTTTGGGTCAGACTCGCCGATCTTAATGTCCTCTGCAGTCCTCCTTGCCATCTTCGTTTGAGGAAATGCCTTCGTGTGGGCTGAGGAGGCCTGCCTGCGTGAATGTGAACTGCGAGGCTTCCTGCTCCGGGTGTGGGGCGGCTCCAGACGTGCTTCTGCAGGCCTCTGGGCTGCGCCTCGGTGCGTGCAGCACCTCACCCGCTGAACATCTGCTAGTGCTGGGTGCCCTGGAAGCTCCTGGTTTCTCTGCCAGATGCCATCTCCAGAGCAGGACGCCTGTCATCCCAGCCCAGCCTTCTGGGCTGTGCTTCACTCGTTCACAGCAGTGCTTGTTTCAGGGGTGTTCAGTCGACAGATTTTAAAGTGATCAAAACCTTTGGGAAAACCCTGGTGTGAGGACAGCTGAGGACTGGTAAGTCCTCACTTTACAAGGTCAGCAGGTTCCTTGGACCTGGGACTTTCAGCAAAGCCCCAGGTAAGAATTGGGCCAGAGGTTATTAACACAAACACGAGTGAAGTTCCTCCAGGGTATTTCGGGCCACATCACCAACATTTAAATGAAGACCCGAAACACTTCTAATATTAAACAATAATTTACATTAATGAATGAATTCATTGATGTATTCATTTTCCAACCCACTTATTCCGGTTCAAGGTCATAGGTGGCTGGAGACGATCGTGGAAGCTCAGTGTGTTTGATGGGACGCAGGACAGGGCACCATCTCAGGGTGCATTTACACCTACTCACACTGAGTCACGCTCGGGCATTTAGATGCACCGATGAACTCTTTATATGTGTTCGTATTACGATGATGATCCCGACTGAGCAAGGATTGAGTGCGATCACAGTAGAGTGACTGACAATCTTAACTGAAAGCAAATGCTTGTGTATGAGGTTGTTGATAAGTAGACCAAGCGAGGCGCGACAAGGGACGTTGGGACACATGACACAAGCGTTGAGAAGAGCGCCTCTCCTGCGACACTTGTGACCCAAACTGGTGGGTGCCACTTAGCAAAGCCTAGCTGAGCAAAGAGGTCACACTCCGGATTGTCACAGGCGACTCTGATAATGTTCCTTCTGAAGCAGCAGAAACATAAGCGCTGAATCAAACCAACCTGAGATACTTTGAGTTCCATGCCTGTGAGGTCACCAGAGCCTTTTCCAGATCTTGCCATCAGCCACGGAGCTCTGCCCCCAGAAGCCACACTCCTTCCCCCAAGTTGCTGATGCTGCAGGGGAGTGCAGGCCTGCACTTGGCCACGCTGGAGATGGTCTCCCAAACCTCGCCTTCCCCCTTTTTACTGCCAATTGAATTTTATGCTTAAGAGAGTGTAATGTGGATTTCCCCTAATTAAGCATGTTCTAATCCTAGGTGATTGGCTGGAGTCCTGAGTGAACCCTCTCCCCCAGCCAGCGGGGAATGGACACGTTGAGATCTGAACTGCACATCCCATGGCAAACCTCACATGCCGTCTCTGGGGTGTGGGAGGGAGTCCGAAGAAGATGCAGATGTGGGGAGAACGTGGAAACGCAACAGACTTTCCAGCTGGGACCTGAACTTGCTCCTCAGCAATGTGACAATGAGACAACATTGAGGGCAGTGATGCTGTCGGTGAAGCTGCTGTAGAGTCTAATTTATGACAGACCTTCTTTATTTGCGACTGTAGCATATCTTACCGCAAGGCATTCTTATCATGAATATATATTTACACGTGTGATGAGTCTCCCAGAAGGGGACAGCGTGTTTTCCACACTTGGCTGATCAGAGCACTTTCTCGTGCCCACTCCTTGCCATTGTCGAGGGCATTCCCTTGGGAAAAGGAATGCCACTGGGTACCCCGCTTTGTCTGGGGTAGAGTCTGAAGGCAGCTGAACTTGTCTCCCAGATTTGTAAGAGGTTCATAATGAGGGTTAGGGAGGCCCCCACTGACCTAGGTCAGTCCCAGCTGACGTGAACTGCTCCAGTGTAATTATAATAGACTCACCACTTTTAGGCTCAGAGGTCTCTGATTTGGGGGTCATGTGGTCACGCCGTCCACGGCAGACCCATAGCCCAGCCACTTGGCATTTTGGAGGCCCAGCACTCATTGTTAGGCTTGGCTTCTACCGGTAACACAGACTGATGTCACCCTTTGACTCACCACTAGCTCTGTGACACCCTTTGACATTTGCAATGGGCCCTGCATTCTCTCCCCTTTATTCAGTCACCGTCTTCAGCTGGTTAAATGCCTCACCTTTTCCAAAGTGGTTCTGTGAGACGTGACAGAAACCCAGGTCCCTCAGAAACGCAGCCCCTTTGTGTTAGGGGTTCGCTCACAATGCTGGCTGCCTTCCTGGCGTTTCAGAACCACAGCTCCTGATCTTTAGTCTGTTGCTGAATTGTTTGTCTGCATCATTCTTTCTCTTTCTCCTCTTGTCTGCTTTTACTTCTGTGAGGAAAGAGCCACCTTCCTGCTATCAGCTGCTCTGAAGGAATTTGTGGTAAAAAAAAAAAAAAAAAAAAATCAAAAAACATTCTCATTTAGGGAATCAAAGAAATAGAAGGGGACAAAGGACAAGTGGGCAAGGCAGGAACCAGAGAGCTAGTGGATTAGGGACATCCTAACATTCGCTGAGGAAAGTGAAAGAATTAGAAAGGTTCTTAATTCTTTTGAACGGGGTAACTGCTGCCTTTAGGATTTGATTTTGATTTATGTTTGTGTTTTTTTGGGAAACTGTTGTGGACAGATTCACTTGCAAAATGTCAGACATTTGAGTTTCCAAAATTCTTTAGCTGGAGACTCAAAGTAGAAAGATGAGGATTTATGGAAGAAATGCGTTTAAGAAATGGACGTAAGTAAACAGTGAGAACCACCTTTAACAGTTGTAAAAGTCTCAAAAAAAAAAAAATCTCACCAGTTAGAAATACACAAGAAAATTAGTCATTAAGTATTTGAGATCTCTTTTTTATTATGGGATATTAGAGGACTTAAATCCTACATACCTGAGTCTTACCTGGTTGGAAGTGTCCCAGTTTCTTCATGAATATTTTATTTAATGTTCTTAAAAATGCCTGGGAGAGACTCTTAGAACCCTGTCTCTTTCACACTCACACACAAACACACAGACGCACAGATACCGTACACACAGACACACAGATGCACAGACACACATACATACACAGGCACATGTACACAGACACACATGCAGACAGATGCACACAGACTCACAGACACACACACAGACGCACACGGACACACAGCACACAAACACACAGACACATGTGCACACATGGACACATGTAAACACACAGACACACACAGACATACGTACACACATGCACACAGATGCACACACAGACGCACACGGACACACAGCACACAAACACACAGACACATGTGCACACATGGACACATGTAAACACACAGACACACACAGACATACGTACACACATGCACACAGATGCACACGGATACACACAGACACGTGTACACTGAAACACAGACATATACACACAGACACACACAGATACACATGCACACACACACCATACATGGAATTATTTTGCCTTAAATTTAATTCTTGAAATCTTAACAATGTACTGCTCTTTCTGGGGAATGACTGGCGTTTCTTCTCCATCCCCTGCCCGCCCCGACAAAACTGCACAGTTCTGCTTTGCATTCTTTGAGCATGTAGAGGTAGTGTTTTGATTTGCTCTCGGTTCTTTGGAAAGTATGGAATAGCTGACTTTAATACTGTCATCTAGGCTTTTCTTGCATGTGTGTGTTTATAGCAGCTTTAAATTGACCTAAATACTACAGTTTTCAGCTCATTTGCCTTTTATAGAGTCTTCAGGAGGATTTTCACTCACCAGCCAAAACCCAATCAAGTCAGAGCCGACTCTCAGACATATAGCAAAGCCCTCCGCCAGTTCTCAGGGGGATAAATGAGATTTCTTTCATTTTTTTGCTTCCTTCCTTCCTTTTTAAAATATACCTACCCACATAAACACACATCAGCATCCACTTCAAATTTCATTTCCAAAGATGCTTAGGTCAACCCTCACGGAAGCATGTGAAAGACACAGTTGTACCTAAACATTAAAGTGGGACGTGGTTTCACCAGCTCCACCTTATTTTGTTGACTTTATTTTTTAAGAGAGAAAGCCATTTAATTAAAGAAATTCTCCTCTTTCTTTTCTTCCCCGCCCCTCCCCTGCGCCCCAGGGTCTCCTAGGACCAGGAAGTTTATATGTAAACAGAAGCCCTAATCAGACCCCTGACCTCCTCTGGGCTTTCAACCCGTGTTTCCACAGAGGGATTAACCCCAAATACCAACTTGCTCTCAGAGGCAAAATTATTCCCGAGGCGGGCATCTCCAAAGGGTTTTCTCCGCTCTGCAGAGTTCCCTTCACCCTGCAAAGCGGTTCTTCTCAAAGGGAGGCTTAGAGGCGCGACTGGAGAGCAAATTGCAGGGCTGGCTGGAGCCAGGACGCCGAGCATTCTCTAGGCCCTCACGCCTCTCTGTCTGCCCTTCTCCAGTCGAGTGGTCAGAACATTCCAGATCCCTGGGCTCTGTGGGAAAGGGTGGGGTGCTTGGTGGAAGGGCGATGTGTGTGTGTGTGTGTGTGTGTGTGTGTGTGTGTGTGATCTTTGAACTGGCAGGGGAGCGGGCTGCCGGGCGGTGCAGGGGCGCGGGCAGGGAGCAGACGGTGGGGCGGCGGCCTCAGGGTTTCCTTCTCCAAGGAGACCTGAGCAACAGGCCTGCCGTCCAGACCACGGCTGCGAGCCCGGAGGGTGTTTGCCAGGCGTTTGTTTGCGTCTCACTGCAGGGCTTCAAATGTCCACTCAGGAGGGAACACTTTGAACCCGTCTGCAGACTCTGGGCTGGATTCCAAGGCCGCTCCGAAAGCAGTGGGAGCTACCTTACTCGCAGGGCAGAACGGCTGAAAGAGTGGCTTCTGCGTGTCCCCCACGGCCCCGGGCCAGAGCCCTGCGTGGCCTGATCTGAGTCAGGCAGGGACAAGCCGTGGCCTTTCTGAGGACCCGACAGCCTCTCCCACCTGGACCCCCAACCCTTCTCACCGGGGAGACAGAGTGTCTTTCTTTTCAAAGCTCCATGTGGCATGTCCAGAAATGTCTCATGTTATTACGCCGGCGGTGGGGGGAGAGGGCCCGAGGAGGCTACTTACTTAATAGCTCCTAACAGCTGTGGAAAGTTCAGTGCAGCAGGGGCACCCAGACAGAAAATTAAAAAACTAATAAAGTCCTCAGTGTGGGGGCGCTGGCATCAGGACAGCTTTACTTCTCCAAACACCTAATAAAGAGACATTCCGGGACACTCACTCACACTGGGGGGTGGGGGGCCTGCAGGGGTCACCAAGAGCCGTGGAAATCCAGCCACGGAAACAGCAAGGCCTCGGGGACAGTGGCTGTGCGGCCCTCCCCACCTCCCGTCTCCATTTCAGAGAAGTGACAGGGTGCTCGGGACCAGAGGACACTAGAGGAGGGGTCCATGCCAGGAGCCCGTGTGCAGAGACCAGAGACCTCGCCGGGGAAGAGACCATGTGCGGCTGATGTCAGGCCAGTTAGGGTCATGGGGAAGAAGCTGAGGGTCCGGACTGAAGGACTCATAGAGACGGGGTGGGTTGGCTTCTGTGAGTCGCAGAGAGAGGGACTTTGAGTATTGAGGTCTGGCCAATGTGAGGTCACGAAGAGCACCCCCCGAGTGGCTCCACTGTCATGACAAGGTCATTTTTGGTCTGAGTTCCTGTGGGTCTGCTCAGTGGTGAGGTTTGATGGATGCTTTGGGTTTCAAGGGACATTGGTGACATTCTGTCTTGGTTCTCAGGTGGGGTTATGTGTAGACTGAAGGAAAAACAGTGGTGACCTTGGACATTACACATCAGTCAGTGGTGGAGGTGGGTCTTTGACATAGATGACCCCTGTGTGCTGATGGGGGAGCGTGAGCGGAACGGTCTGCTAAGACAGGAGAATGAAGTGAGACGTCCGACCCAGAAAGATCAATATGGTGTGATCTCACTAACACGAGGAGACTAAAATGATCAAACTCATAGAAACAGACAGCAGATTGGTGGGGGTCGAGGGTGAAAGAGAGAATGAGAAAGAGAGGAGAGAGGGAGAGAAGGAGGCAGGGAGGGAGGGAGGTGAGGAGGGAGAAATGAGAGTAAAAAGAGTTGGCTCTATTTTCTAATCTGGTGAAAGTCTATTGTTGTTGTTTGCTACAGCACGGTTTATTTTTTATTTTTTATTTTTTTAAGGAAAGGTGCAGGCAGGAATGAAGGCCGGCAGAGGCAGGCAGGGAGAGAGGAGGAAGAGGCATTTATTTATTTTATTTAGGTGTATATCTTGGCTGTTCCCCTGACTCTGGCACGCAAACCCGGGTCCTTGGGATGTATATGGACTGCACTGGCCGAAGGTGACTGATCAAACCGCTGCTCCACCAGGATGTGCCAATTTATATATTTTGAATGTACAAAAAATTAGCATTTAATGTACCTTAAGATAAATGGCCTTTGAAGGGGCACTTCCTTTCTAGTACTGTGAGGTCCACAAGAGGCATCTAGAAAATTCACCAGTGTGGAAAATGAAGGCTGTCCATGTTGTGAGCATCATGTCTTCCTCACCCTCTCCAGCTCAGCGAACCCCAGCCATCTCCTTTTTTTTTTTTTATTTATTTTTTATTTTTTCTGGCCTTCTTCGGGTTATTCCAACAACTGGAAATTGCCAGGGACTTTTGCTCCACGTGGCTGTGCAGAAAGACCCACAAAATGTGTGAGAGGCATTCCAAGCACGGCTCAGTTATTTCCCAAAACGTGAACACACGCGCATGCGCTGTCCGTTGGTTCAGCCCGGCCCGCGGTGGCCGCCATCTTGCATTGCTGCCCCTCAAAGCCCAGCCCCTTCTTCCCCACAGAACTCTTTCACTGAAGATTTGGTGAAAAGTTCCCGTGAGCCCCATTCCCTACATACGGTTCCTGCTGACTGCTAATCGAGAAACCTGCAGCCTGGCCCTGTGATTACTTCTCCACATCTGCAGTTACAGCTTTAGAAGAACACAGCCTTCATCTTGTGAAAATTTGTCAAGTGACTTTTACACACGGGCCTTCAGGCAGTCTTTGCCCAAATTTCTCCAGGGCTCCTGCTCTGGTGGAAGGAGAGCTGAAGGCCAGGGACCTGGACCCAGTCCCAGCCAGCTCAGCCACCGCTTGGACAAGTCCCTTGCCCGGGGTGGGCTTCAGTTTCTTGTTCTGCAGGCAGAGGGGCTGGGACATGACTTCTAAGGCCACACAGCTCCACACCTTCTGACCTTCCATGAGGTCAGAGGTTTGCTCTGTGCATTCTGGGCCTCCTGTGTCTGGGAGAGTGCTTTTCCTCTGACTTCTCCTCCGGCTAACGGTGGCTTGGCAGACGTGAGGCTGCAGCCCTCGGGTGCGATGCAGGAAAGATCTGTGGTTATGTGAATAAGATGAAATATGGGCTTTGAACTTCTCGAGTCCAGAAACTCTTTCTTGGTCTTTCTGTTTCTTGGGACCTTTTCTGCTTTAACCCAGGAGGGGAGTCTCGTATGCAAGGTAAGACTAATCACTGAATGGGGCATGGCCTGGCCACTAGGAGACCGCTCTCTCAGGGGAGTCTGGGAAGGTCTGCGTTGTTCTGGAAGGCTCTACACCAGTGCTTCTCAAATTTCAAAGTGCATTAGGAAGACCTGAGAGTCTTGTGAAATCCGGATTCCGACTCAGTCGGTTTAGAGTGGGGTCTGGGGCTTTGAGTTGGCAGTGAGCTCCCACGTGGTGCTGATGCTGGACTGCAAACGACGATTATGATAACAGCACTAGGGATTCTAGCTCAGAGTCAGCAGAACTCACAGCCGGGGGTGCTGCTGAGGACCCATAGGCCTCTTGCTTCAGCTTAAGCTCAGAAGGAAGCTGCAAGTTCAGCTCTTAACGCTGGAGCTCTGTTCTTCCGGAAGGCGGGTCTTTGCAGTCAGACTGAAAATCGGTCTTTATATAGGCTCTCCCTTCTGGCATCTGACATTTGAATCTCTCTCTCTTCCCCATCTGCCTCTTTCCTTCCCCGACTCTCCAATATTGGGAGGAGGAAAATTAGATGGTTGGAAGGACAAAGCATCCATCCATGAGAAAGCTACAGCACAGAATTAAATGAACTCACACTCCGGCTCATTAACTCAGCCAGTCAAGAACTAGTGTTTCAGCGAAATCAAGACACATAAATCATTTACTACAGCTCCCTCAATGGAGCCACGCACCAGGGGCATCTTGCTGTTGGTATTATGGTACCAGTGACCTCATTAGGAGAAAAGAGCTGCATTTGTGGCAGGTCCGGAGGCCAAAGTGGCCGAGGGGTGTCCTTCGGGAGGACTCGTGCTGGACTGGGCTGAGAAACGAGCAGGAGCCAGAGGGACCTGCGGGTCTGGGGACCGAAGGCAGGATGAGGAACCCTGTCTGGTCTCACCTTGGCCTGGGGATGAGGTCAGGTTTCACTCTTGTGTGTTGTTTGGTCAAGGATTCAACCTGAAGTGTCTCTGATACTTCGCTTTGGTGAGGACCAGTGGGGAGTCCGCTGGGAAATTCCAGGCTCCGGGACCCCCCCAAGCATCTGACCCAGGGCTCTGCCTGGACCCCCACGAGATCAGACCTGCCCTTGAGGGTCGGGCAGCAAGGCTGCAGGAGGCTTGCGGATGCCGTGACATGTTTGGTAGAACTTGTGGGGAGGGGTCCAGTGATTTCATCCAAGACCCACCGAGCCAGGCAGGTCCTCTGTCGCCACCAGAGGCTCTTGTCTTTCCAAAGGAGATGGGAGAGGACTTGCTTCCTGAGATACACACAGCTCGTTCTTTCTTCCTGTGCAGCTGCTTTGGCTGGTGGTGCAGCTGGGCGCCCTGGGGTGGGCGGTTGCCTTGGTTGCTGACTTGCTGTGTGACAATGGGCAAGCCACTGTGCAGTTTCGTCAGCTCTGGGCATCATAATACACAGACAGGTCATTGGTCAAGATGTGCTCTTTTGGCAACTCCATTTCCTTGTGTGTCAGATGAGATGGTGGCAAGTCTGGGTAACATGCGGGCTTCTCTGTCTGGCAGCTTCTCAGGTTCTCTTTCCCGGTGGTAACCAGCACGTCCGCCTCTGGCTTCTGTGTAAATATTGAATGTGGAGCGATGACTCTGCAGAGAGCTCCAGCTTCCCGGGTTGATGATTGATGTGGCTTTCTCAGACGGCTCTTCCCGTGATCCTGGGAGCTGCACAGACGCGACATGTGTCTGCTTTTCTCCCGGTGACAGAAGAGCAGATGCAATGTGCCACCCGAGAAGGCAGGAGCAGCATCAACTGACAGGCACATGCGGGGAGGTGAAATTTGATTTAGAAATTGGAGTTTCCTTATAAGTAGAATAATTATCCTGACTCCAAACCTATGCTGGCTCTCCGTGGCCAACCATGTCTTTTCTATTCGGCTTCCCGTGTCCCCATCATGAGGCCCTAGCAGGCTTTGCTAATCCTCTGGCCGCTCCCTAAGTAACTCAGATACTATGACTTTAGCTCACTGTGTGACGGTCACTCTCCAGTCCAGAGTCCCAGCCCAGACCCTGTACTGCGTTCCCAGCAGCCTGCCAAGCTCTCTTGTCGTTTCTGCAAATTGTCTTCCTGGACACCCATCAGCTTGCCTGAACCTCACTGCTCTTCCATCGCTCCCATTTCTGTTTGTGGGGCATGATCTCCCCTCAGGGAATAAAAACTAGCTTGGAAGATGCTGAACCTTGTTATTCTGTCATCTGATCATTTAGGAGGAGCGTTTGCTTTGAAATATTCCAGTTTATAGTTACAAGAAATTGTTTCCCATTCTGATGACCCTTGTTGTTTATTCCTCCTCCTTCCAACCTTGGGTCTGGTTAGAACTCACATATGCAGGAGAATGACTTGTGAGCAGGACAAGTGCATGTGGGATTTGTAGCCAGTTTAAGCCAACTGTAAATCTGCTCTGTATGTTACTATCAAGGGTGCTAACATGCGGTGTGCTCTATTGAGAAACACACAGCTTCTAGAATGAGCACAGTTATTGCTGTGATCAACTTTCTACTGACTGAAACATTCAAGGAGTGTTTCTTAGCTTATGATTATAGTAGGTCCACAGTTGACTCTTGGAAACTTTGGGTTTAAATAACACAATGCATGATGAAAGCAGATCTTTGAATGACATCTTTTCATTCAACACTGACCGGTAATCTTTTTTTTTTTCTCATCAACTTTTTATCGAAACAATGTTGAATGAAATGACATAATTCAACCATATTGCTCTGTATTTAACATCTCTTTTACAATAATGTAATTACACAATCATTTTAAAATTATTTAGAGGAGATATTAAGTTGATTTTAGTTGTCACCGTGAGCTCCATTTCATCATAACTTGCTTACTCGTTTTTTATATTGCTTCATTTCTCAGTGGCTGCAGTATGATTTAAATAATTTTTACAAGAAGGATGAGAAACATACTTTAGGAGTCGCTGTAAAGCTGAAAATATTCTTAGATTTCCTCCCGACATGAACACTGACTTGGATGAGTTTAGAATTCTTAACTTACAAGTTTTGTACTTAAAACTCTAGATGTTTCTCTACTATTAAATCTGATGTTTAATATGGTAGGGTTATCTGAGGCCAGCCTGGTTTTTTTCTGGGTGAATAATTACAAAATTCTTTTATTGCTCTTGACCTTGAATGTATATAGTAGTTGAAATCTTTGAGGTAATTTTGCTGGCTGCAAACTTGAGAATTTTTTATTTTCAATTAAAGAAAAGGTATATGAAGGAAGGGAGGTGAGCAAGCAGGCAGGAAGAGAGAGGAAGAAGAAACTTTCAATTTATTTTATTTAGTTGTTTTTCTTCGTTGTTCCTCCCAGCCCAGGGTCTTGAACCTGGGTTCCGGGGATGTATGTGGACTGTGTCAGCTAGAGGCTGCAGATTTAATACTAAATCACCAGGTTGCACCCCTTAAAGAGATCTTTTGATCTGTTAACATACATTTTTTTCAGGTACGGCAGAGGTTGGTTTGTAGTGATTCCCCCAAAGGCACATGTTCCTTCTCAGTCACAGAACTCTTGATTTTCATATGGATGTACAGTCGCTTGGAATAAAAACTGCGTTTCCTGTGTGCCCTTCACATTTAGTGTTGCATTTCTGTCCCAGGCAGCTGACTCTGATCCTGATGAATCTATTGGCCCAGAAAGTTTTCTTCGTCTGTATTTTTAGTTATTTTTTTTGTTTTCTTCTGTTCTCTTTTGTTTTCTCCAGAAACATCTCTGTGCACATTTCCTGTATTATCTGTTTTTATCAATTCAAAAGTTTTTGTTTCATGATTCCATGAATCACACTGCCTTTTTCCTCCTCATTCCTGGTCCTTTTTCAATTTCTCTTTTGTATCATTGATTTTCTTTTTCACGGTACTGCTTCAACTCTTCATTGTTTCTCACGAAAATTGTAGTTAGTGATTGCTTTTTTCGTTTCCTTAACTTTATAAATCCTTGCCTGCTCTGAGCCAGCACACTTCTCACTGTGACCCTTCAAACTTCACACCTGAGGGTGAGGGCAGCCGTATTTAGGGACGTCTGTCTCCTGGCCCCTCACTTCCATAGCCACTGCTGGGTGAGGCGACCTTCAGAGACTTCCTTCACCTGGTCCCCTCTGGGTCTCCTCTGGGCCATGATGAACCAATGTTGCAAGTGTTCTAGGAAAAAAAAAAACAACCCAACACACTTTCTTCCCCCCAAAGTTTTTCTTTTTAAATTTTGTCTGGGCTGCTTTAGAGGGCACCTAAGTATAGATGTTACATCATTATCCCTAACGCCTTTTTACCCAGAGTTCTATAAAAGACATCTTTCCCTTTAAGGTATTTCATTCTGTGAGTGCATATTGTTTGTTGTAAAATTAAGTTTGTCGTAAAATTAAAACAGAAAACAAAACAAAACAGAAAAACAACTTTAGCCTTTGTGAGCAGAGGGGTGAGGATGTTTGGGGTCAGAAGACCTTGAAGACCTATTCCATTTCATCACTATGACCTTCTGATCATGGCTCTGTTTTTCAGTTCACTCTTCTGCACAGTGACAGTAATGCCTTGCATTGAATGAATCAAGCACTTGAGCACATTCAAATTCTTAAAAGCTAAAAACGAAAGGTCAGAAAGAGGAATCATCTTTTTGGTGTTCTTTTCCTTTTTGCCTCTCATAGGGTGGGACCATGGTATGAAAAAGGTGGTCAATAAATCCTTATGGCTTATTTATTTGGAATGAATGCCCAGGAAATTCTGAACACCTCAAGAAGACAAAATGGATTGACAGAGTAACTGAATATTGATATTTATATCTACATAAGCTTTCTTAAAACCTACGCTATTGTCTAATTGAAAAACCCAGTTCTCTGAAGTGCAGATGTACATTTCATGTTGTGTAGTTCAGTCCTATCTGTGTGATTCTGGGGTCCTGACTAAGTATCAATCCTTTGCTAGGTGCAGTGGAAGCTGAGGAGATGGACTTGACCTAGCTGTGGTTTTGGGAGTTCATGCCTCTGATGGGAGGCAGAGGCATCTGCATCTTCTCAGCATAGGACAGACCGAGAAATGAGAAATGCATGCAAAATGCTGCTGTTGGGATAGAAAGCAAACCTGGAGGTGCTACCCGTTAAGAGAAAGAATTCAAACTAGTCTTTCTTGCATTCATTTATTATTGTCATTATTTATTTAGTTGTTCACACTGGTTGTCTTATCCCCGGACCCAGGACTCGTAGTCGAGTGTCTGTGGCTTCAGAGGCGATTGACCTAACCGCTGCTCCACCAGGGCATGCCTTACAGTCCCTTATTACACACATACTGAATGCCAAATTGCTTTCAGGTACCATGCCATGAACTCTCAGAGTCAATTTTAGTTGTTGAATTATTTACGGAAGAACACGGTTCAGCAGAGAAAAGGGTGGGAAGGCATTCCAGGTTGTAGAAACTGAACTGAGGTCTGGAGTCTCCTGCCCATGAAATGCCCAGAGCAGACCTGTCTCTCACCCAGGAGATGTGCCTGGCAGTGGGGGAGGGCAGAGACCAGTCTGGAGGGGAGGAGGCAGACAGATGGGAACAGAGCTGCAGGGGGGTCTGAATGCCAGGAAAGGAGCACTACTTACTTGTCACTGACATTTGAGTCCTTGACCTTCTTCAGAATTGCTCTCCTGGAGGTATAACAGCTGGAAGTTCACTGGCTTGGAGTCAGATCAGACTTGGAATTGGAGCTGTGTCATTCGCCAGATGAAAAACTTTGGACACGTCACAGAGCCTTTCTGATATTGCCTTCTTATCTGTCAAAAACGGGAATTTAAGTTCAAAGAGACAGCGGAAGGCATCATGGACCTGTCCTCCTCCTGCAGGTACTCAGTAAACGTGAGCTGGACCTCTTCCTCCTCCTCCCTCCCTCTCCTCCCCTCCCCTCCCCAGAGAAGGACTTCGACGAAGAATACATTTCAGTAATGATACCTTAGCTCATTCCTGAAGCTGGGAGGGTTGATGTAACTTCCCCTTTAAGCTTGTTTTGCAAAAGCGACTTGAGTTTAACAATGAACTAGAGCTGCCTCATTTGAAAGAATCCTGGGAGGGGAACTAGTAGCAACTGTTGTCCAGAGCTCAGGTGTTGGTGGCAGAAACCTGTTCTCCTGATGATCTCGAAGACCACAACTACCAAAAACACTAATAAAAGGTGTCGGATGCCTTCGAAGCCCACAGCCTGACCCCCGGGATGACCTCACCCCTCCTTCAGACACGGCTGGCCAGTCACCAAAGGCTCCCCCTGCATTTCCTCATCCCCAAACCTTTTCAGAGCTTGTCCTGACCTCAGGATGGAGAGACAGAGTTGAGATGCACACCCTGTCTCCATGCCATTTGAAATTCGCAGTAGATCCCTTTTTTTTGCTTAAAACGTGGCGCCATACTGTTGGCTTTCTCTGCAGCGGGCTGTGAACCCTGGTCCACACTGTGTTAGCAATGAGTCCTCCAGTTCGCTTGCTAAGCTTTTCTTCAATGTCACCCTGGTGCTTCTCAAACCTGAGCAAGCACTGTATCCCCGCAGAAGCTAGGCCCCACTCTTTAATTTTCTGATCCAGTAGTTTGGAGTGGGGCTGAGAATCTGCCTTTCTGACAAGTCCCCAGATGCTGCTGATGTGCTGATGTGATTCTTTGCTTTCAGTTAAGTCTCTACCGGTGCTGGAAAAGAAGCGATACTGGATTGAAACCAGTTATTGTAAATAGAATCTCAGTCCCTTGGCCGCGGACTGATCTACAGGTGGGCAGGTGCCATGTGGTGTCTAATGAGATGTGAGGGTGAGTCGGCTACAAAAACTCTCCAGGAGAAGGACTTCTGTCCCTCACCCCTTCTTCCAGAATGTGTATACACTGCTGCGTTAGTCATCATCTCAAGACGCAGAGGTGACAGAGCGAGGGAGAGAACCCACGTGGTAAGGATATCAGGGCAGAACTCGAGAAAGAACCAGGATGCCCAAGATCCACACCCTCCTTCCACCTGTCCTTAGCGAGGAAGACACTCTCACTTAGCGAAGCCACTGCAGTGCACTTTTGTTGCTTGAAGTCAGACATTCCTAACTGACTGCTAGCTCAGTGATGCTGGTAGCGAGGGTGACACTGACCCCATTTCATAGGTCACGGCACTAGGGCTCAAAGGCGACAGAGGCACAGCATATACTGAGAGCTCAGATTCCAACTTAGTTGTCCTGATTGTGTCCTTGGTGTTTCCCACTTACCCAAAGCTCAGTCATTCGAATGATAAAATATACTATAGACCTATACATGTAATCTGTTTTCTCTTCTATTAACGAAAGAGGGAGTGATAAGTCCCTGTCTGTTCTGAGCTTTATCTGTACCTCCGATGCCAGGCACCTGATTTCTGATGGTCACTCATTAATCCTGAAGAAATTCCACTCATACTTACACTTGCATATACGTATATCAATCTTTGGACTTTGATATCTTATTTTTGTAATGGAAACTCTTGCATTTGTTCCTGACAAAAGGCGCAGCTCAGATTAGCTTTGCGCCCTAACTTACAGACTTGGGTTTCAGCGACATTTCCTAAATTTTTGAAGGCATTGAAGTTCTAATCATACAAAAATTATGGAGCGATACTTGAATTCTTCCAGAAGATGCCATTGGACTCAGACTTCTTTGTAAGCTAATCCCAGTCTCTGACTTTGATATATGGTCCTAATTCATCTACTCATTCATCCCACTGGGGTCCTCCCAGCTCTGCTACCTCAAACTGTCAAGCTCAGTGCAAGTGTATTGAGTAGCTCAGTTCCCTAATCGCACCAACACATATGTCTGTTCCCTCATTGCCTGGCTAGGACTGTGGGTCCATAACCCTCTGAATCTCTAGAGGAGACTGAAGTCCCATTTACTGCTAGGTCTTATCAGAGTTTGGCTCTTAGGATGACACCAGATTAATGATCACCATTCACATATTTTTTTTTTTAAGGTAAATTTTTAAAGAAAAGGTGCAGGCAGAAATCAAGATGAGCACAGGCAGACAGGCAAGAAGAGAGATAAGGAAGAAGCCCTTTGTGAAGGCAGCTCACCAAACCACTACTCCACCAGGGCGCGCCCACAATATTGCTTTAGCTTATGAAGAAGGATTATTATTTCTCTCAGCTAAATTACCTTAAGTAATTCATTCGTTCACTTGGCAAATGTTTATTGAATGTCTGTGTTACAGTGATTTACACAGCGCGCACTCATGATTTCCAAAAGCACCCTCGTGGCGTTAGGGGCTGGGAAGTGGATACGATGGTGAGTTGGAGCAGCGTGTGCTGAGAAAGTGTGCTTCTCACACTGTGCGCGTGGGGTGACAGGAGCATGGCTGCATGTCCACGTGCGGTCCTGCGTGGTTAGCATGGTTACGTGCGCGGGGAAATACAGCGCCCGTACATGTTATTATTTTCTGCTTGAAGACCATGACCTTGTCTTATCATTTTCTGAGTGTTCCTCTCAGTATCAAGGTATGGAATCAATTTGCTGGGCTGTCTTCTCTCTCAAGGAAGAAGGCATTGATAAATCCCTGTGTGTTCTGAGCCTTTCTACTTACACCTCTGCTGTCAGCCACCCGGCTTCTGACTGTCATCATTAATTATTTAAGTCATGAATGCCATCCGCATTTACTGAGCAGGGTCCACCTGCATTTGGCACTTTGGAGCAGTTAGAGATTAAGAAGCTCAAGACACCTTTACGAGGGGCTCACTATACAGAGGGAAAAAGTATGCCGATAACTGAAATACAGCACAGTCATCCAGGGATCAGTATTATAGGAAAGGAGCAGACAGGGACCCAAGGTGAGAGAAAGCGTTTCTTTGATAGGAGAATCAAGGGAGGCGTCGCGGGGGAGGAGCTCTGTGCAAAGGATTCGTCAGCATCCAGTCCATAAGGGTACTCTGAATCAGAGACTGTGGGGTAAATATGGAGAAAACTCTCTTTGCTCTGTGCTCGAGAGGCCAACAACCCATCTATGAGATGGGATAATACTTATCAACCGAGCCAATCCCTGTCACAGTCTTGTGGAAAACTGCCCCAAATTTGGGATTTGTCTGGAGCAGCTCTCATACTGGCAGTCTTCACCCCCTTCTGGGTGAAATGGTTTGCACATTTGCTGGAAGCGGGCTGCCTGTAGACTTCTCAGGAATGTAGAGAGTCAAAGTAACTGGCCCTTGGAGAGAACCCAGAGCTTGCTTCGCTCAGGAAATCTTTGGGGGTGCATTGATGTCGTGCTATTTTTTTGGTGAGAGCACAAAAGCATGACAAAGGAGGAGGAAGAGGAGGATCAGAGAGCAGAAGAATGCTCAACACTTTACCCAGTCCCTCTGCCTTATCCAGAGGTCCTACAGGCTCGCTGGCCCTGTGTTCTGAGCAGCTGAATTGAATTAAAAAGCAGTCTCTCCTGCCTTGACCTGGCCTGCCAAATTCTCAGCTGGCGTGAGTTTTTATTGCTCCGTTATAAACCCCCCAAAAGTGAGGCATATAATGGAAACATTGACATAACTTGAACTCCTCCAAGTGGCTTGTGCCTCTCTAATTAGCCTTACATTTCATTGGCCCGTTTCTCCGCCTCCCCTCGCGGGACCTGCAGCAGCCTCGGCCTTCATCCAGGGGGCTGGAGGCTGGAAGCTGCGTTTGCCGGGGAATAATGAGATAGTGTCTGCTGGTGGAAAGCCCCCTGTTCCATACATACCAGCCCCTCCCTTTTCCCTTCCTTCCCTTGTTCTCCCCTGCACCACCTCCCCCGACGCCCCTCTCCCCCCAAAAAAGGCAGAACAGTTCAGTTGGTTGTAAAAATTAATGAGTTCAGATACAGACTTGCCTTATTCCGGTCCAGCTGCGTAACCAGGGCGATCCCGACCAGCATTCTAGACGCTGACATCAGCTCCACACCCGGCACAATGCTGCTCTGTTTGATCTCAGAAACGGATCAGGCTCCTGGGCTTTATACATCCTGCTTCCTCCCTGCGTAGACTCCTTTCATTACCCACGGGAGAGCTCATCCCCACCACTCCCCGAGGCGGCCAATACCCGAGGATCAGGCCCTCCAGTTACCAGCTGGACACTTTGATCCAGCCTTCCCTGTCCTCGGAGGATCTCCCCACCCCGCCCCGTCACCACCACCAGCACCACAGGCGCTGACACCTGGTGGGATGAGGGTGATGAGGGTGTCACCGCTTCCCATCCGCACCGCTGTGCACTGTGATTTGAGGTGCACTTCCACGCTGTTGCCCGTGGGTGTGCAGGACCACCCTGGGCTTGGGGATGGGATACCCATACTATCGGGGAGGACAGCTGGGCGTACTGGGGAGCGGGAAGACCAGGAGCAGATCACGGGGTCCCGGGCTCTGGGCTCATTCCAAAGGGGGCGCCCCTCTGGGTGCAGGCAGCAGGCCAGTGACTTTAAGTCACTGCTAGGCTGCAAGGAAGCCCCGTGGACCCGCTTTCTGTCCGGTTCAAGGAGAGGACCGGAGAAATCCACGGTGGTGGGCCCTTCGAATGTGCGTCGTCATGTCCTTCATCACTCACCGCCCGCGCTTCTGCAGAACGCTGCTCCCCTGCAGCTGGCCCAGGGCTGTTTCCCTCCAGGGAGGTGCAGGCAGACCTCCTGCCCGGCGCACTGACGCTTCCAAAGTGCTGAGAGCCATGCTGGAGGAGATTTCAGGAGAAGTGGCTAAAGTAGCACCAGCTCTCTTTAGAAACATCGGTGTATACACCTCATCGCAGGGAGAATGACCCTGGGGCGTCTGGAGAGTTGAGCGGGGAGGGGAGCAGAGCAGGGGTTTGTGTTCACTTCCTGCGGCCGAGGAGGCCACAGAGCTTTCTTCTCTCACAGCTGGAAGCTGGAAGTGTGACCCCGAGATGTTAGCAGACCCAGGGGCCCTGATACTCCACAGACCCCTTCCCTGCCTCTTCTGAGCCTCTGGTGGTGGCTTGCTCTGCATCCCTCCAGTCTGTCTCTGTCCTCGCACGGCACTGTCCTCTGACACGGACGCCTGTCCTGTGGAGGAGGGTCCCTGTTAATTAGTATGAGGTTGCACCGTATTGGGGCATGAGGGTGGACTGGTCCTTGTGGGAGAGCCCTAAGTGGGTGACATCTGCAAATATCCTATTCTCTCCTTGGTTTTTAGAACTCTTTCATTTTATTTTATTTAAGAGCAGGTGCAGGCAGAAATGAAGCTGAAAAGGCAGGCAGACAAGAGAGAGGAAGAAGCATTTTTATTTATTTCACTTAGTTGTTCATCTTGGTTGTTTCCTCCCAGACCTGGGACATGAACCTGGGTCCTTGGGATGTGTGCGGTCTGCACTAGCCGGAGGTGGTGGACCTAACCGCTACTCCATAGAGCGTGCCTCTGTTTTCAAACAGGCATCCACCCATGTACCAGGGTTTAGGACTTCAACTTATCTTTTTTGGGGGGACACGATTCAAGGGTCTTAGTTTCTTTCATGTCGGTCTACCTGCTTGTCTCCCCTCGAAGTCGGAGACTTGGGATGGCTCCCTCATACCTGCTGACCATGCTGTTAACAATCCTGATACTTGTTGAGATGCTACCCGTGTTTCCATACAGATTCAGTCCATACGGCAGCCTGCAAGCGGCCAAGGGCGATGCTTCCTTTCACAGGAAGGAAGTGCAAGGAGGGGTGTCACGTGCTCCTGGCCCAGCACCGAGGGGGCGCCGCTGAGGACATCGCTGGAGCCCCGGCTTCCAAGTGGCTCTCCAGGAATGAGGTTGAGACACTGAGGGGCTCTGCGGGTTCCAAAGGCCACATGTGACTTGTCTTTGGTGAACTTTCTACGTGACTCCGCCCTCGCCCAGACCCGGTGAAGGTCTGCGAACTGGAGCCGCTTCTCTGACGTCACCTGAGATCAGCACTGAAGCACAACCGCCAAGCTGGGTCCTCCTGGGCCTCCAGCTCTGCCCCTGCCCCTGCCCCTGCCCGTTATCAGAAAACCCAGTTCCTTCTGATATGACTTAACCACATCTTTATCATCTTCCATCATTTCTAACTGCTTTTCTGGGTCTTTTTTTTTTTGCAGAGCACAGAATTGAAGCCTGTTTAGCTGCTGAAATGATGCCCTGTGCAGCCTCTCGGTCCGGATTGTTTTCTGCGTCTCCCGGTGCCAGTCCCGGCACTCGCTGGGGGAAGCAACAGGACACCACAGAGGCTGATGCTGATTCAATTTTAGGAGATTTTAAGGCATTCCCGGGACCCTCCAGATGATAAATATTCTTTGTTCCAGCAGCTCCTAAAATAGTCTGGAGATGACGCTGTTTCTGCATCCAGGCTCCGGGTTTCAGATGGCTTCTTATCCCCAGAAATGACTTCAATAAGCAGCCTCCACCTCCCCCGAGCCGTTCTGAAAGGAGGAGCAGCCAGGTCCCTGCATCACCCAGGTCCCTCCGGCCCAGAGACCCACAGGCATCGCTGCTTCCTGCCAGGATCTGATGGATGAGCTGCTGTACGCATGTGTGTGTCATACCCGTGGCAGCTATCTCGACGCACGCGACCCGCCAGGAGTTTTTGCACATGATAAATGGATGACACTTATGCTGCCTATTTACTGTGCAGGTATTAGCCACGCCTTGCTTTGCCCAGCTGCAGGTCACTAAACCACAGCAGATTGGGACCATGCTGTCTCTTCTCTAGGTAACTGCAAGTGAGCAGGCCGGCTGGGTCTGTCGGAGTTTTAGCCGACACGTTACTGTGCAAAGCAAGGGTGTCTGAAGCTGCCTTCTAGGCATTGTGTCCACAGCAGTCCCGATTTCTTAAGCAAATCGTGTGTGTCCAGTGGGTGAAGGCGGAATGTTGAGAAATGCAGTGGATGCAGCCCCGCACTCGGCACAATGGTAGGAGAGGCTGAATGACATAGGATGTGCCCGATAATGACAAAGACAACTGAAGTTGTCAGAGATGAATGACTCTCTGGTGGTGGGTGTGGAGTGAAATATAGACCAAGATGCAATTTCAATATTATTAATGGAATTTAGCATTTCAAACTGAAAAAATAATAGCTATTATGGTAAAAAAAAATCATAAACTCTAGCCACACTGCTGTACGTTAAATCCTGGAATTAGAAAAGAAGTCAAATAGGATGCCACAGCTCTTAAAAATGAGATTTTGTAATTACTGTATTATTGGTAAACTGTAAAATAATGCTTTTAGAAGTTAGCGTAACCCCCGTTTACATATTTAAAACTTATAATTTATGTATTTGATAAAGTCCATCACCAATCTCTGTTGATTAAGAAGATAGAGAGAGTGGCTCCTTCTGGGGATTGTGAGGAAATCCACATACCTTCCTAAAAGGACCCTGCCTGCCGGGGCTTAGTCATCACGTGTGAAGAACCGCAGAACCAACCAAGCATCATTAAATGAAGCCAAACTGGTCTCAGGCTATGCTATGCCGTGATTTTGAGTAGGATTATTTGTCTATACATTGTCTGTAGGTCAGAGAACTGAATCACAATCCTCTGCTGCATGGCTTTGGAACCACTTGGGAGGGTCATTAAGTTCTCTGTTACCAAAGAGTTGCTCTGAAACATGGAGAAATATGGGAGACGGTTCTGGAAAAGAAAAAGAGAGAGTGAGATGCATTACTGCAGGAACTTGGGGTGGGGGGCAGTCATCGTTCCTGGGGTCAAGAGAATCAGCAGACGCTGGAGGACTCCAGAAGTGAGCCCTGACAGGGGAGTGGGTGTTGGACACGGAGGACAGAGATGTGGAAGGTGGGTGTCGCAGGCTGAACCAACATCAAACAAAGCCCAGGGGTGAGATATTCTGTACCCTGCATGGGGACGTTACAATGACCACATCACAGTGAACCAGGATGGGGGCTCTCTTTAGAGGTGACAGGTGATAACCTGTCGTGTTAGGGGTGCATTGGTACCCCAATGGTGCTGTCACCTTCGTGGGCTTGTTTGATCCCCAGCACAAACTTGTGAGGGACAGAACCTGAGTGTCGCCATTTTGCAAATGAGGAAACGGCATGGAGAGGCCAGGACTTGGCCAATCCTTCACAACTGAAAGAGACTGAGAGAGGAGAAGATGGGTTTCCTGAGGTCCGACGCACCCAATTTTCTATGAGCCTCTGAGAAGTGGATGCTCTTAACCGTTGCATTTAATCTGTGGTAAATCGTCCCACTTCATGCAATTTTGTTTGCAAAAACCCTAATTGTTATTGCTCATCTCTCCCTGAAGAACGCCTATCCTCCGTCCAGCCAATGACGCTGGGTTTCCTTGCTCACTCAGTTCCTCTAGCCCTACTTTCATTTCGCACATGAATGTCGATTGGATTTTTGAAGATGGTTCCCCATGTGAAACTTTCAAGTGCTAAAAAATGAATAACTAGCTGCCACGGAAGGGGATTGGCACCGTGGCGCCAAGCTGTCTCCCATTTGGGGTGGATTTCCTTTTTTTCAGCTAGTTCTACTACAAGATGACTGTCGAAGAATCCCTGACGAATGCTGCTGCCTCCACGTCTGAAGTTTTCCATCCTCTCCATGCCTCTTACATCACAGAGAAGCCCTCTGACAACCACTTTCTGACAGATCAATGCCCACTGAATCCCAGTCGGAACCCCAACCAGAGTACCTGGGTTCCAGCAAGGTGGGGCTGGCAGGAGGCCTGCCCTGGCCGGTCTGAAGGCTTTGACCACGTGAACAGGATCCGAAAGGGTTGGGGAGCTGGAAATTAAACTGTAAATGACCTCCTCTGGGGTTCTTGTCTGATTGTTCCTCTGGGGCCGACCAAAGAGTGGGAAACCAGAGAAGAGGGTCTCTCTTTGCTTTAAACAAAATATCACTGCCTTCCTCGCATCTCCCTCTTACAGGATTTTCCAAGTGAAAGTTCCTTAGGGAGACACAAAGCACGTTTTGCTACCAGCCATCAAAGAGAGGGACTGGGTTTCAAAGCAGAGAAGACATACAATAGTGTTGATGCAGATGACATGAAAAAGATGTTATGACCCCGAGAAGCCAGAGAGAAGCAGGGACTGGTGACCTGGAGTTTTTGATTTTTTTTTTTTGTGCTTTCTCCAAGTCAGTCTTGATTTGGGACAAAATAAATGAGTCCCAGGAAAACGAGTATCTCCTGGGCTGTCTTTTATTTACATGGGGCAGCCTGAGCTGACCAGGCAGCCGTTTGTAAATATTTGAGTGTCCTTTTCCATATTTTCTGCTCCTGGCACCAAACTTAAAGGGCTTGGGGCGCCTCTAACACACTTCTCACCCACTGGGATGACTGTTATTAACGCGCATTGATCCAGAGGGCACCCCGACCAGGACTGAGTGCAGATCGGAGCCCAGGATTGGGCTGGTGAGCAGAATGTAGATGGGTTGTCTGAGCAGTGGGGAGCAAGAGGGGAGCCTTAGAGGTTCAGGCTGCAGAACAGGGTCACTTTGCAGCCCCCTTCAAGCCAGAGCCTGGGTCCAGACGGGTGAGCATGAGCCAGAATGTCCCTTGCTGGGGCTGTCAGGGGTATCAGTCCCCAGGATGACATGCCCCTCTTCAGGGACCAGCATCCGGGCAGGGACATGGGTGCTTTCTCTCAAGGTGACTTTTTACTGAGATGCCCCATCCCTCCCATCTCAGGAAAGCTCCCTTGGGGAGCAGTTTCAAAAGGACCTTTGGCTGCCTGGGGTGGGAGGCTGGAGGAGCAGACAGTGTCAAGGCTTCAATCCACATTCACATGAACTTGTACCCCCAAATGCTTTTTTCAAAATATGACCTTGGGTGGACATAAATGAGGAGCATTGATTCAGGAGGAAATGCACTTAGAACCCAGGTTACAGCCCTGGGTAATAGTGAATCTGGATTTCCAGGCATGAGAATGAAAACAAGGAGGGGTCATCACAGGCTCACCAGGCCCACTGAGATGGACCTAAGCTGATGGACCCACTGGAGAACCCAGGCTCATTCAGTCACTTGGGAAGTCCCCTAGATCAGGTGTCGCCGCCCGGCACTGATGATGCTCTCTGTCACAGGGACATGGGAAACAGAGCCAGCCGGTCCTACGCTAGAGTGCTTGTCACACAGGCTTCAGATTTAAAGTTCAGGGTTCCAGTCCCAGGTGGAGTTGTTCAGTTTTCTCATCTGCGAAATGGGAATAGTATCACCCACTGGAGAAAGCACTATGAAGAATAAATATGGTCTAAGACAATGTGTGTAAAGCACAGTGTGAGGGAAATGACAGACTTTGCTAGGTCCTGCAGTGATCTTCATGGAAAGGGCATGACAGGACTTCAAGAAGCACGCACTGTGACGCAGCCTACGACTGCTCTCAGGTGTGCTTGGAGAAAAGACCGCCCTCCGCAGCCGGGTGCCACCCTGGTGGTGCTTGGCAGCTGGAGCTGAAGGTGGAAGAAAAGAAAGCCCCGTGTGCTTTCTTCTTGGGTCTAGTGCAAAAAGGCCAAGGGGTGCTCTTCTCTAGAGACCTTGTCACTGGATGTCAACAGTGCAACTTGGTCCGGTGGCGACAAGGGCCGCTTCAGCTCTTCAGAGAAAAGCTGCTCCTGCTGAGGCCCAGACCATCCGTCTTACCAAGCTGCGTACGCAGCTGCGGTGCTTCGCTGCCGTTGTTCCTCTTCCTCTGCAGCATCGTCCTCGCAGCCGTCTTCGCTCCGAACTCTGGCTCTCAGACCCCACCTACAAATCCTTCACCCGCTGGACAGCTCGGGTACAGTTGGAACTGGGAGAAGGTGGGTAAACCAGAGAGAAAGCACAAGGAGGCTAATTATTCACTGGTTCTTTCAAGAACCACTCCTTGGTGGGCCATCACCTCCAAGGGACACGGGCCACATGCCCCTGGGTTCGAGTCCCGGGTCCTGGGGGAGGAGGGGAGATGACCAGTGTGCACAAGTAAATGGAAATGAAGTGAAGATGCCTCCTCCTCCTCTCTCTGCCTGCCCGCCTGCTCGCCTTCATTCCTGCCTGCACCTTTCCTTTAAAAGAAAGAAGCAACAGCATTTCTTAGGTGCACACGGCTTGCCTGCCTCTGTGCTCAGTGCTGAGCTTGCAAGGGTGGACATCACTCAGCTTCTGACCTCATGAATACGACCACTTCGTATTCTGGGTCCAGGTTAAACTTTGTTAACATTCAACAGGTGGCATACTTAAGAGTTGGCCAATGGTAGATACATTTATTCTTCAAGAGAACGTTTTTAGGTTTTGAAGAGTAGTAAGGAACACAGACAGAAACCCAGAATCTTCTAAGAGCAGATGTGGATGTGCAGGGACGTGGGTCGAAGGGGGGTGGGGGGTGCCTGTGGTCTGCTGGCTGTCAGGACCGGAGGCTCGAGCCAGCAGTCACAGGGGAGAAGCCACAGGCTGTGGGCTCCCTTGTTTTTGGAGCATCAGCCGTGTGAGGCAGGAAATGATGAGCGTTGAGATTGGAGAGGAAGGCAAGGGCCCCAGGCGGTTCCAGCCACCGAGGGGAAGGGGTCGGATCTGCATTGTCAACAGTCATGTGGAGACTGACTCAAGACCACAAGCAGAGAGACCAGTTCGGAGACCTTTGCCATTTCAAGAGATGAGAGCTGGGTGAGAAGCCAGGCAAAGCTACAGCTGTCGCATTGACTATGGACACACATGCACACATGTGTATTTCTAGTCGAAGAGCTCCCTGCGCCAGTCTTCAGAAAAGCCTGCCTGAGCTGGGAGACACAAATATTTTGGACACTGAAAAGTCCGTTTTTAAAAACACAGATCTTGGTGAGCCCTGGTGGCTTAGTAGATGAGTCCACGGCCTCTGGCCAGGTCCACATACATCCCTGCACCCGGCTTCGTGTGCTGGGGTCTGGGAACAACCAGGATGAATAACTAAATAAAATAAATTGTTCAAGTGGTGCTCATCACTCTTAAAAAACAACAACAACAACAACAAAAACCCTGAATATCAGGAGATTTCAAGTGTGAGCTCCAAGTCACACAGGCCTCCTACATCAGATAAAAGCAGCATCCACTATGCCTTTTGTATTTTTGTTTTTGGAAATATTTGTGAGGAAGTGATTGATTCTTCCCCCTTCTTTTGGGGGTTTATTTGCTGTGTGTCTCTTCCCTGAAATATTTTCTCTTATTTCTTTGCTGGCGACATTCTCATATGGGGAATAAGTGCCCGATTAGCTCATTTTTTCCACGGTTAGGTCTTCACATTCCTCATATGTTCCAGAAGAAACTCCCAAGTAGCGAAATGGGATGGAGATTCCTGTCTCTGTCTCATAACCCCAGATTGACTGATGTGTGTTCACCCCTTGTTCCTTTCAAACGGGAGCTGAAAGGCCTGCTCATTCATTCCAGAAAGCTGACTCAGTGCCTGGTGGAAGCCAGACTCTGAGAGAAGCCCTGAGCTGCCCTGGACCCGCTGGGTGGGTAATCGCGGGGGTGCGGACTCAGAATACTCTTCAGTGCCTGCCTGCCAGGCGAGGAGAGCAGGGGAGGGGGGACAAGTTCACCTGTAGGACTGTCCTAGCTTCTCCGCCTCAGAGCAGCGTGAATTCATCACCAAGCCCGGGCCAACCCAGGAAGGAGTTCACAGTGGGGCATTGTCCCGGAATGCTGCCAAGTGTTGGAAGACTTGGGTTCTAGGTGCGTGTGAATCCCTTGTGAGGACTGTGGCTTCAGACGGTTTCTTCCCCTCGAAGACCCATAACCTCTTTATAGAAATAGGGAGAATAGAGCCTCTCTTTTTGCCCCTACAGGGTGCATGATGTTGCGGTGGAAATATTTTGGACACCAAAAAGTCCACTTTAAAAACACAGGTGTTGGCAAGCCCTGGTGGTGTAGTGGATAAGTCCACGGCCTCTGGCCAGGTGTCGTCCACATACATCCAACAGTCCGGTGTTGGTGACCCAGGGTCAGGGGAACGGCCCCTCTGAACAACTCAATAAAATAAATGTATTAAATAAATTATTCCTCCTCTCTTCCTGCCTGCCTACCTAATCACCTCCATTCCTGCCTGCACCTTTCCTTAAAAAAATTAAAGTCACATAAAACATGAACATAGGTCTAGTCTGAGCATTTTCTCCTGTGCGTGAAGCAAAGCACCTCTGAAGCAGCTCTGATGGCAATAAAGGGGGCTGAAGAATTACGGAGAAGGTATATGAAACGCTTCTTCAGTCACGTGCGAGTTTGTAATAATGTTGTGATTATCTCTGATAGTAAGATCCTTGATAGATGCTTGCTGGCTTTTTGTTGTCTCTCAGCAAATCTCTCTCTCTCTCTCTCTCTCTCTCTGCCTCTCTGTCTGTCTCTCTTTCTCTGTCTCTCTCTCTTGCTCTCTCTTGTCGTTTGCAGAGTTTTTCACAAAGCAACTTCCACTCCAGCTTGTTGGAAGGGAGCCACCAGCTTCACCCCGCCACCTGTGTTCGGGTCAGGCCTGCCCTTTACTCCTGGCGGACACCTGGGCAGTTTCTTCACCTCCTGGGCCTGCACGTCTCACAGGGATGTCGGTCAGGATATTATCAAGGCCCCCCTAGCACTGAAGCTGGATCCTGCTCTTGTCCCAAGCACGTAGTCAAGAGTCCCTTCTAGAGACAGAAGAGCCTCATACCACACATGACCCATGACCAGCGCGCCGTCTCTTGTCCACCCACGGCAGCAGTCAGAAGTGGACAGTGCTGTGCTAAGTCTCTGTCTCTTGCTTGTCACAGTGACTTGGGATTGGAGATGCCCCGGTGACTGTTTGGTGGCCCAGCTTCCCAGGTCACAAAAACACTTCAGGTGCACACAGGCATCATATTGGTTTTATGTCTCCATTCTGAGGACGCAGCAGGGGGATGAGGCTGGGAGGGCAACCTGGCTGGGGTGGAGGGTCGAGGGTCATTTGTAAGTAGCAGGCCCCGGCTGAGACCTCCCAAGGGGTAAGCACTAGGCAGTGGGCGGGTCCGGTTTCCATTTTAGACCCGGTGTGAACTAGAGTTGGCTGCAGCAATCCTCAAACCGCAGGCTCCGGAGATGCGAGCCAGTGTTCAGGACAAGCCACCCACGGGAGAGGGAGGGACAGAGGGAGAGCCTGGCTTGGGGTCCTGCATGTCTGGGACTGATTGCTTCAAATGGAGGGTTATGCGCCCGGTGCTGGGTTCACTGCGATCTCTCTAGCAGAACCCAGCCCGCATTCCCAGACGCGCACGTGGCCAGGGAGTCGCGCTCCTCATGCGGCATCGAGAGAGCCGAGCAAGCCGTGCGGTCGCTCAAGCTCTTCCTTGTGCTCCCCCCACCCAGCGTGCAAAGACTGCCCCCACCGCTTAGGAGGCTTGGCTGGGGGTTTCTCCAGACTCGCAGTCAGAGTGCTCTTTGTCAACGGAAACACCGGATTAGTGGAATTTTCTTCCAAACTTCCTTTCAGGCCATCATCCTGCCATGTTATCTGTAATATTTCCTTTGGAGGCTTCTTCCATGTTTAAAACACACAGACACACAGACACACAGACACACAGACACACAGACACACAGACACACACACACACACACACAGACACACACACACACACACACAACCACATCGCCATATCCTGTGAATGGCAGGAAGGACTGAGAAATAAAACCTTGCATCAGTCAAGACGGATGAAGATTTGAGTGAGTCCTGAGCACGGGTGACACGGATCCTGTGGAGTGTCTTGTAGAGTCAACAGCAAAGAAAGACAGTGCCCCAGGGAGATCTCCTTCTGGCGGATTTGGGCGACTGGCGTCCCAGGGAGGCGACCTGAAAAAGTTACCTATTCTATCTCTGACTCCTGGACCTTTAGCCCTTGAAACATACACACACACGAGACACACACACATAAGACACACGCAAAAGACACACATGAGACACACACACATAAGACACACACATAAGACACACACAAAAGACACACACACGAGACACATGCGAGGCACACACACGAGACACACACACGAGACACACACACGAGACACTCATGAGACACACACGAGACACACACGACGCACACACGACACACACACGAGACGCACACACGCGCACGCGCGCACACACTCCCTGTAGAAATCACAGCATCAGGACTTGAATTCTGCAGTGTCTCACTGACCTGGGCGTGAGAGACCCGGACAAAGGGACTGGGGCCGCCGGGGCTGCCGTCCTTTGAGCCTGGGCAGCTTCACGGAGCCGCTGGCTTCAGAAAGGAAACAATCAGGACGCTGGAGGGGAAATGGAAGATCCGACAGTGGGGCCTTCAGAAGCCTGGAGGACTGAGCCTGCCTTCGGGTAGGATTGGGACTCCCTTAGCCTTAGGCCTGACCTTCCACGCATCTGCCCCACAACCGGGGGCCTGTCCTCACCCTTCTCCACCCAGCTCCCAAATCACCCAACTCCCTGCTACTTCAAAGCCCCCTGGGAAAGCCAAGCTGCCCATTAAGTCTCTTTGAGGCAGGTTCTCATTCCTTCCCCACTAATTGAAATGTTACTCCTTTTACTAAACCCACAAAACACCCAAACACAACAGGCCTTCCTCATTTGCATTGTAACAATGTCCCTAATGTGCTTCCACAGGCTTTGAGTCCAGGCAAACCTTTTCTCCTCTCCTGGTATGAACGTACAAACCCGGCAAAAGCAATTCCGAGGCAAAGGCCTTCATTACCATCCTTATACAGCTGCTCATTAGCTCAGGTGGAAGAAATGCCTTTTATTCTGGACTCATTTCCCAGGATGATCATGTCTTTTTTGTCTCAGTCCACTGTTCCCAAACTAGGCCTAATTGCTGATGGTCATCGAGTTCATACAGAGTTAGGGCCCCATGTAAGGCTGAAGTAGTTCTCCTGGAGTTTTATTTGAGACGTTTTATTTAACCTGCCATAAAATCATTAACAAGTTGTTCCCTGTTAATTCTCTCTGTCCTGTGTCTGGTCTCTGCCCCTTGGGAAAGCTGGGTGAAGGCAGATGGGTTTGGTGTGGGATTGGTTCTCAGGCTGGAGACATGCCCCAAACCTCACCTCCTCACCCTGCTCTCGTTCTCTGCCTTTCTGGGCCAAGGGCCTCTCCCCAGGAAAGCAGATATCCCAGGGCTCCGCAGCCTTGCTCCCAGGCGCCGGGCCAAGGGCGCAGGCGGGATGATGAAATCCCTCAAAGCCGCAGGGCTGGGCCCCCGCTCCTGCACCGGCTCCCACCAGTAACTTGAGCCCAGAGTGTCCCACAGACTGGGCACCAAGCCCAAGTGTGGGGCCTCACAGCCGGGCCCCTGGAGCCCGCCCAGAAATTGCGGCTGAACGCTGGGCTGCAGGAGAGACCCAGGCCAGGGAAAGCCAGAAGTTTCCAAACTTCACCCTGGGAGGCCTGATGGCTGACCTGTGAAAAGTCAGTCTTGTCATACAAACACGCTGTCTCCTTCCCATAAGCAGTGGGGAGAGATGCGGAGGCCCCCCACTTCCCGGGGGTGCCCAGCCGCTGTATTTCAGAGGAGGGAATTGGCTCAGCAGAAAGAACATTGCTCTGGGTCACTCTGCGTGGCTCTCTGCCCCCGGAGTCGGCTCCTGGGTGCCAAAAACTTCTTTTCTCTTTCTCTTGATGAGCCGCTGGCTCCTTCTCTTTCGGATCTCTCCAGAAGGAGCAGGAGGCATGCACAGACCTAGTGGAGGAAGGCGTTTGACCTGGCTGGGTCTGTGATGAGGGTCCTTTCTACGTTCTTTGCCCAGTTTGTGGTAGTGACGCCCTGGGCCGCTGTTGAAATCAAATGTTGAAATGCCTGCGCTTCTGATGGCTCAAAACTGTCCACAGTGGGGCATCGTGCATCCTGCGAAAGGGCTGTCTGTGGGCCTTCAGCCCACAGACTGAACACAGCGGGGCATTGGCTACAGCAGGACTTTACTATGCAGTCTGACGGGTCATCACCATGAGTCGGGGCGGGAAGTCACTGCCTTTGCGTGGATGGGCCTCTCGAAGTCTCAGCTCGAATTCTGCCCCTTGGTGGAGCCGCGGCCTGGACACAGGGGTCACTCCAGAGCCATGTCCACTTGTTCCCAGAGGGCTGCTGATAAGCTGTCTTTGCTCCCACCAAGTGAGATTTAGAAACTCAGTCTTAAGGCCCAAGGTCTCCCACCCAAAAGTGAGTCCCGTGGACTCTGATTTCACACCAGCTTCTTTGTGAAATCAGGCTTCAAGAGCTGCAGACGAGGAGAAGGGTAATCCGCTGCCTTCTGGGAGGATCCTGTGAGCTAGGTGGGTCCCCAGAAAGTGGCAGCTTCAGGCCGTTCTCCTGACAGGTGCAGAGACGGAGGCCCAACGTGGGAGAGGCAGAACCGGGACGTGGCTCCCGACCCAGCCTGGCGTCCCTTGATGCCAGATGGGAACCCGCTGATGCAAGCTGGGCGGATGTGTGCTGCTGTCAAGCCCCCTTTGCACCCTGAACGTGCATGGAGAGGGTTGTCCTTTCCACGTCCCCACTCACTGCTTTGTGTTCTCACACGCTTCTGCGGCTGCCTTCCTTCTCTCTGCATGTTTCACCTCCCAGTTCCACTGCGACATGCACCTCCAATGCCAGCATTTCTGAGCAGAGCAGCCCCACGTCCATCTGGTGGGCCGGGCCCATTCAAACACAGACTCACGCCTTGCTCGGCAGCAAGGAGTTGTGACAGGCGGGAAATGCGGCCTAGCAAAGCAGCCCCTGTTTCCCTGTACTGTCCTTCCCTGGGGCGCTGGTAAGAGTACTTGGAGGCAGCCCATTTTACAGAGAAGGAAGGAGACTCAACAAGGGTTGGTGATTAGCCCAGGGTGATGAGTTTCTTCTGGCCGGTCCCGCCTGCCCTGTGGCCCCCGCACTGCAGTGTTGCTTATCAAAGTGAGAATTTCCTTCTCTTTCTAAGTCACAATCGAGAGCAGCACTAGGGTAAAGTTTGGGGGCATATTTAGAATTTCAAACTCAACTCCAATTTCTCTTATGCTCTCCCAAGTGCAAGCTTATACAGTCCAGTGTCCATTTCTGAGAGTCTAAGGGTATCCTGGTCACAGCCTGAAATCAGACCCACCCTCGGGGTCAGCCCAGGTTTCTGCAGTGCAGGCTTGGCCTGTCAGCATTTGTCCTGATGTTGGAGCTGGTTGAAAAGCTGCGTCCGCCCTCACATCCTTCCTTTCAGGAAGCTGCAGGGAATCAGACACCTGGATGCCTGACTGAGGAAGGGCCTGTAAGGGCACATGGTCCAGTCCTTTCAGTCTTGGTTCAGGGGCTAGAGCAGCATGCTCCAAGTCTCTCAGAATCGGTCTCTTGTGGGGCGCCCCTCTGACACGAGGAGCAAGGACAGTGGAGGACAGCCCCAGAGGCAAAGGAGAAGATCCTGTTCTTCTAAACCCCTAGCCCTTCCCGCAGTCAAAAAGGCCATCTGCTGCCCCGGGCCTCCACCCTTCTAATCCAGAAATGGTCTTTGTCCCTGTTCTCTGGAAGAAAGTGAGGGCTCTTTATTTTCACTTTTAGAGTAGGGATCAGTCACTCCTCCTGGCTACGTGGTGACCCCCTCCTCTCTCCCCTCAGACCCCCAGGTTCCCTTTCCAGATCTCAGCTCAGGATGTAAATGTGGGTCTGCCCCAGCAACCTCAGAATTTACCGCCATGTAAGTTCTCCTTACGTGCATTTTAAATAAGCACTTTTCTTAGTAATGGCGCCTCGTTTGTTCATTCATGTAGCCTGGGAAGACCCTCAGAGAAGTGGGGGAACTTTTCCTTTGATGCCCCACATGGTTTGGGGCCAGAAGCCCATTGGGGCCAGGCTGGTGGCAGGCCTGGCCTGTAGTCCCAACTCTGCAGCACAAAGAGCAGGCACTCAGAGCGGCTGGTGTCTCTACAGCACAAAAGAGGAACAAGCATTTTAAAATCCTGTGGCCAGGGGCAGAGGAGACTGTTCTCTTGGGGGAAATGTGCTCGGTTGATATACCCTTTAGAAAGTGTCCCCCATGCTCCACCGTGTGGTCCCACATTCAAGCCCAGCCCTCCCCTGGGAGCTGCAGCTGGTATTTGGGCCCCGAAGGGGAAAGGTCCAGAATGTGCACTTGAGTGGGGCTTAGATAAGGCGGACGAGTGAGACACGAATCAGCACCTCATTCCAGATGTCTCCCAGCCTGCTCAAACAGTCTTTGAGAGAGACCACGAGTCTTCTTATGCATATGTCAGAACTCCATCTGACCTGGAAATCAGACAATCGAAATCAATGTTAGAACAAATATTTTACAAGTAATTGCAGCAACTGAACTAGGGCGGGGCTCTCTCCAGGGAGAACGAAGCTGGAGCGGGTGTAATCTCTGGTCAGACCTCCTCACCACAATGGCCTGAGTGAGCCTCCCCCCTTCAATCTGACCCCCTCCCCCGAAGGAACGGGGGATAAACACCCCTGTAAGACGGTGGATCTCATTTTGTGGATGTGAATTCAATGGCCCACGGCGCCATTCTGCTCATCCTGGCTCGGGCTTAAGTTTTAAAAACGAATTCTCTCGGCATTAATCTGAAAAGATCCTTCCCACAAAAGCTCAACATCTGAGTCTATTTACTGAGTGTGCAGCTGTGTCAATCGGCCAAGACAAAGAGAGGCTTCCTGGCCAGCGCACAATGGCTGCAGGTAGCCTTGCAGATAGAGAGGCCAGGCCGGGCCTTTCATGAACCAGCAAACCTTGCAGTGAGGAGCAGCCGGGGCGAGGGGTCAAGAGAAAAGGAGGGCCGCCCACCTCAGCCTCGCACACACAAGTGGGGACTGAAAGATATGATCGTAAGCCCATCAATTAGGGCTATTAAAAAGGTAATTAGCCCTTTTCCATGGAAACTCAGGACAGAGATGTGAAAAGGGCGCCCTGGTTTCCATGTGGTTACGTTTTAATGTGACCAGCACATTTCAGTCGTGAGGCCAGGCTGGATTGCAGAGAATATCCCTCGTCAGCCTTCCTGGGAACGTCAAAGAAAGAGCTATCTGATAATAAAAATAGGAACTGCTGTTTCGTTCTTGAAATGTTGTTTTGTTTTGTTGGTTTTCTGTTCGCGAACACTAGATTTGGATCAAGCGTGCAGACTTGGGAAGCTAGGGAAGAGTCGAGAATCATTTCCTTTCTGGTTGTTTTTCTTGAAGAGAATCGTGCCAGGAAATGAAACCTGAAAATGTAAACACGGAATGATGTGGCTTGGTTTCTGATAAGTGTGCAATTCAGAATTAGTGTTTTTTTCTATTCCCTTTCTTTCTTAAACATCTATATTTTGGTAGTAAAGCTGAAGAGAAAGAAAAAAATGAATGAAGACCCTCTTCCTAGTGAAGTTTGAAAGCATCTGTGGAAATGGATCTAAAATGCTTGGTGCTCGGTGTGACCTGGTGCCTGTCACAGTGACTGCACCCTACAGAGTCACATGTCGCATATTCATATGAGCGCACATGTCTGATTACAGGTGAGGGATCGTTTCATTTTGTTTTTCTCTACCGCCTCATCTCTCCGTCTTCTTCACTCCCCTCTCTATTTTATTGAGTTAAACAGGACCCTGCAGTGAGTACACTGGATGTATCCCATTTGGTTAATCCACTCAGCAATCAAGATGTACAATATTTACATCACCTCAGAAGTCATCTGCCCCGTTCTGTCAGTAACCACTACCCGCAGTCAATCAGCTTTTATTTTTGTTCCTCTAGATCAGTTTGGCCTCTTTGTGAATTCCCAATCCTTGATATCATAGGGTAAAGATTTTTGTGTGACATATTTTACTCAAAATAGAATTTTAATTGAATATAGCAATGCATTAAAGGACAATTGTATCCATTCTTGTGTTGGTGAGCATTTGGGTTGGTTTCAGTTTGGGACTGTTAGGAAAAAAGCTATGGTAAGTGTTCTTGTATAAGACTTAGGGTGGGCATTTTTCTATTTCCCTTGGGTGGTTACCGAGGAGTGGAATTGCTGAGTCATAGGTTAGGTGGGTCTTTAACTTAATAAGAAACTAAGAAAAATGCCACACAGTTTTCTAAAGTGGTGGAACCATTTTATACTTCCCAAAGCCACGTGTGGTTGCTTCAGTGATTCTGTCTCCTTAGAAACATTTGGTGTGGTTCATCTTTTTAAACATTAGCTGTTCTAATAGCTGTAAAGTGGTAAACTCGTTGTGATTCAGTTTTTAAAGGAAAGGGGCAGCCAGGAATGAAGTTGAATTCATTGAATTGCCTTCTCATTCATTTTGGATAAAATCTCTGCTAATACAGAGAGAAAATCATTTCACTTTCCTAATGGTGTCTTTTGGTTGAGCAAAAGCTTATTATTTTGATGGTTTGATTTTTTTCAATTTTTTTCTTTAATGATTCGTGCCTTTTTTGTCCCAACTAAGAAATCTTTGTATATCTAAGCCGTGCAGACATATCTCTGTGTTTTCTTTGGTGCTTCTACAATTTTAACTGCTAGAGTTGGCTCTGTGCTTCTCCTGTTTCTTTCTGCTGGCAACCAGCTCCCCTCCTTAGGAGCTCCCAAATTTCGCTTCGTTAACATTGGAAGAGACACTTTTATCATGCTCAGCACTTAAAAAATTCCAAGACTCAGGAGTTGTGAGCCAGGAACTGTGGGTGAAGAAGGAATATATATGAGAAATACCTTTTGGTCATCAAATAACCAAATATTTCTTTCTTATAAGTCACATGTCACTGTCTCTTTTGATTTATTTGTTTTCTTTATCCCACCCTGCCCTCGCAGTACTGTGTACTTTTTCATATAGAGGTTTCACACACCTTTAGTCCAACTAAATGCAAGATGTTTCACCCCTCTTGCACTGTAAGCGATGCTTTGAAATTTTGGTTTTCTCATTGTTTGTTCTTAGTAGATAAAAGTAGAACGGAGGCTTGTGTGTTTGACCATGTAGTTTGCTATGTTGCTAAATTCCCTACTTCGCTCTGCGAGGGTCACACTCATGTCATCTGTAAAGTTTTACTTCTTTCTTTCCAATCTTCATACTTTTATTCCACCTTATGGAACTGAACCGGCTCTCCAATAAAATGCCGAGTGGGACAGCTGACATCCTAGCCTTGCTCTCGATCTTAGTGAGAAGCTGTTCAACAATCTACTATTAAATATAATGTCAACACTAGATTCCTCATAGCTGTTGAAAATCATAAATAGGTATTTAATTTTGTCATCTGCCTTTTTGAAATGATTCTGTGGTATTTATGATTCTGTCTGTGGATGTGAATTAAATTGATTGCTTTTTGAAAGCTAAATCAACTTTGCATTCCTGGTATAAAACTCACTTAGCTATACTATGCTATCTTTTTTTATCTCATGCTGGGTTTGATCATTTGATAATAGCTGTTAAATATTTTTGCCTCTGTATTTATAAAGGCTAGTGATCTGCAGGGTTTTTTGTTTTTGTTTTTGTTTTTCTTGTTTTTAAAGGAAAGGTGTACGCAGGCAGGGAGAAAGAGGAAGAAGCAGCATTTTATTTTGCTTTTAGTTCATTGTTCACACTGGCTGCTTCTCCCCAGATCAGGACCTGAATCCAGGGGTATGTGGGCTGATCGCCTTTGGAGGCGATTGACTTAACTGCTGTTCCACCAGGACTCTTAAGGTGTGCGGGCTGGTTTTATGTAGCAACTTGGCTCGCCTATAATCCTCCGCTATTCAAACAGACACGAATCTAGGTGTTGCTGAGCAGGAGTTTTGTGGATGTGGCAAACATCTACAGTTCATTTACTAAGCAAAGAAGATGACCCTTGATACATGGGTGGGCCTCATCCAGTCAGGCGAAGGTCTTAAGAGCAAAACATGTCTTCCAGAGAAGAGATTCTGCCTCAAGATGTAGTATTCATTACTGCCAGCATTCCTTCTCGCCTGCCCCATCACGTGGAACCTGACAGACTTCACCATTGCATGAGCCAAGAGCTACCTCCCTTGCAAAAGGAATAAATAGATCTGTCTTGCTGTAAATAAAAATCTATAATAGAGACATATATATTTATATGGATATAAATATATGTATATTTCATACACTAACATATTTAAGATGTACATTTCATATACTTTTTATACATATAAATGCCTGGATCTTGTGGAGACGTGGGTTAGGGTGTGCTGGGGGGAGGGGGGGGTCTATTCAGTTTTGCTCCTTGAGGACATTTCTGGGTTTATGGGGTGGGCCTTGCTCCGAAACTGCGCAGTTTCTGCAGTGTCACGGGAGGGGCCGAGGTCTCTTCACTCTGCTGGCCAGGGATGCCCAAGCTTTCAACACGGAGGGCCTCTGCCGTGGAACGTGCTCCTTCGTGGACCTCGTGGAGCTTTCTCCTGTGACTTTACAGCTCTCCTCTCAGCCAAGAAGCCCGAGAAACCCCCCATGTCGGTGCTGGATCTCTTCCTGCACAGACATCTCTTCAGTGGTGCCTGCCCCTGCAAATGCCAGCTGCTTCAGCAACCCCCAACTGAGGGAGCTTCTCCCACTCTGCTGTGCCCACTTCCTTGCACTCAGATCTGATAGCTGTCCCCAGGCAGAAAGCCAGGAGGAACAGAGGGCTCGCGTCATGCACAGTCTGTGTCTCAGGGATCAGGTCCTGCTGCTTCCTGCTCAATGCCTGACAACACTGCTACACACGTGGCGACGGCGCCCTGTTTCATCATTGCTTGTGGTGGGAAGGCTGGCCCAGTCCCTCTTCACTCCAGCCTGGCCCCAACTGGGGACCCACCTCTACATGCATTTGTCAAACGAGCCTCCCAGCCAAGTACATATGGAGGCCATCTCCTCCATTTCTCCTTTAGCAAAGGGCAAACGTTCTGCCTTGCTGCGTGCAGAAAATTCACTGGGTCGTTTTTACCATAAGGTTTCCAACTTCCTTGAAAAAGAAATAATTAGGGTTCCTAACAATGCCAGCCAGTCGCTCAGCAGTGTCTTCTAGATCAGTAGTTCCCAGACTGTGTTCGAGAAACGGTAGCTCTACTAGAAAGTAAGCGGCATCTGATGTCGGACGCTTCTTTGGTCAAGTGCTCTGGGGAAATGTCATGGTGAAGTTTTCTTCCTGGAGACACACACACACGTTAATGTATTAAAATATTTTAAATATATTGAAAACTCTGGCAAGTTCTATGGGAATGTTCGTGAACACAGTGCTACCCAAATGTAACTGATTCTTGGAAGTCACAGAATCTTGGTTAATTTTGGAAATCTGGTCTCCTTTGGGTTATGGATTGCCTAATCTCGTATCTATTTCTTCCTAAGCTTTGGAAAAATATTATTCAGAAGGGAAGAGGACTTTCAAGTTTGATATTTAAACTGAATGTTTTTGGTAGAGCCAGCAATCAATAGATCATTTGAATCTCTCCAGCATATTATGTGCCTTTGCTACCCATCCTAAATAGAAAAGCAAGAAGATATTATGAGAAAAGCAATTTTTTCCTTGAAAGCAAATGAAATCTGATGAGCATTGTTTTTTTAAGTCTTAGAAATCTGGAAGCAGAATGCTAGTCAATAAAATCTTACTTTCAAAGGTATTTTATATATTATTGTCTTTTTTAGAAAATACTTCACATACATACATTTCGGTAGTCACATATAAACCCCCTTAAAATACTTTCGGAAATATTTTGTAGCACAAACACTTTTTGAAAACTAGTGATACCACAAGTGTCAGTGTATATTTTTCTGCAGTAGCGCGCTTCCCAAAGCACTGACCCAAGTTTGTCGCCCTCCTTCCTAAGAGTTAGACCCTGGAGAAGGCGAGGTGGGTGCTCCCTGCAGGAGTTGACAAAAGGGTGTCTCACAGACCTGGGGAACGTGAGGGTCTTGAAGGGCGAGTAGAGTCGGGGGCTTCTGCTTTTAGCCTGCTTCTCTGTGGAAACGGCTCCCTTCCCTGATTTCTACTAGCACCATATCCTGATTTACAAAGAGAGGCCCGTGTAGATGCATGCATTCAGCTATCCATTCGTCTGATGCATTCATTCATTCAGCTATGCATTCATCTGATGCATTCATTCATTCAGTTATCCATTCATCTGATGCGTTTATTCATTCAGCTATGCATTCATCTGATGCATTCATTCGTTCAGCTATGCATTCATCTGATGCATTCATTCATTCAGTTATCCATTCATCTGATGCGTTCATTCATTCAGCTATCCATTTGCTAATTCAAAGCTGGTTTACTGAGTGCCAGTTGTCACTATTCCAGAGGCGTGTGGATATGGTGTCGAACAAACCCCACTTCCTGGCCCCACAGAGTTTACATTCTAGTGAGAAAGAGGAACAGTCAGTCATCTGAGTCAAAGATTGAGATGTGTTATAGGGAAAGAAAATCACCTGGCGAGTTCTGACAGTGGTTGGAGGCTTCTCAATTATATAGCGTGAGGAGACTTTTCTCTGTGAGGTAACATTATGCAGTGACATGCAAGACAGAATGAGCTCAAGGAACATTTAGGGGAAGTGCCTTCCAGGCAGAGAGCTATAAATGCAAAGGCCCTGAGGTTGGAGTTCCAGGTTGAATCCTAAAGCACCAGACTCACCTACAACATTGAATGACAACCACATCCCTGCACTTCACAATCTCCAACCTGATTCAGTAAAATTAAAGCTTCCCCAAAGCTTTTGATGCTTAACCCAGTTGAGGAAACTCTGATCTAGTCCATTTTACAGACAAAGAAATTGAAGTTCAGAGAGGGGAAGTGATTTTGCCCCTGGTCACAGAGTTCCATCTCTGACAGAAGCAGGCCTGGCCTCCAGATCCCACATCCTTGATCTTCTGCCCAGCTCCCTGCTACAGCTCTTTTCTTTCTCCTCTGCTCTCTGCTCTCTTTCCTGTCTCCACTCCCCGCAGAGAAGAGGCCCATAGAAATGCTTGTCCTCTAATAATAGTTGCCCTTGTTGCTGCTATAAATAATAGTCCTTCTTTACTGAATATTACTTTATCCCAGACGTTGCTTTGCATGCATTCACTAGCTTCTGAGATTGCCATGCTCATTCCTTCTAAAGAGGAGCCCCAGCAGGAGTTTAAAAAACTCACTCAAGGTCACACAGCTGGAGAGTGACAGACCGGAGGCTGGTGCTGTTTGTGACCCTGGACTCACACCTGATGCTGACCTGGAAGAGGACTCCCAGCTGCAACCTGTTGCTGTAACTGACCTGCCACAACAGGAAAGTTCAGTTCCGGGTCCTGCGCATTCCAGCGACATCACATGCCATCAGGCAGGCGGAGGGAGTGACCTAAGTCCCGTGGTATGCCGGTTCAGGATTTTCCTTCAGGTCTTTCAAGCTTCCTTTTAGGGACTTTTGAAGTCAGGCCCTGCTGAGGGTGCTGAAGGGACAAGAAGCTGGCGTGCGTGCTGGCAGCCAAGCCCGCACTTCCCCTGCGTCAGAGCCCTTCTCAGGAACACAGCAGCACCACTTCTTCCCTGAGGCTGGGAGGACAGTTGTGTCATTTATCTTATGGTGGGGGACCCTGAGCAGGAGGTCTGCAGATGATGATGGACTATCTACCAGGGGCTCCCACATAATTACACTTCACGGCAGAAGGGAGTAATCCTCCATGTGAATGCTGCGGGCACAGAAGGCCAGTGAGAGCAGCCTGGCACCTCCTGAGAGCAGGCTGGATCCTTTG